>OZ026514.1:127853159-128453159 GCA_964019695.1 Loripinus fragilis
ATGAAACGTAAAGCTCAGCTTTTAGTTTCACTTCTAAAAAATAACCCAAATGTGTCCTGGGAAGATGATGGTACAGTCAAACTTTATGGCAAATCTATTCCAGGGTCTAATATTATTGATTTGGTCAATGATGTCATTAGACATCGTAAAGGCAGTGAACCTACAGGTTGGCAAGCTTTTGCAGAAGGTTTAAGAGACATGAATATTCCCCAAGATGTGATTGGAAATAGGGAAAGGTGGGACTGGATGCATCGTGCTCCAGAAACTCCTGAAACGGATTATATTACTCCCAAACAAAAACGCACTATCAGAAAAACAGCAAGTCGTATTCCTGTTTCTGTCAGGTCTGCAAAGAGTTTGGGTGTTAGGAAACGTATCAAAGACCATTTTTCATCCCCTGCACTTTTATCTGCCACCAAAAAACGTATAAAAGAAGAGTTTTCTTCCCCATGGCTCAGTTACAATGAAGCTTGAACAGTTGTATTACAATCCTAAAAGTCCTGCTGCGTATGCAGGTGAACAAGCTTTGTACAAACTTGCTAAACAATCATCCAAAAAAGTTAAACTTCAAGATGTTAGAGACTGGTTAAGAAAACAACAAACTTATACTTTACATAAATCTATTCGTAAAAAGTTTTTGCGACGCAAAACGGTAGTGGCTGGAATTGATACTCAGTGGCAAGCAGATTTGGCAGACTTATCAAAATTATCAAAGTCCAATGACAAGCATAGATATTTACTATGCATTATAGATGTCTTTTCAAAATATGCATGGGTGGTACCTATTAAAGATAAAACTGGAAAAACTTTAGTAATTGCTTTCAAATCTGTGTTAAAAAGTGGACGATGTCCAAAAAGTTTGCAAACAGATAAAGGAACTGAATTCAAAAATAAAGAATTTCAAAATTTCTTGAAAACTAAAAAGATTCATTTCTTCACTACTGAAAATCCTGAAACCAAAGCCAGTATTGTCGAGCGTTTTCAAAGAACTTTGAAAACTCGCGTGTGGAAATATTTTACTCATCATCGCACTTTGAGATATGTAGACATTCTTCCCAAATTAGTACATGGTTACAATCACGCTTATCATCGAAGTATTAAATGTGCACCTGTGTCTGTGACTCTTAAAAATGAACCACAGGTGTCAGAAAACTTATATGGCAAATCGAATTCTAAAAAAGTCAAACCAAAATTCAAAGTGGGTGATTTTGTGCTTATCAATAAAACAAAACGCACATTTGATAAAGGTTATTTACCAAACTGGACACAAGAATTATTTCAAATTTTAGCAGTGGTCAAAACTCAGATTCCTATCACCTATAAAATAAAAGATCTTGAGGGTGAAGTGGTCAAAGGTACCTTTTATTCACACGAGTTACAACGTGTAGAGAAAGAGCAAATTTACGAAATTGATTCTGTTTTAGATCACAGAAAACGTAAAGTAGGAAAAAAGTGGGTGAAAGAAATTAAAGTTCACTGGAAAGGGTATCCTTCAAAATTTGACAGTTGGATTTTAGAATCTGATCTTGTATAAAAGCATGAAAATGGATCTCAGAGGATCATTTGTACGTGGTGACACTGCTTCAGTACAATCTGCAGAAGGTCGTGATCGAATTGTTAAAAATCGGTTCACTTTTTTTGCTCAGATCATTGTTGTTTACATGATCATTATCACATCATTAGTTCAAATCAGTCTGAGAAGTCCAGATAAAGAATTGTGGTTAATTTTACTCAGTAGTTCTATCGGTTACATACTACCATCCCCAGGTTTAAAATTTAGAAAACAAACTAATCCAATTTCTACTGACGAAACAGATTCACCCAAACTCAAACCATGAACAACTTTTATTTGACACTCTTGAGTGATAGTTCACTCAGTACATTTTCAAAAAATACGCAATGTGACTTTAAAGTGAAATTAGATCATTCCATACAAATTGAAAAAGATAATTGGGAAGTAGGTTTGGTAGAAGTCATAACTCCAACTGAAGTAAATAATATCACTAAGGAAAACAATTATGTGATTTTAAGATTTACTGATAGAAAAATGTGTGAAGATATTGATAATTGTACAAAGTATGTATCATATGTAGACCAAAAAATCTATATCCAAAATGGTTATTATGCTTCTCCACGCCACTTAGTTGAAGAAATTCAAAAAAGTATCAATTTTCGATATGGACTGACACTGAAAAATAGCAATGCTACCATTTCAATCACTTATGGTGAAAACAGTGCTCGAGTCAAACTTGATGTTCAAGATCCTACAAAAGTCCAAATTATTTTTCCAAAGGCAATTGCAGAAATATTAGGTGTAGATAGAAATTATTTTGATAAACCATTAGGAAATGAAAAATACATTTTCAGATATGGTGTGGATTTAAATACAAAAATTCACCAACTTTACATTTACTCTGATTTAGCAAGCTATACATTTATTGGTGATGTTACTGCACCTATTTTGAGAGTATTGCCATTTGAAAGTAAAACAATCATTTACATCAAGAATTTGTCAATGTACACTATGTACCAGTGGCAAAATCTTTCATAGATCAGGTGCACATTAGTATAAAAGGTGATACAGGTGAAAATGTGCCATTTATCTCTGGGAAAACGTTAGTGAAACTACATTTTCGACAGAAGGAATAATGTTGAAACTATTGAGAAGCATTATGTCTCTTCAATCTGGGAAAGGAGACTTTCCCGTGTACAGAGGCGTTTCAAGACAATATGGCAATGGTTTAGGATCCATTTTTAAAGCTGCATTGAGAACAGTGATTCCAATTTTAAAACCTGTCGCAAAAGCAAGTTTAAAAAGCGTGAAAAAAGTAGCTAAAGATCAAGGGGTTCAAGCTCTAAAAGACATTGTGGGTGGTGAAAATGTAAAAAAAGTTTTAAAACAAAGAGGAAAAACAGCTTTGAAATCTTTTGGTCAGTCTACTATAAATCATTTGGCTATAAATTCAACTCAAAAACGCAAAAAGCCTCAGTCTCAATCTAGACACCGAACTGTTAAGAGGGGTTTTAAAAGCAGAGCAAAAAAGTTTAATCCAATAAAACGTCTGGTATTTGAAAGAGATATATTTGACGAAAAATGATTCAACAAGGTTCTTGCGATTGCACTAAAACGGAATTGGATATGGAATCCATTCCACCCACCATGACTACCATGCAAGGCACTCAGTGGAATGATTATCATCCCATCGCTTCTCTCGATAGTCATCATGCACCCATTGAATTTCTAATTCCACCTCACACCGAGTTTTACACTGATTTATCTCAAGCCTATCTGTATATCAAATTCAGAATCTTACAGCAAACGGGTGAAGATCTTGAAACTGGTGCAAAAGTATTTCCAATTAACAACTTTTTTCACAGTATGTTCAGTGGCATCGATTTGTATATCAACAATAAATTGATCACGAATAATTCAGACACGTATCCATACAGAGCATACCTTGAAAATTTGTTTTCTTATGGTTCTGATGTCAAAGATAATCAACTGAAAGCAGCAGAATTTTGGTCTGAGGATGAAGCAGGAGCTTTTGAAGATATAACAAATGCATCTATCACTGATCGTGGCAAACGCGTAGCAAAAAGCAAATCAGTGGAGCTTCAGGGTAAATTACATTTGGATCTTGCTATGCAGGAAAAATATTTACCTAATGGCTTAGAATTCAAACTTAGACTCAATCGATCATCTCCTCAGTTTTGTTTGATGAGTGATAATTCTCCTGCAAAAATCAAAATTGATACTGCTATCTTGAGAGTACGAAATGTACAGCTTCTACCAGCCATTAGCAATGAACTGAATCAAACTATTGCTCATCATAATGCTAAATTTCCGATCAGAAGAGTTGAAGTCAAAACTTTTACAATCAGTAGTGGCACAAGATCTAAAATTGAAGACCATCTTCTCACTGGTCAACTTCCAAAACGAGTTTTTATCGGCTTAGTATTAAATGAGGCATTTAATGGGACTTTGGAAACTAATCCTTTCTTTTTCCAACATTTCAACCTAAGTAAAATGGATGTCACTTGTGATGGACATAGTGTCTATGGAAAACCATTTGAACCTAGATTTGGAAATGATCAGTATCTCAGGTCTTTCCTATCAGTTTACCAAGCATTGGCAAGTCAGAATCAGGTCCAAAATTGCAACATTGATTATGAAGATTACAAAGGAGGTTACTGCTTTTGGGGATATGATTTGACACCAGATCAAGCAGCCGATCAGTCTCATTTGCACCCTATAAAAACTGGGAACCTCAGATTGGAGCTTCAGTTTGCAACATCACTTGACAAGACGATCAACGTGCTTGTGTATGCAGAGTTCGACAACCTGATAGAAATCAACGGACTTAGAGAAGTTACCACAGATTACTAAAGATGAATGCAGGATACTTCATTGAACAGGACTTGATGTACCAAACAGATGCATTCAGTGCAACAGTCCAGCCATCAGATGAGAAGAGTACCTTACAGAAAGAAGTAGAAGACAATGAGGATATTGATTGTCTTATGAAAACTCTTCTAAAACAAGCCATATTGACTTGTCTAAAGATGGCAGTTGGAGACTGTGCGAAGCATGAATGTCATGGATGCAAAATGAACCACCCAAGTCAGAAATACCACGATATTTGTCTATGGACTTCTCCAAGAGAATGGATTGAAGATTATGGATGTCATGATCCAGCCTTAGAGGGCCTAAACATCTACGATGTGATGAAAGACTTTGACGATAGAATCTGGAACTATCTGTATGGCGACAGTTTGCGACACCCTATGGACTTTACAACAGGGATCAATCACCTGACGCCAGAAGAAAATCAAGAAGCCTATAAAAACTGGCAGTACTTCAAGAAAAATCAAAGTGACTTAACAGAACAGTGGAAGACGTACTGGGCCAAGAAACTCATAGAATCCTATGAAGAAAAGGAAACTGAAGAAAACGAGAGCCCAGAAACAGAATAAAAATGAACACTGTTGAACTAATCAAAGTCATAAACAATATACCTGTGAAAGGAGAAGTATGTGCCAAGGATTTACTACCAGAGAAGAAACCACTGGATATGAAGGCTTACATTGTAAATACAGATATATCCACAGATCTAGGAGAACATTGGGTGGCTATCTACTTCAGAAGAGATCAAGTTATCTACTTCGATTCATATTGAAGACCACCAGAAGAACAATATGTTCTACCATTTATTGAAAGAAACTCTTCAAGATGGATCCATAACAAAGAATGCTTACAGAGTCCATGGAGCAAAGCATGTGGAATTTGGTGTATCTACATCATTCACCAGCTCAACAAAGGACTAGATCTAAACACAGCCATTCATCAAGAACTATATGGAACTGGAGATGATTTATACCAGAATGACAGAGATATCGAGATGTGGTTCATCTATAACTATGCCAGAGTCATCCTATCCAAGAATGGAATGAGACGCATGGCTCCTCCTGACTTTTTATTCAAACACAGAATACAGACTTGTAAATGTCATAATTATTCACATCACCTTTCAAAGAAGTATCCTATGTATAATATGTTGTAAATATGTTAAGGGAAATTATTGTAAACAATGAACAGAGGGACGGCCCTAATCCTCTGTCATTGTAATCAGTTATAGTTAGCGGGGCAATAAAGTTATAGAAATGTTCACCAATCTTTGTTGTTCTTTTCATTAAAAAATCAGTAGTAGTAAGCTTGAGACGACTAGCTATACACTAGTTAACGCTACAGAGTGATGCCTCTAGGAGTTGAGGTCTTAATTGACCAAGAGACTCTAAGACGCATGGTACTTAGTAGCCTTGACTATTACACACACCATATACCACCACATACTATACCCCCCTAAAATGACTAAGTTATCTTCAAAGCTGAATTTAACTAAGTTATTTTATATATCACCACAGCAGAACCTTTATCCCCTCAAAAAATGTTATTTCCCAACAGCCCAGGAATCATAATCACAACCCAACCAGTGAATATGACCAGGAAACTATCACAATCATAGGCCCAACCAGAATTTCCCCTAAAATAAACTAAGTTATTCACAGCTAGTCACTCAAGCTTACCAGGATAGGCATCTATGGGGTCATTTTTTAGCCTGAAAAATTCTAAGTTCTTTTCAGGCTTAAAAAAAATGACCCCAGAGTGCCATCCATTACTACTGGTCAGTCTGGAGGTCCACTGAGTCTTTGTCATTCCTAATGTGCCGGTACAGGAGACAGTCGTCAGCAAACAGTCTTGCGTCTGAAGTCTTCACTACATCCGGGAGGTCATTAATGAAGGCCAGAAATAGCAGTGGCCCCAAAACAGTTCCTTGGGGGACGCCGGAGAGTACCTCTTTCTTGGAAGATTTTTGACCTTCTAAGACCACCTGTTGAGATCGGCCACTCAGGAATTCTTTGATCCAGGAAAGGGTTCCTCCACGGATGCCATAATAGTCCAGCTTGTGAAGTATATTGATGTGCGGTACTTTGTCGAAAGCTTTGGCAAAGTCAAGCAGAATGATATCCACTTGATCTTTGCCTGTCCGTAGTTTGCTTGCTATACCCACTATGGTGGCGATAAGTTGTGTTTCACATGAACGTCTGCGCCTGAATCCATGCTGTTTGTCCGTGATTATGTCAAACTTGTCCAGGTGTTTCATCACTGAGCTGTGGATGATGTGTTCGAGGATCTTGCACACAACACAAGTAAGGGATACCGGTCTGTAGTTTGCGGCTGAACATCTGTCTCCTTTCTTGTAGATGGGCAATTAAGAGCATCCTTCCATTCCGTAGGTAGCGCACCGACATCAAGTGATGACTGGAAGATAACTGTCAGTACAGGGGCTAGTTGGTCAGCAGCAAGAATAAGAATGCGGGTAGGGATGCCATCTGGTCCAGATGCTTTATGTGGCTTAAGGTCTTTCAATAATTTCAGCACTCCATCCTTGTGGACTTGGATTCGCTTCATGGCTGGGTATGGGCTCTTCCCTTTATCTGGTAGTGCAGAAGTGTCCTCTCTAGTGTAGGCAGCGTGAAACTGTTCGTTCAAGATTTCAGCCTTTCTTGGTCCTTCACTGTGGAGGTAACCATCTTTGTCAATGAGAGATGACACTCCTGTCGAATCCTGTCTCTTACTCTTTATAAATGACCAGAACTGTTTTGGATTTTGTTTCATGTCTGAGCTGACAACATCTTCCATATATTTCTTGTGGGCATGCCTGATTTCCTTTTGGGCTGATGTCTGGATTTTCTTGTAGCGGTCCCAATCCTTTTTCTGTTTGGTTGATTTAGCTTTCCGATGGGCTCTTTGTTTCCTGCGTTTAGCACGACGTATCTTGGTGTTAATCCATGGGTGTGTATGCTTGGAAGGAGACATCTTAGATGGGACAAACTTCTCCATGGTAGTCGTTATTGCAGTCTTCAGGTTTTGCCACATGTCTTCCACCGAAGAGAATGCTTCTGCTCAGAACCCCTTACTGTAGTTGGAGAGACTGGTCGTTATACCTTCAGTGTCTGCCTTCTTCCACAGGTATATCTTGCGTTTGACCGGCTTTGCGCGAACCGCCTGGAGAGAAGTGTCCAGGAGGACAACGTCATGGTCACTTTTAAGTCCTATAGGTGGTAGTGGTTTGCAACGGACCTTGTGTGAGGGATGACTTGTAAAGACAAGGTCAAGCATGTTGTCTCCTCTTGTTGGAAAATCCACAATCTGTTCTAAGGACATATCCAAGGCAATATCCAGGAAGGTCTGGCTAACTCGTAGTGGGTACTGGTTGGTATTCTTTATGGTGAGACAGTTCCAGTCTATGTCCGGTATGTTAAAGTCCCCAGCCAGTATATACATAGAGTTCTTATACTGTTTTCGCAAATCTGTAAATTCAGTAAAAGCTGCACTTAGGTATTGCTCATCAACCATATTTGGGGGTCTGTAGAATGAAGCAGCAACAAGTTTCTTGTTCTTTGATAGCTTTACTGCTCCAGAGATGAGTTCAATTGTTGAGCTAGACTTAACGCTTACGAATTCAAGTTCAGATCGAACGGCAATCATGACTCCTCCATGTGCATCAGCCTTTCTGTCGTTTCTGTACACTTTGTATCCTAGAGAAGGGTTGAAGAATTCTTCTGTCAGTATATCAGAACTGAGCCAGGTTTCTGTACCAAGAATAATATCAGGGGATGTGGTATCAATGAGTACATCAATATTCTTCCCTTTTTTCCTGATACTCTGGAAGTTCAAAATACGAAGACTCTTCTTTAGTGTGTCAGATTTAGGTGGTATTGGCTTTGGCGAGGAAGTAGCTGTGGGACTACCAAAGGATATGTTTGAACTAGCGAAACTATCACAATTCTGGGTGTCATGTGACTCTCTGATTGGCGATGAAAGTTGTTCATCCTCATCAGCACTGGAGTATATGCTTCCTAGACTGGTGTCTTCTGCAACAGGAATGTCGTAGACAATACTTGAATGGTTGGGTGATGCGCAACCGGGGCAGAACCAGGATACAGATGTATTTGCATACGCCTCGAAGACCCTTGTATTCATTCCCAGGCAAGATTTGTGGGACCACTGATTCAATAGATGGTCGTCCAAAGTCCTCGACTTCATGTCCGCAGACTCCACAGGGGTACCGTGAGGCAGGACCAGGATTCGGCTCAATACCACTGATCAGCAGCAAAATTAATCTGTTGTGCTGTACAGTACAGATTATGCATAGACCAACGGTACACACTCTCTCTCCCTCTCTGCTAGACTGCTTATTATCGGTCTCTATACTGGATTTGATTAAGTTGTAATGGTTTGTTTGCATCTAAATATGCTAATATTGTAGTGCCATATGCTTTTGACATACTTTCTTAAAATGCTGCAGGAGAGTGTGGGCAGCAGCCCTTTTTATTTGTAAAACGTGGAAACTGATTTTTAACAGAGCAAAGTACAGTTGTCCCCTTCTCTGTTTCTCCACTCCCCATCCCCCAAACCCCCAACCCACCCACCATTCATTACCTACCTACCTACCTACATACCTATACCTACCTACCTACATACCTATCTAATTATCTTTCTATCTAATCTACCCTACCCCACACCTACCTGCCTGCCTGCCTACTTACCCATCTATCTGTCTATCTAATCTACCCCACCCCTACTTCTTCCCCTACCCTACTCTACCCACCCACGGGTCTGTCAGTCTGTCTGTCTGTCTGTCTGTCTGTCTCTATCTATCTATCTATCTATCTATCTATCTATCTATCTATCTATCTATCTATCTATCTATCTATCTATCTATATATCTATCTATCTATCTATCTATCTATCTATCTATCTATCTATCTATCTATCTATCTATCTATCTATCTATCTATCTATCTAATCTACACTACCCCACCCCTACCTCTTCCCCTACCCTACCCACCCACCGGTCTGTCAGTCTGTCTGTCCATCTGTCTGTCTATCTATAGCTGATCATTCTGGCAGGGAGTGCTTATGGTCTGGGCAGTGACCACATCCCCCTAAACCACCAACCATTAATGATAATCTATCTATCTATCTATCTATCTATCTATCTATCTATCTATCTATCTATCTATCTATCTATCTATCTATCTATCTATCTATCTATCTATCTAATCTACACTACCCCACCCTACCTCTTCCCCTACCCTTCCCACCCACCGGTCTGTCAGTCTGTCTGTCTGTCTATCTGTCTGTCTATCTATAGCTGATCATTCCTGCAGGGAGTGCTTATGGTCTGGGCAGTGACCATATCCCCCCAAACCACCCACCATTAATGATAATCTATCTATCTATCTATCTATCTATCTATCTATCTATCTATCTATCTATCTATCTATCTATCTATCTATCTATCTATCTATCTATCTATCTATCTATCTATCTATCTATCTATCTAATCTACCCTACCCCTACCTCTTCCTCTACCCTCCCACCGGTCTGTCAGTCTGTATGTATGTCAATGTCTGTCTGTCTGTCTGTCTGTCTCTCTCTCTCTCTCTCTCCCTCTCTCTCTACGAGGGTCAGTCAAAAATAACTGAGTGTTGGTTAATATATTTTTACTGGGTAGGCAGTTTGGGCTGAAACTTTATACACAATTAGAATGAACCTTCGGGCTTCATTACATATAAAAGCTGACGTCTTCTCATCTTCAATGCGCTGTTGCTAGGCAACCAAAGACCGTCTCCTAGTGATGTGCGTTCGCGCTGACAACACTTCTGACTAAGCAGCCATGAATTAAAAATCATTTCAAATCTAAAACAGTATTATAAGGGACCTTTTATCAGTCCAATTGTATCAAACAATGTGCTAGCAATGTTTTGAAGAAGTGTATTATATATAAATAGATAGTAAATACAATACATGCAATGTTCGTTGCCTAGCAACCAAAATCGATGGAAATTCCAATTTTAACTAACAGACCAGATTTTGTTGCCATGGCAACCGTTTATTCCTGGGAATATTCAAGATATGCATTCAGATGTCAAAACCAATTACTAAATACATACTCTAGTTTAGGCCGAACCAAAGTTTTGTATGCAACTTCCTTAGTACTCCAAGGTGCAAAAGCCAAATTCCTGTGAAGGAAACCAAGTGTCTTAGTTGCTTTGGAAGAAATTTCTGAAATGTGTTGACCCCAATCCATATTATCAGAGATGGTTATGCCAAGGTATTTTTCTGACTGGACGTTTTCCAAGAGAAGATGTTTGTGATGCTGATGCCGATACACTCTCATAGAGTGACGTTTGGCCACATTGAACTTCATTTGCTAATCGGCTTCCCATTGTCCTAAGCTAGTGAGGTCTTCCTGCAGTATAAAACAGTCCTGAATCGAATGTATGTTTCTTATAGGACACAGTCGTCCGCGAACAGGCGAACAGAAGACCTGATGTTATCCGGCAGGTCGTTTATGAAAATAAGGAACAGGATCGGTCCTAAAACTGACCCTTGGGTTACACCGGATAACACTGGGACTGGTTCTGAGACTTGACCATCTAATACTACTTTTTGGGTGCGCCCAGAGAGCTATGTGTTGATCCACTTGTGGGTGGACCCTCTTATTCCATAATAGTCCAATTTGTGTAATAGCCTCCTGTGTTACACCTTATCAAAGGCCATTGCGAAATCCATTATGATCAAATCTGTCTGCTTGTGTCCACGATTCACAGCGCCATCCAGGTTGCTGATGACATTGTGCACAAACTGGACCAACTGGGTCTCGCAGGACCTCTGACTTTGGAAACCATGCTGACAGTCAGCAAGTATGGGCCCTTCGATCTCCAGACTAACACTCTACCAACTGAGTGAACCGCTGCTCTATGCATTTCAGTGTACCTCTTGACTAGCATGTTTTGAAAGACTAGAGGTGCAGCCTCTAAGGCAAGGGGCTATAATATGTAATATATCAGTTTTTACGGAAAAAGGGTAACACATTTAACTGATTCTTATGATGTGCCTCACCTCAGCACCCCCACCCTCCTCGAACACACATCGGACCCATATTGGGTCCCAGAACACACATATATAAATTACAACTCTTCAAACCAGGCCAGAATCAACTGTAATTTTGTATGAAAGCATTTAGCTACCACCCTGAGCTACCTGGTGTTCTTGTTCAAACCACTACCTTAATGGAAAATCCCGACTCAGGAGGAGCTTGATCCCACGACACTCACTATTGAGTCGATGCTCTAATCACTGAGCCTCTCAGGTGGTCCTGTTCAAACCATCCCTGGAACACTAGTCTGAGCTACCAGGGGATGGGGGGTGGTTCCAAACCACTACCTACTAGTGGAACTTACACATAAATAGAAAATTGGATCTAGCATGCTGTGCTCGCCATAAAGGTTGTGCCTTATTTCATATTACCATGTTTGTCCGCCTGTACGTAAGATAATCCACACGCTAAAGCCCGTGGATTATCTCCACGTACAGGCGGACAGCCCATGGTATCACTATTACATATTCAGCATGACAAGGGTTACCTCCTTATCGAGACTGTCTACATATTCAGTTAAAATTTCTGTCAGTAAATTTGATTACAATTTGTTGAGCACAGCAGATACCAATATTTATTAGCCCATAAAGCGCCACCTGCAGTTTGCAGCAGACGACAATTTCAAATTTTGCTGCTTTTTCAAAAATGACAAATAAGGCATGATATTCAAGACAATTCTCATGGAATATCATGCCTTATTTTTTTCGAAAACTAGGAAAGATGTCGCAAAATGCGTCATCTGTTGCAGTCGTAATTGGCGCTTTAAGGGTAAAATTATCTTTTTTCAAGGAAATTGAATTGAATGCATCAATAACGGTATTTTGGTTTCCATGATGTAAAGTACAATATAAATCTCAGGATAGTGCTGTCAAATTAAATTTTCATCGTGAGCAGCGCGGAGTGGCCACTAGAACTTTTCAGTTTAGAAAGGACCTCGGACAGTCTAAATGAAGAATATTTATGAAAATGGACAGAGAAAAGTTTCTATGAAAATGATATTGGAAAGGATAGTAGGTTCAGTCATCGAATTATCCACAAAAATGCTTTTCGCATTGGACAAGTACTGATTTAGAGGTATGGGTTGAAAACTAAGTTTTCGCTATTCAACATATAGTAAATAGAAAAAAAAACGCTTTTTGAAGTGCTCCCCCAGTGACCACGCTAATTCTTTACCATACAGTTGTAGTTTTACATAACACACAATATATAAAAATGGCATGATTGGTCAAAGGGGGGAGGCTGTCAAAATGCTCAAAACAATTTATTATAAAAGCTCATAAGGCGCTAGTTTTGTACAAACCTGCAGCATAAGGACATATGCTACTAAATACTTCCCATGTTGAAATATGTTCAATACTTTGCATACAATTTGTTTTATGCAAGGGCTATCCATTTATGAAATGAAAAAGGATATGTCATCGTGCTTATTTTTTCAGAATCTTATATGGAAGTTTTCAGCATTTGACCAATTTTCTAAAAATATAAAACAATAACCCTAGTCCTAAATATCGAGCTAAAACGGTTGTAATCTTCAGCCAGCTTCTTTCTTTTAACTTAAATTATTGCCCATGACCTCAAACTTTTTAGAAAATGTGCTAGTTTATTTGTTATCCCATGCTGTGACAAGATACTGCATGATATATTTTGGCAATTTGTCGAAAATTGGAATTTATTTTTAGAATAAATCATGTATTAAAAAATCTGATGTTGAAAATCTTAAAAAATTAATTTTAATTCATGGACTATTATAATACCTTTCAGAAAAAAGAATAAAAATCTGGGGTCACCGAACTAATTCTCTTTCAAGAGGGCCAAATTTAACCCCACCCCCATAGGTTTCATGCGTAATTCAATATAAAAAGTTCAGGAATGACCAATTCATCGTTTTGATGATGCCATTTTACTATTATATGAAGCAATTTAGCATTAAAATGTTAAAAAAGAAAGAAAAACACCCTGAAATTATGTGCGCACCCGGGAATCGATCCTTGTCCTGTAGCTTCGTAGCCAGACACGCTAACCACTAGACTACGAGGTCAGGTCGTGCGCCGCTCTAAACAACCGTACAAATAGTAGAGACTCGGCCACTATCGTATTCGTAACCAGGGTAATTGTGTACGTCGTTTGGTTTCGACTGAGCTACATTCATCTGTTTTTAATGCTGAGACGATCAGTTTTGATAAGATGTCAAATAGATATTTCGGACACACTTTAATTACTTTATTTTGTCAAGAAATGTAGGAATACCGATATGATAAAAGAATATCCGAAAGCTGTGTTGATCCGAATCCGTTAATGGTCGAAAGACAGGACCCAGACAACTTTACCCGTTTCCAGACGCGGGAAAGGTGCGCATTGGAAATAGCCGCATATGTCTTTAATATCAATTTACAATGGCATGTATACAGTATGTACGTAGTACACTTCAGTAAACAGATCAGACTGATTGAACTTGAAACATAACAGGTATAATCTACGTGTAAGCCATTTACAGCTTATGGCCAAAAGTCATGTTTACAAAAGTAGCATACTTATCTATAAAAAATAATGAAATCTTTTAGTCTCGAGTGTTATGGAAACGCATCACTTTCGCCTCAAGTGTTTATGCTACAAACATTGTATTTAAATGCATTTGGTTGAGGCCGCACGAAACTTTGGCTTACTGCGAAATAAAATTTGATCATAAAAATACCCCTACCCCCTAAACCATACAGTCCTAACTTCAATATGCAATATTTTCCAAATATTTCTATTTTGCTAGGTGCACTGAATGTCAGGCTTTAATTAAAGCACAAAAATACAGTTGTCAACAGTACATTATCCTAGCCACAGGCTCTCAAAAGTTTGGACGGATTGGATAGGAAACTGTCCAAGGTCCTTAGTTGGTCAAACGAAAATGGTTCTGAAAAGAATACGGCGTTTTCTTTAGTAGAATCCATGTGCTAGAAAACAGCGTAGGCAACATAGGTTCATGCAAATTTATGCAATTACACGTGTGTTCTTTTTTTGTGTTTTGCATGTGTTGTGTACGAAACCAGTATAACAATTTTGAGCAATATTTCGCTGGTTTACTATCTATTTTATTTACCCACCTCGTTTGTTTACATACTATACTGACCAGTTTACTCGCATTGATTAAATACTAAAAAATACAATTAATTTTAAGTGATTTGATAAACTTGGCCGCAGTTGTATTGGTTTAGATGAACGTGTATTTGTTGTGTTATCGACCTTGTGCAAGAGTTAAAAACTTAATTTAAACACCACAACCTGTTTATCTCAAACACAAGGCCCTCTGGGATTTAAGACTGGTCAAGTATCAAGTTGCTTTACTTTAATTATGTTGGTTGCTTACTTTGTGTTGGTTGCTTTACTTTAAATATGTTGGTTGCTTTACATAAATTGTATTGGTTGCTTTACTGTAATTGTGTAGATTGCTTTGCTTTAATTGTGTTGGGTGCTTTACTTTAATTGTGTTGGTTGCTTTACTTTAATTGTGTTGGTTGCTTTACTTTAATTGTGTTGGTTGCTTTACTTTAATTGTGTTGGTTGCTTTACTTTAATTGTGTTGGTTGCTTTACTTTAATTGTGTTGGTTGCTTTACTTTAATTGTGTTGGTTGCTTTACTTTAATTGTGTTGGTTGCTTTACTTTAATTGTGTTGGTTGCTTTACTTTAAATGTGTTGGTTGCTTTACTTTAATTGTGTTGGTTGCTTTACTTTAATTGTGTTGGTTGCTTTACTTTAATTGTGTTGGTTGCTTTACTTTAATTGTGTTGGTTGCTTTACTTTAATTGTGTTGGTTGCTTTACTTTAAATGTGTTGGATGCTTTACTTTAATTGTGTTGGTTGCTTTACTTTAATTGTGTTGGTTGCTTTACTTTAATTGTGTTGGTTGCTTTACTTTAATTGTGTTGGTTGCTTTACTTTAATTGTGTTGGTTGCTTTACTTTAAATGTGTTGGTTGCTTTACTTTAATTGTGTTGGTTGCTTTACTTCAATTGTGTTGGTTGCTTTACTTTAATTGTGTTGGTTGCTTTACTTTAATTGTGTTGGTTGCTTTACTTTAATTGTGTTGGTTGCTTTACTTTAAATGTGTTGGGTGCTTTACTGTAATTGTGTTGGTTGCTTTACTTTAATTGTGTTGGTTGCTTTACTTTAAAGGTGTTGGTTGCTTTACTTTAATTGTGTTGGTTGCTTTACTTTAATTGTGTTGGTTGCTTTACTTTAATTGTGTTGGTTGCTTTACTTTAAATGTGTTGGTTGCTTTACTTTAATTGTGTTGGTTGCTTTACTTTAATTGTGTTGGTTGCTTTACTTTAAATGTGTTGGTTGCTTTACTTTAATTGTGTTGGTTGCTTTACTTTAATTGTGTTGGTTGCTTTACTTTAATTGTGTTGGTTGCTTTACTTTAATTGTGTTGGTTGCTTTACTTTAATTGTGTTGGTTGCTTTACTTTAATTGTGTTGGTTGCTTTACTTTAATTGTGTTGGTTGCTTTACTTTAAATGTGTTGGTTGCTTTACTTTAATTGTGTTGGTTGCTTTACTTTAATTGTGTTGGTTGCTTTACTTTAATTGTGTTGGTTGCTTTACTTTAATGATGTTGGTTGCTTTACTTTGATTGTGTTGGTTGCTTTACTTTAATTGTGTTGGTCGCTTTACTCTAATTGTGTTCTTGCTGCCATGTGACTGTTCTTTTTCCGTGTCTCTTCCACGCAGTGGCGCCGTGGGTTTGTCTGTGGTCTGCCATTGTGGCATTGGCTTGTCATACATCATTTCTTTTTATGCCCCCAACTTTGTAAAAGTTGAAGGGGCATATTGCTTTGGGCTTGTCCGTGCGTCCGTCCGATCAAAATTACGATACATAGATAGATTCCTCATCAAAAAAATAAGTGACCAGTATTTATTTAGTCTGGATCATCTTCCTTTGTAGGGAGCACAGTGGCTCAGTGGTAGAGTGCTTGACTCGAGATGGAGGGGCCGCGGGTTCGAGCCTCTGGCGCCACTGCGTTGTGGTCCTTGAGCAAGACACGTTTATCCTAGCTAAGTACTGGTTCAACTCAGGAAGACCCGTCCCTGTTTAACTAAAAGATAAAGATTGTTGATGGGACGTAAAAAATTAAATCAACAAACAAACAAACAAAATCTCCCTTTGTGGAGTTGTGCCCCTTTTAAAGGGCCATAATGAAATTTTGTAAACAAGATTTCTCTGAAACTATTCCAGCTAGGAGCTCCAAATTTGTCATTGAGGCGATTCCTTTGGATACCCTCAACATATGTTTTGGTTAAGAAATAATATGAATCATGCTCAATTATGCACTCTTATCCAGAGGCCTGATAGGTCTCTATTACTCCATTGGTAAAATAAACTACAAAATATTCTGCACAACTTTGGATAATTAGAACCTCTAATTTAGTTAATAATCAATGCGAGCGTGGTGATGATTGAGTTTTGAACAATTTACAGTTGCAGTATTCAAACATTTCTTGAGAAAACATCAGATAATCACTGCACGCTGCTGCGAGCTGCTAAAACCACGCATGGAGAGCCTTTCCTATGTTTGAAAAAAGCCCTTCAACTATATGCTACCAATCAAAACCCAACTCAATTTTACTAATTATTTAATCAGCATATGAACACATGTTGATGAAGCTTCTGACCAGAATGTGCATGCGCAGACTGGCCTGTGTCTTCTTTGTCTGAGGTCAAAATTATTGTGTTGTGGAATGCTGATCATTCGTCTCACCGGAATACTGCATTATTTAGCTTCCCATTAAACTAATAGAAAACAGGATTAGTGATTTACGAGGAAACGCTTTGTTCCTCCAAAGAAATGACAGTGTTACAACAATTAACCATTAGGTTTGTTTCTAACTTGCGCCTTGTATCCTTGGTAATCAACAGAATTAAATTAATCTCGAAATACTGATTTTTCTGAAATTGCAAAAATCTACATCATTTGAAACAGCAGACTGAGTCAGTTCATACAAGCTAGTGGGATCATGCAGAGGTTTAGATAAACAATTTTTAGCGTAACTCTGTAAATATTTTGTTACCCAACAGTTTTAACATATGTTTTGGGTGTTCAAAAGAACCGTCTGATTGGGACGGTTCTTTTGAGTACCCACAACATATGATTTAATTGAGAAATTAGATTTTGTTTTCGTTCGCACTCTTAACTAAATGCTTGGGATGTGTGCCTTAACACCAGCTTTCTCTAAGAACACAATAATACCAAATGACAAGAGTATGAAACAAGAGGGCACATGGGCCCTGAATGGCTCACCTGAGTTCTTGTCGCAAGGAGAGGATATTAATCGTAAAATATAAATCCCATTTTTCAAACATCTAAGTCCATCTTCGGTATCACTCTGACCAAATTCAAAGACTACAAATTCACTAAGTTCAATCAAAATATACTTATCTGCACAATTTCAATATCTGATCTTTTTAACCAGCCCAAAATGTAAGGGGTGTGCATAAGGTTAAATTGGATAATATTCTACAAGTCTTTCCATTTTAATTTGATAGCAGAATGACCTTCTTCAGAATAAAATTGTTTTGGTCCCATCTGGGGGCTGTGTGTGTGTAAGAATAGTCGCTTGCATTCTGTTCTCTGCTTCATTCCCGTTTAATTTGACATGCAACATTACTATTTACAGTAAACAAAAAAAATGAATTTATGACCCACCAGGTGTCAAGAATGTGTGTAAGGGCAAAACATTTGCTAGCATGTAATTCTATGCTTCACTCACTTTAATTTGATATGCAATATGACCATGTTCTGAAAAAAGTAAATTTTATTCAAGCCTATGTGATCCTGAGCGGGCCCAGTTTTGGCCCCAGGGGCGTAATTTAACAAATTTGGTTGTGGTCCACTAGGTGATGCTACATACAAATATCAAGGCTTAAGTCCTTGTTGTTTCAGACAAGAAGATTTTTTCATGTTTCCCTATATAAGTCTATCTAAAACATGTGACCCCTGGGGCGGCCCATTCTTGGTCTCAGGGTCCTTATTTGAACAAACTGGGTAATGGTCCACTAGGTGATGCTACATACCAAATATCAAGGCTTTAGTACTTGTGGTTTCAGACAAGAAGAGTGTATAATGATTTCCCTTACATAAGCCTATGAAAACATGTGTCCTCAGGGCGGGCCCATTTAAAATCACAGGGGTATAATTTGAACATACTTGGTAGAGGTCTACTAGGTGATGCTACATACCAAAAGTAAGGCTCTAGATCATGTGGTTTCAGACAAGAAGATTTTTATGTTTTCCCTATATAAGCCTATGTAGATCATGTAACCCCCCGGACGGGCCTATTTTTAGCCCCCAGGGATATAATTTGATTAAAATTGGTAGAGGTCCGTCCGCAAGGTGATGCTTCATACCAAATAGTAAAGGCTCCAGTCCTTGCGGTTTCAGACAAGAAGATTTTTTCCATGTTTTCTCATTATAAGCCTATGTAAAACGGTGAACCCGGGGCCAGCCCCTTTTTCGGCTCAAGGGAGATAATTTGAACAAACTTGGTGACTAGGTGATGCTTCATACAAAATATTAAGGCTCTAGGCCTTGTGGTTTCAGACAAGGAGATTTTAATGTTTTCCTTTTATAAGCCTATGTAAAACATCTGACCCACAGGGCAGGACCATTAAAGGCCCCAGGGGCATAATTTGAACTAACTTATTTAAGGTCTACAAGGTGATGCTATATATCAAATACCAATGCTCTATGCCTTGTGGTTTCAGGCAAGAAGATTTTTCACGTGTTCCTTTTATAAGCCAAATGTAAAATATGTGACCCCTGGGGCAGGCGTGTTTTAAGCCCAAGGGGCATAATTTGAACAGATTAGAGGTCTACTAGGTGATACTACATACCAACTATCAAGGCTCTATGACTTGTGGTTACAGACAAGAAGATTTTTTAATGTTTTCCCTATATATGTCAGCGGCATAATTTGAATAAGCTTGGTAGGGATTTACTAGATGATGCTACATACTAAATATCAAGGCTCTATGCCTTGTTGTTTCAGCCAAGTTGGTTTTAAAAGTTTTCATCTCTAAAATCTATTTTAGCCTGTGTGACATATACTAAAGGACTTTAGAAACGCACCACCTGCTAAAATGCTAATTTTTTGTCCAAATGTAATATTCTAATTATGTGAAAATAAAATTGACAAGTCCCTTCATTTAGCTTGCATTCAATAAGAAAATCGAAGCGTTATGGCTTATGGTTGCCGTGACGTCGCGATTATTCTGAGACATCTCAAATTTAAAAAGTCACAGACTACCAGTACCTTCCATTATGAGCACAAAAAAGTTTTCGAACCGATGTTTGTTCTTGAAAGCGCGAGGAAAGACAAAAACAAATCATGAAGTTTTTTTATGCCTCTGGTAACGTTCATTTCGTCTAGGTGACGTCATTATTGTTGTTGATGTAATTGGCTGTTTATATCCTAAGGATCAGGAATAATCAAAATGTTTTAGTGATACAAGATACCCTGCAACCCGTTGCGTAGAAGACAAAAGTATTGCTACATGCAAGAACGTCATCCGCCTGTAATTGCTGTTTGAAAAATTAAGACTGACGTTAGCAAAGAAACGCTGCGACTGTAAGTGTAATCAAACGATTATTTTTGATTATTTCCGGAACTTTTCTTGTTTTTCGGTTGGTTAAGACATCTGGCTACCAGCTCTAAGTGTTTGCTTTTAAATTGAACTAATCTCACAGCTGTCAGACGACAATTGTTGAAAAACACAAACGTCAGTGTTACGTCAGAATGAACCGCATTAGCAAATCGAAACTATGGCAAATCATGGTCCATTTGGTAAGCGGATAAAAAGTGATAAATAATACATCCTCAAATCAACCATGTGAAAGAAACAGTGAATATATAACTGGTGCGTTTCTAAAGTCCTTCAGTATAGATATGCAACGGAATGGAACCATTTAAACAGATATAAAAGAGGGCCATGTAATGACCATTCCTGTAGTTTAGGAGGAGACGTCATTTAAGTCAATTGTTAACAACCGATGGTCGAAGACCGAACAGAAAAGCTAACCTTGTCACTATATGACAGATGAGCTAATAATATCAACAGATACGAAGTTCTAGCAACTCCGCGTGACATACCGACTGCTGTTGCTACCTCTAAATAATCTAGAAAATCAGTGGCATAACACAGTGGTCCGAACATTTCTTTTTCAGCCTCATCCCGAGAAACCTGCTTTTATTACATGCAAATATTAAAGAAGCAGACAGACTGATCCCCACAGTCTGATCAGTGTCTTTGTAATTGTAAAGTAGTGAATTCGCCTGTGAAGATTTATAATGATTGTAAAATTACCTATGAGTATTCACAATGTTTGTGAATAATTGTTTTAGTTTTAGTTTTATTAACTGCATAATAACAGGTGTGGGTGGCAAAAGCCGTCTAAATACTTATGATAGACATGTTGATGTTTTGTTAGAAGATTTTGACACTGATTTATTATCGTTTCTTAAAGGTCATGTTGATAAGCTAATTAGATTGGATATCTAAGTACATTTTAATGGTCGTGTTGTTAAATGTTACAGTATGTAGAAAACAATGTCAATTTTGACATTGATTGGCAGGATTTGGCAAACATCAAAATATGCTGTTTTTCGAAGATTGTGCAGCTTGCATGACTATGAGTCAATTTTGTATCTTTCTTTTGGGTGAAATAAATGGTATCATACACAACTAGAGGGCGCTTTATTGATTACCCAAACTAGGATTGGCTAATAATGATGTCATTAGATGGCGCTGATGTCGGTTTCTATCATGTGACTATGATATAAGGTGAAACGCAGTGTGAGAGTTTTAGCTTAGGTTACATTTGGTTTTTTATTAGCTTTTGGACGTGTGTTAAGAAGACTTAAATAAATTGTAAAACTATAATTAACTGTTATTGAAATTTTAAAAACAGTAAGAAATTATAAATCAGAGAACTAAAACAAATACACGAACTGAAATAATTGACCTCAGCTAAACAGTTGACTACGATTTATTATTTGCTTTCTGAAAAGTATTGATACTCCAATTGCCACATGCCAGTTCCAATATTCTGTGGTTGAGCAGCATGGTATGACCTTTGCCTGGGTATGTCTACTCGTGACGTGGCGGGCGCGTGTTTAATAGGTAAAGGAGTCTTGTCGCAATGGTAGGGAAAATTAGTTGCAACTATACATGTGCTACAATATGTATGTAGTTATTTATGGCTTCTTTCCACACTAAGATTTATTCATCACAAAACCTGTTTTTTAAATAATCTGGAAAAATGGATCCTTCAGAAATAGAGAGAACCGGTAGTCAGCAGACTCTGTTTAATTGAGTCTGTTCATGAGAACTAATCGAAAGTGCAACAATTCTCACGCCCCTAAGCACCGGATTAAGCGGTATTCTGCTTTCCGTCAGAACCCAATACCCCTGAAGCACAAGAATATGAAAAATATCAACACTAAAAGGCTGGTAATTTAAGTTGAAATACGTATAGACTCACAAAAATGGCGATGAGATTGTTTGAACAGTTAAAGCTGCATAGTCTGTAACTTTTGATCTTTTAATTTTTGAAATAATGTTTCTATTTTTCAAGAACACAGTAAAAAACTAAAAGTCAGGTATACATTTTACCAATTTCGTAAATCTTTGCAAAGTATCAGTATCAAAACAACAGCATTTATGTTAAAACTTGACTTTCTATAGTTACTGGAGGGACGCAAATAATTACCAACAAGAGAAAAAAACACCTGTTTTTATAAGATAATTCACTTTTCCATGCAGTTTTCAGCTAAAGTGAACAGATTTATTGTGAAAACTTAACTTTATTCTGCTTTTACAAATGATTTAAAAAGAAAAGAAAATTTTTCGAAAAATGTTCATAGTTGCAGACCTAGTCTCTTTAATAATTGGATAAAAAATGACTAAATGTATTTTTGTTATTGGTAATTCAGGTCAGAAAAACATAAATGCATTTTACTTTACACGACTTGATTAACGACTGACTGAGTGATAAATATACCCGACAAAAAAAGAAACGCACCACTTAGAACAGTTTAACTCTCAGGAAGATCACGAGGGATAGGCCAGTTTAGTTTATATCAGTGCAAAGGTATGTAAAGTACTGCTGCGTTACACGTCTTTTGAAATCAGTTGTCGAAATTGTGTGAAAGAAAATTGGTCATGAACCAAGCGGGGTCAAATTGTAAAGTCACAGGAAATTAGCGGTTTTATAATGCTCTCTTGCTGGATTAGTTCAAGCAATTGGAGTCATCTCAGTAGACCAAATTGTACCATGTTTTATGACTACCCTTTTGGATAACGATTCCACACTGGAGATAAACCTTACAAACATTTAAAGATTTCAACATTGTTGTAATCAATTTTATTGATCCTAACTGATAAAAATGGATTTTGGAATAACAAAAAAGCACCAATAAACACATTGGTTATCTCACATAACGACAATATATCGTTTCCATACTTTGCTAATGTAAAACATACTCGGAATTTCATGTAGACAGTACCGTTGGATTAACGGTTCCAAAACTCATTTATTATTCGCCTTGATGTGTTTTATGCCTACACAGGGAAAGTACAGCTACTCATCTTTGTCACATTCTTGATTTAGAAAGATTGATCAAAAATGAATATTTTATGACAATTAACATTTTCGTATTAAAAGGAGATCTTAATGGGAAAATCGTAGTGGTGCGTTTCTTTTTTTGTCGGGTTTAGTGAATTTGAATTGAGATAAAAGACTTATACATCATCGAGTAGATAGAAAAATATAAAGCCTCGTATGAACATATAAACATTATTTTCACTTTACTTGATGGCACACATGTGTTATTCAAACACTTTTGATACATTATCAAGCCAATTCATGAAATTTTGGTACTTATCAAGTAAAATTATTATTTTAACATGCATGTACACGTATCATGTTGGGTTAGATGCCTAAACTTTGTTACGAACCTTCATCTTTATTTTATGTGTGCGAGCAGCAAAGGACCTGACCAGACCACGCTTGTGCAAGCTCGTCTGAGCCTTCGCTGCTCGCATATGTTAACTACATTTGTAGCAGGCTCATTTATCTCACAGTCGGGTGTCACTTCATCCAATATATAACACCAGTCACTCATGAAATTCTACCATATCAACTATGCTGTCATCACCATATTTTTTATGAAATATGTATTTCTCCGCTTCACTTAAATAAGTAGTGATGTATGTCTGATATATATCTTCTCAAAAGAGACAATTCTAGTGACCACTCACAGCCGGATATAGTTGCATAATAATTATTATTTTTCTTCATTGGATAAAATAAAGATCACATTCACTATTTTCTATTTTACCCGTATCGTTATCAACTCTGCATACTGAGTAATTTTGCATGTTTTGTTGTCATTTACTTTTTTCAAAAAATCTTTCATGAACGCAACGGTTTGATCAAGGTCAGGACCGACGTAGTGTCGGTCCTAATTTGAGTCCAAACTGTTTGCAAAGATTATCAGCAGACGGCAAAAGTCACCTTTATCAAGGAAAATGGTGAAATGCACTCATTAACTGTTTCAAATGGACGACTTGCAAAAGGTCAATATAAACTGCATCTTTAAATTGAGCATTATTGAAAATTTACGCTAATTTCAAAAGACAACTGCACCAGGAAATAATCTGGTAATAGCATTTTTAATCCTCAAGACTATAATTTGTCCAACATAGCAATATGCACGTCTTTAAAAACACCGTATAATCTACTTCCAGTGGCGGATCCAGAGGGGGTTCAGGGGGTTCACTCGAACCCCCTCCCCGTCTTTCATATTTAGATATCCTATGAAAATGAAATAATTTGGGATCAGTGAGACCAAATATTTTATTTTCAATGGATATTTAAGAAAAATGAGAGAAAAAGCGACCCCCCCCCCCCCACACACACACACTAATGCCTTTATACATATGAACCCCCTTTCCAGAAATCTTTGATCCGCCACTGTACGTCCAAACTATGGTGAGACTGCACGTTTACTCAACTGAAGGCCCGCTTTACCCTTTACTTGCCGCCTTTGCCACAAAAACAAAAAAAAATCATGTACTGGTCCATAGGTTTCTACATTGCAAAATTAAGTGTAAGTTAACCCTTAAAGTGTCAATCACAACAAAAGTCGTCTGCTTTTCTTGTCTGCTGAAATGTTGAAGAAGCCTCTATGGCAAACAGTGTGGAACCAGAACACGCTGTTTGCTTCTATACTTAATTCGTCAGTAATGTTAGGCAATTATTTGCAGCAGACGACTTCAGCAGACGACATTTTCAGATGCTTTTTTTTCTTGGCGCTTTAAGGGTCAACACGAAAAATGCTAAGCTGAGCTGACCTGCTACCTCTTTTGGTGTTAACTTACACTTACTTTCCTGCTGAAACAACTCAAGGGCCAACATTTATCCAGTGATGCATATTAGAACGCATGCGCAGATCCAGAAAGTTTTGTCTCTGATGACGTTTGGTTTAGTTGGCGAGAGGAGGGAGAATCCAAATACCACTTAAAGCGAGCCATTATTGGCCCACCAGCGAAAAGATTATGTGGTAAAGTAGTAAAGAGAATAGAAAAAGTGTATGAAAGTGGACTTGATGCTTAAAACCTTAAAATGTCAATTTAAAATCTCTCCTGAATTACACTAATGCTTTGTCATATTAACCTGTGTTTTAACCCATCATTGAAACTGTATAATGCTTGTTTTATTGGTTAAAAACGAAAATATTTTACTGTAAAAAAATAATTATCACTTTTTGATCTATTTTGTGATAATTTAAGCCCTGGGACAGTACATGTTTGATGGTGGCAGACCTCTCAGATGATGGATGCAGTATTGTTGAAGGATCCAACAAACAGGTTTGCTAGTTTTATGTTTTGTTGTACGTTACTTTATTTCCATTCTAGTATTGCAATCATCTTGATGGGGAAGTGAGAGCTGATTGCTTTGCTTAGTTTGTCTTCCTGGTGTCACACCAGTTTTCTGTCACACCAGTTTTCGAATTTGCTTATACAATAGGTGTCCATTTGGAATATTCTTAAATTCCTTAAACACTTTAACGTTTTAACATACAAATGGCACAACAGATATTTTAAGTGCATTTAAAAATCAAATATCTTACTGTTTGCTGTGCTTGTTGCTTGTTAGAAATACCCCTTTGAACATATATCACTCTTTAAACGTAACCTTTTTATACAGTAATATCAAGATAGGAGTTACTACTGAAACAATAACTACATTTCGCTAAATATTTAGTATAAACGTCGTCAATAAAAAGGGGCGGGGTTTTGAAAACATGTGTTTAATATTTGTAAATGGCGTTTTAAAGGGTTACAAAGTTTTAACATTTTGCTATAAAAAATTTCAAACCTCAAGCTACAATCAAAAAACTTTCAACATCTATTAGTAAACCTAACACATTTTCATTGAGTTAAATCTGATATGTTTTAAAATTCTAAATAGTAGAGGCACCATTGCAACCAGAGAATACAATAGCCAACAGTGTTTTGCAGGCTCCAAGAAGTGACTAAGTGGATGTACGTAATACAAATTTGAACCATTATTCTAAGTAAGTAAGGGTGCAAAGATCAGGAATCGATACAATCAAGTACCACACCTGACCCAGGATACCAATGGGAAAGTGACAAACTCACAGTTTGACACCACAAACGAGAGCCAAGAGGCCAGCCCTTTCCCAGCAGGTGACCACAAGCACATATAAACAGATTCAAACAAAGGCAGAGCAAACACAAGACAGAAATTTTACTGGAGGGCTTTAACCGGTTTTACGGCGCCACCTCACCCTTACTTCAGATGTGGATCCACACACATAGATAGAACATATAAATCAAGATATAACAAGGAGATAAAGCAAAGATAAGGACTCAACAACAGTAAATAAAACTGAATACCGGAACAAAAGAAATCCAACAGGTAAACCCCAGTGGGCCTGACAAACAACCAAAGCATCAGGCCCCTACTATCTAATCAATAGATAAGTCTTTAAGTTGGAACCGTCATAGAGTCTGAAGTATGACCCGCTGGCGCGCAATTAAAGAGGAAAGCAAAGTTGCCAACCGTGATTGGGTTGACCACCAAGCATGCAGACTGTTGCAATACATTAATGTTATAGCTAATCTTTTTATAATGGGAAATTATTTTAATGAACTGCGCCGAAAAATTATTAGAGCCAACAATCTTCTTCAATTTATACAGCAAGTCACCATAGAATTCAGGTTCCAAAAGTCCTTGGCGCAAGAGAATTTTTAGTCCAACTTGAAATTTAGATATCAATCATAGTATCGTCTATAAAATTTATAAAAGGTTTTGCGAAGTATTTGATACCGATAGCCTTGTTTAAGAAGTTTCTGAGTTAACAATTTATTGTGAGTGTTGAAGTCAGTAACATAGCTAGGTGCTCTAGCAAAACAATTGAGTTAAGAGATATAGACTCCATAGGATGTAGAGCGAGGAACATCACCCTCTAAAAATGGGAAATTGACAATTTCAAAATCAAAGTTGTCAAGTTCTCATAAATTTTGGTAGAAACAATATCATTAGAAATTGACAAATGCAAATCTAAAGTCTCTTTAACTGTTTATATCGAGGAATAAGAAACTAGCCATTTACTGTTCGATTAAGCACCATATCTAAGGCTATATTATATTTAACACATTTGTGTTTGCATTTTATTCATTGTTTCTTTCAGAAAGATTAGATACCCTGATCAGACATATTGTCTTGAGAAATCTCAGTCGGCAAGGTTTGTTTGGTGGTTCTCTTGTTGTTGATTTATTTTTTTATGTACCTCCCATTGTTTGTGGGGGTTTTGTGTTGTCTTTGGTTTGGTATGCGTTACTTTATGTCCTTTCTAGTTTTGCAATCATCTTGACAAGGAAGAGAGAGTTGGTTGCTTTGCTTTTATTGTCTTTTAGATGTCTTGTTATTGCAAATGTCCTGTAGCTCTTCTTCAAGGAGCTGTGGGTTGGTCTACAGGCTGTGATCACGGTAATTCCTGATCATACCCACTTATCTGCATGTGTCAATAAAAAGGAAGATAGCTTAATATGGATTAGCTATTTATATACTTATGGGTTTTTTTTCAATATTGTGCAATCAAATAAAACTGAGATGATTCAATATCAATGGGTCAGAGGTAAGATTTTCCAAATAAAGCTTGCTTTCAATCCCTGACTTGAAACATACTTTAGAGGTTTTTTACATATACAAAGTATAAAAAATAGTAAGTGAGTATGATCAGGAAATACCACAATCACAAGCCGCAGACAACCCCATGTCACCGCGAGGAAGAGCCACTCAACCATCACGAGACACCAGGAAGACAAATTAAGCAAAGCAACCAGCTCTCTTTTCCCTATCAAGATGATTGTAATACTAGAATGGACATAAAGTAACGTACAACAAACATAGAACAATTACAAATGTAATACCGATTTATAGTACGAGCGTACTGTCGACAGACATAGCATGATAACGTTAATTACGATAGGCAAAGCAAACTATCATCATCATCGTCAAAATACGCTAATAAGCTGTGATGCTGAAATATCACAGTCGATTATGAGTTCATAATATCGGTACAAAAGATAAAAGGTTATTTTTAATCCATTTATGCATACTGTCCTATGAATATGCCTTTAACAAACCGTAATGACCCAGATAAGATGTAGGTTCACATCTATATGTCTGTATGCTTCGCATTTAACCCATGTATGAATATGGTTGAGCAATAAATACATCCTAATCTATTCTCCTCATTAATGTATCATTGTTTTGCGCCGTTTTTCGACAACCTTTCAGTCATATAACGATGGTCAATTATCTTATATCACATAGCTCCTGAAAGGATTTGAATGCTGTCCTGTACTGTTTATTGATACAAAAACTAGATCAGAGAAAAAAAGGCAATATCTTTTAAAATATAACATGTGGCCCCTCAACATATACAATGGACCTTCCTGAATTAGCTGTATAAAGGGATTTACATATTCCCTAAAAAATATAGGTACCCTTTTTTTCTTTGTAATATTTGAATATCTTTGTATTTAAATTGCAGTCTATCACAGTTATCTTTTTTACTTATTAGCATTTTTTTCTAATAAAGCTGGACTCAGTCTCCAGTTTAGGTGATAGTTCGATAGACAATAAATTAAATGCAAGATTGTATTTTCTCATGAAACAGAATCCGGATATATATTCATGTAACTAATATTGGAGCACATGTATAGTTTTTATAGTTTTGTTGTGAACAATTTAAGACTTTCTGGTCAAATCATGTATACATCTATTGTGACCATTTATGAATCTGCTGTTATTCATGTATACATGTATGAAAAGTTGCGTCAATAAAATATATGTTCTGTTCTGAAAAGTTCTGTTGGTCTACAAAAGTGTAAAGTATATAAGCGTAAACACAGTTTTACAGAGATAGTGTTGACGTACAAAAGTAATTACGAATAATTTTCTGAGTCCCGTCTACTGTTTATTTCTGATTTATTCTGAAGAATGGCTCGAAATGAGCTTAAGGCCTTCATTATTTTAGACGTAGATCTGTATCGATAACCCCAATGATTGTGGTGAAAGCCGATATCTCATCGATCTCATGTCACTGACTTGGATTCTGGACTATAAATATAGGCTCCGTACGTTTAGATAAACACAAATTTGAGAGTATGATTGTTAATATTTTCTTACCCATCAGTTTTAACATTATGTTTTGGTGCTCAAAAGAACCGTCTCATTGAGACGGTTCTTTTGAGTACCCACAACATATGTTTTGGTTGAGAAATAAGAAAATATTTTTTGGTATGCACTCTTAACTTTAGGCCCGTATAGCGTCATCGAAAAAGGTTAGCACTGTTGAATTTGTACTATTACACACTAAGGCTGCTTCGTATATGTGAAAGTACAAATTGATTAGTCGACATCTGCGATTCTATGAAAAGGGAGCCCTTACCAGCAGAAGTTTCCACTCCCCCGTCAGATATTGGTAACCCTTAGACCCCTAGGTTGCTATCTTTTGGCTCGAGTTTGTCAGTAAAAAGAATATAACCACGCAACAACCAATTTATTCCAATGAAACGTCTCAATACAAGCTATAAAAAGCACAAAACATGCAGTCTATTATTGTCATCCAGGTGCATGACAAACTTCATAAATCTGGTTCATGTATATGTTCTGCGCAAAGTAGGAAAATATACCATTCTAGAATGGCTCTGCACAAAGTAAGAATTCCTACTTGGTTGCAAAGTAGAAATCGATACCATTCTAGAATGGCTCTGTGCAAAGCACGAATTCCTACTTGGTTGCGCAGTCAAGTAGGTATTCTTACTTTGTGCAGAGCCATTCTAGAATTGTATCGATTCCTACTTTGCGCAGAGCATATACATGCTAATTACACTGAAACAATGAGAGTAGTTGAGAAATTGTGTTGTTTTTTTGTTTTTTTAAAAACCTTATGGTGAAAATCTCATATATTGAAAAGACATATGCTTTAGGTATACATTGGAATTGCCTCATTGAGGCAATTTCAATATGAACCGCTAACATTTGTTGCTGAAAATAAGAAAAAAAACTATATTGAAGTTTACACATACGAGTACCAAGTTTCATGTCCATTGCTTTTGCATTTTAAGCGATCAGTAACAAAGTACATGTTACTGTTACGCAAATGGTTTATAGTTGAACGACAGCTATATTTCATGAACTACCTTTTTCTAACCTGGTAGTTGTGAGATGTAACGTATTAGCCTAGTGGTTGCCATGCTTATTGGGCCCCTCAATAGAAAGATATTTATCATAATACCATGAAGATGCGATATCTCTTTTTTTCAAGTCATACTTGTCACCACGTATTTACAGGATCAGAAACAGTAATAAATCTGGAAACATTTGCACACAATATATCCATTCGAATTGCCTCCTCTTTTTGAGACAGTTACTTCCCCTTTTGAATGTACAGACCTGTGTCTGCTATCTCGCATTGACCAAACTTCCTTTTTGTGGACAAAACTCAGACAGAACGTTGGTCCTGATCTGCATCCAAAGTGATTGAGACTTTGATAGTGTTCCTGATATAATTTTTTGAAAAAAAAAATGGAAAAAGATGACAACAAAAGCATGAAAAAATACCCACTATTCACAGAGATAATAGAACTGTGCGTTTAACGCGTAATCTAATAAAGCGTTTTGTGTTGCGGACTATTTTAAGATAATTACTTTCTCTGCGACGACAGTAACTCACAAGTAAAGGACAAAATGACGTAAACGTACGGAAGCCTATATGTGACATTGTGTTTTGTGTTATTGATTTCGATGTTTTAACTTTTTACTTTTGTATTTTGTGTATAATGTTGCACATTTTAAACGGCGCAATTCACGAGGTAGAGCCAAGATGGAGAAGAGTATAAGTATTGTAATGCATCCGCCGTAATGTTAGTTTTTATATATTTGAAATCAATGCAGCTGGTAACTATCAAAGTCAAAACATCTACCGGGGGCTCTCGTTTTGATTATGCTACATACTGGGTTCTCACTGTGAAAGTAGTCACATAGACCCAGTGCAATTCGATATAATAGAGTTCGACTGATTATAATAGTTCGACCCATTTAAATCGACCCATTTAAATTGTTACAGAAATTAACTCCGAGATTTTAATCTGTAGGTCTAGATCTGATACAGTGCAATCGAAAATAAAATGGCATTAACTTTATCTATCTATCTATCTATCTATCTATCTATCTATCTATCTATCTATCTATCTATCTATCTATCTATCTATCTATCTATCTATCTATCTATCTATCTATCTATCTATCTATCTATCTGTCTGTCTTGATGTTATCGGTCTGTCAGTCAGCATCTGTCGGTCTGTTTGTCTGTCTGTCTAGCCGTCTGTCTGTCTGCGTCTGTCGGCACGTCTCAACGTATGTCTGTCCACTGGTATGTCTGTTTTTCTGTTTGTATAAGAAAACAAGTAAGTATTACCTGAAATTCCATACTCACTGTTAGGACGGGACACAAAACACAGACAGCCACACGACAGCAAGAAAGCATTCAAAGTTAAGCAATCAGTTTTCTGACTCTTTTCCTCAGCAAACTGACTGCAAAACTACATGTATAAAATCACTACGAACTTCACAACATAATTATAAGCCAATACACCCCCACATACAATGGAGCAACAAGGAATAATGAATTAACAACACCATGATCAACGCATTAAAACGGACATTGGTCGAGATCACCAGGGAGGGGGCTTAAATATATTTCACCTTCAGAATCTTCATCCTAGATTCTGCTGTTGTTCATGAAACATACATACATACATACATACATACATACATACATACATACATACATACATACATACATACATACATACATACATACATACATACATACATACATACATACATACATACATACATACATACATACATACATACTTGGGGTTAAAAAAATAGAATTTCAATATTTTGGGGGTTTTCAGAAAATTATTTTTTTTGGTATGATGATTTTGTAGATAAATTTTTAGCTCGTCACAAAATTGGCCTACTTAAGGGGACATTTCTATGCATTTTAGATTTTATCTTAGGGTCAAGGTACAAAATGGGGATATTTTTGGGGGTTGCTAAAATTTCAAATATTTTTAGGGTGCTTGATATTCCTGATATTTCTTTTTTTTTGGGGGGGGGGGGGGTTGAACAGTAAATGCTGGGTCCAAGCCTGTGGATGAAGAAAAAAAGAGTACCCCACCCCCCCTGGGAGTTATATATGTACTTATATACTTTTTGTTGTTGTGACTTTTATCTTTGGCATTATACCTCATCTTTTGTATTTTGCCTTTAATGTTCTATATTTTGTCTTCAGAAAGGTTTCTTTCCTTTATTGTCTTTTGCCTTTTGCATTTTAACTTATGTCTTTTTGCTTTTGTCTTTTGTGTTTAAACTTTTGTATATTGTATTTTGGTTTTGGGTTTCCTCATCCTATTTCTATGATAAAAAAGGCATCTCAGTACCCCTTAAAATTTTGGCAGCAGACAGCCATAGAGACAAACAATTGATAGCACATCGGATATGGGAAGGCGGTGGAAATAGATTGATAGATAGATACGTTTTGCATTTAATGTCATCTAATAGTCGATTGCACTGTATTCGACCTACATAATAAATACTCAGAATAAATAAATTGTTGCCGGGCCGCGTAGCGCAGTCGGTAACGTGTCTGGCTACAGATGCGTGTCTGACTGCAGATCCAGGGGTCGCGAGTTCGATCCCGGTCCGGTCCCATACTTTCGTGGAGATTGATCATGAAATAATTTCTATGGTCATTCTCCTCCCTTCCGCTGATTTATTCAAGAAGGGTTGTTGTCAGTTACAAGCGAAAGTATGTGCACGAATTACTGGTTAACCGCTTGTTCAAGCCTGCCCAGGAAAAAGTGTGGTTAGGTGAACTGACCGTCCCGCAATGACCATAGCTGTTGACTTGGGACGTAAAGCAACAAAACAAACAAACAAAATAAATTGTTACTATTAAAATGGGTCAAACTGTCATGTTTAAAATTGCCATAGATCTATTTGAATACTTACACAGAGAGCATGGTTGAATGGAAAACCTGCAGTAGCCTTTTTTGGACTGCGATATTTACCAGCTGCATCGATTTCAAATGTAAAAAAACGTTACACAGGATGCATTAAAATACTTGCACCCTTGTCTTTTATCCAGCTTTTCTCTCCATCTTGGTTCTATCCCATGAATTGTGTTGTTTAAAATAAGGTACAACATCAAGCACAAAACATACATATGTATGCAAATTCATATATGAGCCACACCATAAGAAAACCTGCATTTTGCAATGCGAGAACGAAAAACCACTGATTAGATGTGTCCTTACATGCTGGTCAATACATTTGTTGCTCACTAGTGTTAAAGTTTAGCATCTTATTTCAAGATTATAGCGAGCTTTTGTAGCTTGGAAGGTAAATTTTAGTCCAACATAAAAAGTTGGAAAATTTGAAATTGAAAACGAGTTGTTTAGCGATAAGGCTAATTGCCACTGTTTCAATGCTTTATCAGTTTCTCAGTGGATGCACAGCTGATCTGCGCCTTTGTTTTCTGTATGTGTAAAAATGCAACTCAGTTTTTTTTTGGGGTATCCGTTTGATCAGTTTATTTTTCTATATAAAGATTTATTTGTCTATAGCTTTTTATTTGTCTATAGCTTGTCCCTGTAGCTACACAGCCAAGTTTGTGTTGGACTTGTTTGAAATCCCAAAAGGCAAGTTTATCATGATGGGGCTCATATGTCAAAGATTATAAAATACAAATACTCATACTTGGCATAAAAACTACTGGACACAATTTACTTTTGTTTTAAAAGAGTAACAAAATAAATGCAGGTATACTGAACGACTAACGAAGTTAGAAAGACAGCAAGGATCAGGAATCAATACAGTCAAGTACCACACCTGTCCCAGGATACCAAATGGGAAAGTAACAAAATCACATTAAACATCACAAACAAGAGCCAAGAGGTCAGCCCTTTCCCTCCAGTTGACCACAAGGCAGCAATGAACAGACGCAAAAGCATGACAAACACAAGGCATAAATAACACAAATGATCCACAAAAGAAGTACCACCTTGGAACGGTCAGTAAAATATTTTACTGGAGGGCTTAAACCAGTTTCACGGCACGCCAACCTCACCCTTAGTTCAGATGTGGATCAAGACACATAGATGTTTGGTTTGCATTAAATACCTCTAACTTCTCCATGCATCATCCTAGATAATATAAATCAAGATATGAAAAGGAGATTAAATAAAGAAAAGGACTCAACAGTACATAAAACTGAATACTGGAGCAAAAGAAATCCAACAGGTAAATCCCGGTGGGCCTGACAACTGCCAAAGCACCAGGCCCCTACCATCTCATCAATAGAAAAGTCTTTAAGTCAGAACCGTCATAGAGTCTGAAGTCTGACCAACGGGCGTGCAATTAAAGAGGAAAGCAAAGTTGCCAACCGCGATTGTGTTGACCTCCAAGCATGCAGTCTATTGCAATACAGACCTGACACTAACGAATAACGAAACCTGGCACTTTTGTTTGTCTCTAACTTGTAAAGAACAAGTCCTAAGGCTAAATGTAAATGTTTATTTTAATAAAAGAATATCAAATGTGATTTTTATATAAGCAATATTTACCAAATATATAAATATTTCCAATAACATTACAAATTTGTCACATTTTGCCTGAACGGCTTGTATGAAGAAATGTTCAAATGATTTTCATATTTGTAAAATCAATACCGCTAATTACATGCAAAATTGCCACAACTACGGTAACATCTGGAAAAAGTTGCTGTTTGTCACACCTGCTAAAACTGGCATGGTCTTACATAAGAGTCCAGATTTCTGTCCAGTCTTGCACAAGTTTGTCAACCAACAAGTATGTTGACATTCACGACCTGGTAAATTTTAATGCATTCCACCATCAATTTGCCGTAAAGTATCTGCTCCAAATGCTGAACTGGCTAGCACATTAAAACAGTGACCTTAGCCTATATTTTACAAGCTCCAGTGACTTGTATTTTTATATTGGTATGTTAACCCTTATGCTCTCATCAACTATAATGCCTAACACCACCAAACATTGCATAAGGCATCCCCTTAACATCTTGAGTCAGCATACACCATAATTTGATGACTTCGACATTGTCATTGCCATTTTTATGTCCAACTTCAGGATCTCGCAAAAAATGTTGTGTCTACAACCACCAAAGAGTGCATAAGACATCTCCTCAAAATCATGTCTTAGTCCTGAGACCTTGACCTAAACTGAAACAAAGTTCTAATTGGTTAACACCTTAACCGGTGACCTATATTTTATGCTCCATTAATAAATAAAGGCCCAATGACTTTGTCTCCATTTCCCAAGCAGATGCGAAAGCAACTTATATGGAGTTCTTGTTCTTTGTTGAAACACATCCCAGTTTCATGTATGCTAGTTACTTTGTTGTGACTGTGTTTTACCAAAGTACATCGCGTCAAAGTCCGAATGCAAAAATAATTCTGCCCATCCATCTTTTTTTTTTCTTAATTTAAATTGAAAACTCACATTCATCTCATCAAAAATTCAAGTAAAGTAGATTGCACCTGGAATGAAACTGTATTAACTTAATTCAGATTGAAGATTTCAGACATCTAGATAAAGCAATTATTTATTTACTTGACAATTCAGAAAAGCAATGCCAGGAACTGATACAATTAGATTCTAAACCCTGCCCACAAAACCACAATGTAAAAGAGTCACAACCAGATTGAAGTGAGTAAACAGGTGACATATGATGAACAGAGTAAGCAGCTTTTTCCAAACAGGTGGTGACTCAGAATTCGAACTTAACTGACTAAAAATTACATCTTAAATAGGACAATAAAAAAACACAGAACAGCAAGGAACCACAACAAAGCATCAACTTAGAACTGTCAGTAATGCGTTACTAGTGGATTTATGTTAAATTTACGAGGGCTCAGTCCTAATCCTCACTTTCGATGTGGTTCTAAAACATGTATTTGATTTGCCCACGAGAAGGTTTCCAACTTATCAATAAATCAAAATCCATGGGCATCAACGGATTTGCATGTAATACCATTGTGGTTCAAGGATGAAGGGTTAAGAGATGCAACGCGTACTCTGACATTTCACATCGCCACTGGAACACTGGATGAAATGAAAGCCAAAAGTTGAATCCTGGTGAGCATACAAACAGAATATGTGTAACGGTTAATTTGTGCGACAACTATTGCCAATTTCATATGTTAAGCAAATACATTTTTTTTTAAATAAACTACATTTAATTAGGATAACATTGCGTTGATCTTCTATGGATGATGTAAAAGCTTCAATGTTTCATGTCTCTGTTTGCAGAGTAGGAAAGGTGGCAAAATCTGGAATCGATACAATAAAGTACCACACCTGACCCAGGATACCGTATGGGAAAGTGAAAAATACTCAAGAAAACATCAGATATATGAGAGCAAAGAAGTCAGCATTTTCACAGCAGGTGACCACAACGCTGAATGACACAGACAAGACAATATAGCAAAGACAAACACAAAATAAAAAAGATCCACAAAAGAAGTACCGCCTTTAAATGGTTAGTGAGAAAATGCCTGGAGGGCTTTAACTAGTTTCACGGTACCAACCTCACGCTTAAAATTCTGATGTGGATCAAGACACATAGATGTTTGATTCGCATGAAAGATCCCTAACTTATCCATGAATTACCTTTAAGTACATATACATCAAGATATAAAAAGGAGATAAAGCAAAGATAAGGACTCAACAGTACATACAACTGAATACCAGAGCATAAATCAAACAGTTAAACCCTGGTGGGCCCGACAACAGACACAACATCCGCCCAAACCCTCTCATCTATAGATAGGTCTTTAAGTTGAAACTGTCAAAGCAAATCTCTTAATTTCCTACCACCACTGTTATCACATTAAGCAAATCTACTGCAGATGAAAGTAGTAAATAGAACTTGTGTTCGCTGGTACATGTATATAAAGCAAAACGTGATTGTTTCAGAGTTTTTCCAGTTGGTCTTTAAGTCCAATGAACAAATTTGTTGACGTTTCAAAATCAGTTCTTTGGTTTTAGAGGCTCAGTATCACAAGAAATTCATTTAAGCATGTCTTCCTATTGGAGCTTTACATTTCTTTACATGCGGTACATCGACTTGATCTGCCAGTGTTCCAAATTCTACATTGCTATTGAGGCTATCATTCAAATATATCAACATTTCTCTGCACTCTTATTGAATGAAGATTCCAGTTTTGCACAAGCTTAGAAGCCACCGTGCGAGCTAATCAATATTTGTGTTTTAACAACAGCAGCAACTAGGGCACATGTTTGGCCAGTAAAATATATCTAAGCCCCCACCCCAGTGGTCTTGGCTGCTGTCCGTTTTGAGGTGGTGATTCTGTTGTTGATGATTCTTTGTTTGTTGTTGCTCCCATTGTGTTGGGTCCCTGTTTTACTGTTTACTTCTTATTCCCCTTTCTATTTTGTTATCATCTTGCTGAGGTATAGAGAGCTGGTTGCTTAACTTTGATTATGTTGTCGTGTGGCTGTCAGTGTTCATTGTATCTTCCCCTCTGGTGTCATCGGCTGGTCTGTGGTCTTTGCTATTGGCACTTCTTGGTCATACGCATCTGTTTTGGGCTTTTCTATTTAGTTCTGCTTAATAAGATCAATAAAACAGAATCGGACACATTCAACATAAAATGAGGATAGTGTCTTGAAATTATCTTGTATCTCTCAGCGTATCAAGCAATGAAAGCCCCTACGCAGCAGCGTTCCCCGCCATAGCTCTATTCGCTGATTGGAACATGAAGATGTTAATTCCAACATCTGGGTCTGCAGCTGTGTGTTTAAAAAGGGTTGCAGAAGCACAATTCTTTGTACCTAGGTCACAACGTAGAACATCTGGTGCCATCTAGAATCGTTCAAAACATCTAAATATGAGACGGGTTCTGAATGCTGAAATCGCTGTCGTGATTTTTTGTTGTTTTGTGTGTTTTAGGATACATATAAATGGTCTTCTACGTAATGTAAACCAATGATACACGAACAAAAGCATTTGTTAAAATATACCAGAATTAATTGAGCTCTAGATAGGTCATTCATTGGAGGGAGGTATGATGAAAAAAATTAACAACTCCACACTGTAGCAAGATAACCTCATTAATCTTACAGAGACATGATTTGACCTGAAAATAAAAATAATAAATTATGAATAATTATTAATAGTAAAACATCTTCGAATGCACAAATATATTTTTTCTGTGTTGTGTTTTGCTGACTGGTTTCACATTATATACATGTATTAAAACAACTATTAAAGTTTTTTTTTTTTTTCAGAAAAGAAAAACTGATTTGATATCAGTAAAGCTACCAAATTTCAAGGTTCTCATAGGTACACTTATTGCATTATTATGGTAAAAAACAAAGATCTCCAGTAGAGCACACTGCGCACACAAACATAGATTGAGTAAAATTCAGTTGAATTTTATGGATATACTCATAGATAGATAGATTTATTTATGGATAGATAGATACATTCATACATACAGTAACTATACTCATAGATAGATAGATTTATTTATAGATAGATAGATACATTCATACATACAGTAACTATACATGTACGTCGATAGATAGATAGATAGATAGATAGATAGATAGATAGATAGATAGATAGATAGATAGATAGATAGATAGATAGATAGATAGATAGATAGATAGATAGATAGATAGATAGATAGATAGATAGATAGATAGATAGATAGATAGATAGATAGATAGATAGATAGATACGTTTTGCATTTCATGTCGTCTAATTTTCGATTGCACCGCATCAGACTTACAAAATGAAACCTTTGAATAAAATTCCGTAACAATTCAAACTATTATAAGGGACTTAATTGTCTCGTATTTAATTGTCCTGAATCTATTTGAATGCTTTCACAGAGAGAGAACCCACTTTGTAGCATGCCCTGTACATTTTTGACTTTGTGATAGTAACCAGCTGGAGTGCATGGATTTCAAATGCAAAAAAAAACACTAACATTACATGCACAATGACTGCATTAAAATACTTACAACTTCGTTTTCGCCCGTCTTTTCGTCTATATCTTGTCTCTACCTCGGGAATTGTGCCGTTAAAAACGACAACATCGTACACAGAACACAAAACAAGAAAGTCAAAATACGAAAGTAAAAAGTTAAAACACCGAAATCAAAACGTCATAGCACAAAACACAATGTCACATATAGGCTTCCGTATAAACGTAAGTATAGATCTCAACCATAGCTATAAACCGTAATTTGGTTTATAACCAGGCACGCAGATTTATTGACGCAGATTTCAAGAAATCTTACATTTTATAAGTAGTGCGTAACTACAGTGACTGGCTCACTGTACAGCGATTTCAAGCTTTCTGTATTAAAGTGATTACCACAATCACACACTGCAGGCCAGTACACGGCATCCTGAGGAAGAGCTATAGAACGCTAACAGTCACAAAAAATCAAAAAGACAATTAAAGTAAAGCAACCAGCTTAAACTTCTGACCGCAAAACTAGAAAGGACATTAATACTGTATATCAAAACAAGGACAAAACACAAAACTCTTGCAAACAATAGGAGAAACAATAACTAATGAATCAACAACAACAAAAGCACCGCCTTAGAACGGATGTAGCAGCCGAAGCCACTGGGGCTTAACCCGTATAAGCCTAGTGTCCTTTTTTATGGGACGCAAGCAAACAGTGCAGACCCAGATCAGACGCCACAGAATGTGGCGTCTAATCAGGGTCTCCACTGTTTGCTGAGCTTGTTCAATTAAAATTTGAATAAAAATGAAAAATACCATCCATCAATCCCTAAAACGAAAATGAACTGCTCTAAGTGATACTAGTGGGAAGTTCAATTTGCCTTAAATGGGTTTACTGGCGCCAAATCGTCACCCTGTCATATTGGATATATTGTAAAAAGTTGCCAGGATTGAAAAAAGGTGGTTTGACTGGAATTTCTAGATGCTGTGGCAAAGGTTTACAATCTTAAGTATAGTTGTAGTCAGACCTGATAATATTGGCACATTTTTGTAATGGAAGGAATATAACACTAGAGAGGTTTCTCTTTCTAAATATCATTATATACTCCACTGAGATGTATCTGCAGGCCAACTTATAATTTTGGCATATAATGATGGACACTTTACACTAAGAAGTGTGTTAGTAATGGAACATAGGTGGTTCAATGACAATATCCGCCCATGGCATGACACAGAACAGACTGTCAATCTGGTCGTTCGTTTGTCATTGCGTAGTCTTTGTGATTTGGATTTAGTGGAGTGACTATGGCTAAAATGTTGCCTATTTCATAGAGTAGGTGGTGACCAAAGTACTACATTGAATGTTATATACCAAATTGTTTGTCATTCCCTGAAGTTTATGAATCGGCCAGAATACAGTGTCCATTGTTTGTGCGGGCTGAGAAATCCAAGATCGCATCCAAGATGGCCACCAAGAGCAAATGCAAGGGGATGTGGTATATGATTCATTGTTCTGACTTGATGTATTTTAATTCATCAAATAAACGATATTTATTGTTGTAGTGTATGTTTGAACTTTTTAATAATACATTTAAATATAGTTTCAATTTCAATTTTTATGTGTGTTATATACATGTATTACACTGCTAAAATGTTTAAAGGAACACTTGATAATTTTCCATAGTTGATAATGTTAAGCCCTGTCCAATAGACAAGTAATGCATTTCACTAGACAATAAGGCAGAAACTCAGTTTCTTTTGTCATTTTTGCTACGATAGTAAAAGTCTTGGATCAATAAAAATTTGATAAAATAATCGCTGCTTAAGTTCATGGCTTAAATTTTGGGATTTTCATTTTTCTTGAAAATGAGGATTTTTTCTGGAACTCTGGAAGTCTGTAGAATCTTCCGAATTTGCTAATAGCGTAACCTAATGATTTCTGCAACATTAAAAGGCTATTGACTGTACAGAAATAATGCTGCTGTGGTGCTTGATTGAAAAATATGTCTTAAAATTTGGTTCTGAAAGAGGGGTATTTTTAAGAAATTTTCATTTTTACATAAAGCGTTCCATGGAGATTTCTGGAAAGGGATTAGTTTATTTTTACCAACAAGCATCGTCCTTGATAGGTAACCAAACTAATCACAGGACAAACATGTGTTTGTCTTATTAACCCAACTCTCGCTATGAGTCAGACTATAAGTGCATTTGTATTGTAATCCATGGCAAAAACCACAGTGTTCCTTTAAATATTTTTAGCACTGTATATTGCTAGTTAAAAGTAACGGCATTACAATGACAACAATGCAAATTTTCATTGAAATAAACATACTTTAAAGGCGATACAATTGCATTTAAAGGTCATATGGTAAACAGAATCTTACACTCGTGATTGCTTTTTTAGAATTAAACTGCCAAACGTGCACCAAAGTAGTAAACAGGGGATGCAACACCTTTATAAGAGCTTAAATACCAGACTTGTTATGTGTGCAAAATTTAACAATGTACGTTGACAAAAACATGACATGATACCAGATGTGGTGATGAGGATGGGATCTAGAGTAGTCATTATCTGGATTAATTCATACAAGGGCCCATAATGAACAAATTCATTTCCAATGACTACTGCTGCTGTTTGTTCTAAGGCGGTAATTTTGTTAGTGCTATTCTTTGTTCATTGTTTGGCCCTGCTCCCATTGTAAGTTCCTGGTTGTGTTATATCGCATTTAATTGTAGAACCAGACAAAGCATATGATAAGGGTGATCAGCTCCTTAACCCTCTAGTGCCTGGTGTATCATATATGCTACATTCTTCTTTTTTGATGCCGTGACCAGGATATTGGCTTGAAAGTTAAGTTTATCAGCCACCAAAGTTCAAAAACGAAAATGTATCATAATGTATCATATATGATACATTGGACATTAAAAGAAATCAAAAATAAGAACTGACATATTGACTTCACCTTTTCAGATATACCTGATATATATAAGTTAATCAATTCTTTTTCATACACCAAATTGTCATCTAAAAAGTGTCCTGAAATTATTATTTGTACTTGAAATATTCGCCTTTAAAAATCTTGTCATGAAAACTTAATGCCCAATGTAGCATATATGCTACATGTCAATCTCGGCAACCTTTGGCCTCAACACAAATTCAGACCCTGTTTTCTATTTAACTCCCCCAAGCTAGTATCTGGGTGGAATATAATTTTTTTGATAGTGCATTCTATGTTTAGGCACTAGAGGATAAGCTAATCTTGTTATATGTTTTACTAACATTATTTGTATTTTTCCTCACCAAACTGGGTATGCTTATGGTAGAGCAAAAAACTGGCAAAAAGTCGCTTATTTAAGGCGAAACCCCTCCCCATCTGTAAAATGGAAAACGATTGCAAGAATGATATGGCAAGATGTTGAAGTTTTTTGGATCGCCGGAATTACTTGTTCAAAAAGGGGCAATGGTGTTAAAATTTGGCAAAAACTTCATTTTTAGAAGTGAAATTGCGAATTTCTGAAATTCATTTGCAGCAACAGATACATGACACCGGCAAAGAAAGATCGAAAAATTATCATTGAGTTTTATATAATCATGACCCGACTTTATTATAAAGTCAAAGTCAGAAATGAAATGTCTTTAATTTTGGGTGAAAATCAGTATTTTTATAAAAAAAATCCATTTTTTTGTAATCGGACAGGTAAAGTTTTTAAAATTTATAGTTTTTGTTTATCTTGTTTTAAATTTGATGCTGCATTATTCAACTTACATATATCCTGTCGTGTTTACGTATGAAACATGCCAAAATATTTTCTTTTTTGGCCTCGAAAACGGACATTTTTATATTCAGGTATATTTTGGGAAATGCATGTTTTGCTATTTCATAGATATCAGGACATTGTCATATTATGAAAATGACGTACATATAGTAAACATATCGAATGGAAACAGCATTTATCATGTTCTGTGATATTATATCAAGTATCGACACATACTAAAAGAGGGCCAAGTGACCCTGGATCGCTCACCTGAGTTTTTGTTTAAAACCTCTAATCTATATGTAGCTATTAAAAACTGACCACGCTCTGGTGAACCCCTGGTGGGGCCATTTTTGTCCCCAGAGCTCTATTTAGAGCAAATTTAAATATGGTCCATCCACTGGGTGATATCTGGGATCAAGACCTAGTGGTTTCAAACCATTTCAATTTATAAGTCAATGTAAATTCTGTGACATCCAGGATGAGGCCATTTTGACCATATAACCACGATTTGAGCAAACTCGGTAGAGTACCACTAGGTGATGTTACATACGAAATATCAAAACTTTTGGGCATTTTGTTTTCTGGCAAGATTATCTTTTAATGCTTTCTCTAAATAACCTATTTATCGAGAAAAAATCTGGCAACTATAAGTCGCTCAGTTGAAGTGGAACCTCTCCCTACTTGAAAAATAGGATTATGACATATCAATGGAAAGTTTTATAACTGTACATTATGAAACCACTGGAATTACTTTTCAAAACAGGGGCAGTGACTCTCTTTTAGGCTTCTAAGAAGGGCACCCTCATTCAAAGAATCATTAATAGCATCTTAAATAAGCAAAAGTTGGCTGGATGAAAAGAAATGCAAAAATGCAAATAATTTCAATATGTTTAAAGCATATGGGGCATTTATTTTACCAAATAAGATATGCATTTAAACACTTAGGCCTTTGTTAATGCAATACATAAGAACGCGGATCTGACAAAATGGACATTAAGGAATCCAAGTAATTATTATGTAAGAGACATTTGAAAAATACTTAAAATAACATAACATTACATACTTTTATATTTCCATGAAAATACTTTTAAACTTTGATACTTTTGATAAAATAACAAAAAATTCTGATTATACTTTTTTTAAGTTTTCTATAAGGGTTGTTGCCATGTGAACACTCAGATCACGACACCTACAAGTGGGTCATTTTGAATGTCTATAGTACGATCTAGAAGATACTTTTTCTGCATTTTCATCATCACATGTATAAGACATAAGAAAACTTTATATTTGCTAGATTCTTATGGTGAGCATGCAATAATCAACAAACGAATATAGACCAACGCTCTGACGTCATCATAAAGTTAAGGCAATTATATACGTCATATTCCAAACCTTATCACATATGTTTTTATTACATCCATATAATCATAAGTTTCGAAGATAATCACTTCAAATTTTCAGGAAATGCTCTAAACATGTACGAGGTAATACTTTGCAGATGAAACATTAGCCTGATTTTAATTATCGCGACCATTGGGTATCTTTCATCATATCCCGGCCCATATATGCAGAATGGAAGTACCTGATTTATCATTTTGACATCATTATTAAGTACCATTATTACATTTATTTTAGTCTATTGTCTTCATTTTACACATATTGTCAGCGCGTACGATTTGAACGCATTCCAAATCAAGCATGGTCTTTTTATCCATCAGCTAATTAGAATATAGGTTTGCCATTGGGTATGAGTATCAGCATGGAGTTTGTGCGTCACCAATTGTCTTCCTAAATCTGTTTTAAATAGTAACTGTGTTAGTGCTACAACAAGAACTTGCCATTTAATTTAATGCCTCGATGTCTATATTTGCATATGGTGTGTATTTCAAATTTGGAGTTAAAGGTCAAGGTCAAATTAAACAAAATATGTAATACGACTCATAACATGAACTCCTCTTTCATTTCTACAACCAAGGGTGTTCATATATGGCACAATGATTGTCTTTTCGGTGTAGATTACAACATAGGTTCCTTATCACCGCCTTGCATTTGGTGTCAAAAGACAAGGTCAAATATACTAACAATCAGTTTATGGCTTGTTACGCGATCTCCTCCTTCATTTTTGACCAAGGGTGTTCATACTTAGCACAATTATTGCTTATGGTGTGTAAATTACTAAGTACGTTACATATCACCGTTATGGCCCTGAAGCCAAAGGTTAATTAGAATCTGTCTTACAGTGGCATGTTTTGACAGAGGTGCTTCATATTTTGTAGAGTAATTGCCAATATGACATTTGAGACTTAATTTTCAAAATAATTTGAAGCTGGTTGTATGGATTGTAAAGCAATATCTCTAACATGTTTGTTGTAGATGGTTCATATTTTGCACACTGATTGTCTAAGGTGCGCTTTTGCCAATAATAGCTTCTGACTGCTGATATGACCTTTGTATCAAAGTTCAAGGTCAAACTGTTTAAAACCCTACATTTTGAACCCTCAAAGTTGTATTAATCATAAATGTGTTTATGACTCTCCTAGGTTCTATGCGAGGCAGACCAAATAGTGGATTATGAATTACCTGCATGTGGTAATAAAGAGGTCCTTAAATAGTTTAGCTATTTTCTGATAAAATATTTAAAAATATTATTTAGTAATGCATTCTGTTTTGAAAGAGATGTATAAATGATCATATTTGAGACACTGGCTGTCTAAGGTTTTATGATGGTACAATCTATTCCTAAATTACTTGTTAGATTTTAACCAAACTTTGCAGGAATGATTCTTATATGACCCTCTTAAATAAATGTTCAAATAGTTTAGTCCATGGCATATCTAGGTCACATGGGTTAAAATAGATTTTCAAAATGAAAATCTATTTGTTTGAAACCACAATGCCTAGAGTCTTAATATTTTGTATGTAGCCTCCACCAAGTTTGTTCAAATTACAGCCCTGTGATTTAAATGGCACATTCCTGGAGGTGGCATATTTTACATAGGTATGTGATCACCTGCTGGGAAAGGGCTGTGAAGTCTTGGCTCTCTTGTGTGTGGTGTTTTCTTGTATTTTGTAACTTTTGCATATGGTGTCTCTAAATTGTATAGATTTCTAGGTTTTGCCCTCTGCTTTACTTTTATATTGGGAAAACAAACCAAATCTTCTTGTCTGAAACAACAATGCCTAGTACCTTGATTTTGGTATGCAACATCACTTAGTACGCCTCTATCACTTTTATTGAATTTTGGGCACAGGGACTATTAAGTGGACCCGCCTGCGAGGTCACACATTCACTAGGAATCTATTGGGGAAAAGTTCTTGTCTGACACCACCATAGAACATTGCTATTTGTTATGTAGCATCACCTAGTATATCTCTACTAAGTTTGTTCACATAATGACCCTTGTGCCAAAACTGGCCCCACCCTGAGGTCACATGTTTTACATAGGCTTATATATGGAACACTTAAAATAGTCTAGTCTGAAACCACAGAACCTAGAGTCTCTATTTGGCATGTAGCATCATCTAGTAGACATACTAAGTTGTTGAAAATTATGGCCCTGTGGCCAAGAATGAGGCCGCCTCGGGGATCAAGGTTTTATATATAGCTTAAAAAGACCACTTGTCCAATACCAAAAGGCTTGATATTTGATATGTAGCATCACCAAGTGGTACTCTACCAAGTTTGCTCAAATTATGGTTCCATGGTCAAAATGGCATCGTCCTGGAGGCCACAGAGTTTATATTAGGCTGCTATTGCTCTTGGACTCTTCCTCTCGGTGCCTTGGGATTGTATGCAGTTTATGAGTGTGGCATTTCCTGGTCATACATTCTTTTTTACATTGACTTACGTATAGTGAAAACATAAAAAAATCTTCTTGTCTGAAACCACCAGGCCTAGAGCCCTGATACTTGGTATGTAGCATCAGCTGGTAGAAAACATTTGAATATGTTTCTATTATGACTCTGGGACCAAAGATGGACCACAAGGCAGGTCATCAGGAGCGTGGCCAGTTTCCAATAGATACCTCTAGATAAGATGTTTAAATCAAAACTCAGGTGAGCGATCCAGGGTCACTTGGTCCTCTTTCTTATTATGCCATTACTTGATACGATATCATAGAACATGATAAATGCTATTTCCATTTGAAATGTTTACTATATGTACGTCGTTTTCTTAATATGGCAATGCCCAGATATACAAGTAATAGCATTTCACAAAATATACCTGAATATCAAAATGCCGGATTTCGAGGTAAAAATTAAAATATTTTGGTAGGTTTTTTAAGTATACACGACAGAGATATATGTAAGTTGAATAATTCAGCATCAAATTTGAAACAAGTTAAATAACAACTCTAAATTTTAAAACTTTATCAGCCAGATTACAAAAATTCGTGTTTAAATATATAAAAAACTCCAATTTTCACCCAAAAATCAAGACATTAAAATTCCGGTTTTGACACCATAATAAAATCAGAGTGGACTTATATAAGACTCAATAATCATTTTTCAGTCATTCTTTGCTGGTATCATGTATCTTTTGCTGCAAATGGATTTCAGAAATTCGCAATATCACTTCTAAAAACGAAGTTTTTGCCAAATTTTAATACTACTGCCCCTCTTTGCAAAAGTAATTCCGGCGATCCAAGAAACTTCAACATCTTGTCGCATCATTCATACAATCATTTTCCATTTTACAGATGGGGAGGGGTTATCGGTCAATTTTCGCTAGTTTTTACTCTATCATTAGGATATAAAGCGATTATAAGCACATGGATAGGTCTGGCGTGTGTCATATGTGGGGCAGAAACCGTTACGATAAAAAAAAAGGTTTTTTATATATATATGACAAGGATTAAAATCTGCTTTAATGTTTCATTCTCGACTTTGACCTATGTTAGAAATGCCAAAGGTAATTTTAGGATTTTGAGTTATCGTTTGTCACCGAATGTTATCAATATAGTTGTTGTAGTTTCATCTAACTTAAACTGTAGTCAGTAATAGAGGATCTTACATGAGTACTCATGTTTATTGAATTTATTAAACAAGTTGGGGAAAAGAGATAAATTGCGAGGCTTGCCCATCATTTTATCTCTTTTTGCAACAAGTTTAATAAATTCAATAATACCAGAGCACGAATGTTAGATTCTATTTATCACACGACATTAAAAGTACTGAAAATCGCTTTTTTGCGTGAAATAGTCAAGATTTAGCCACTTTAACGCACGTTCAAAAGGACGTAATTACGTGACGTTACTAAATCTGTAAACCACTAGTGGTTAATCGATTTTATTGCATGGTGTTATTTCACTCCATGACGCGCGACTTCACGTGATAAAATAATGTAGTGTATACATCATTCCATATATGAAAATAAAGAAACACAAAAGTTTCAGAGCCATAAAAATATACCAAATAAGTATCTAAGAAACATAATTTGATCATTAATATAAGTAGTTTCTAAAAATGCTGTTTACATATTTGATAAAACATTCTGACTTGAAATGGCTTTTTATGTCATTTAGGTTTAAGCTTACTCCTTTCAATCAGTAATGCTTTGTTGGTGGTTATTCTTATTCCTTGTTTTGCCAAACAATATTATATTAATCATTTCTCTCGTTACTGAACATTCCAGTGACAGTAATTTACATGCATTAGGAGTGTAAACTCATATAGTTCTGTTATTGCATTAAAATGTTGTATTCAATAGGAAGTAACGTATATAACTGTTATAGCAGGTGCCTAAATTAGTTGACATCATATTGCTAGTCATTTGCTTTCAATTTAAAGATGATATTGATATGTAAGAAAAGGGAATACTTTGATATTAACACTAAAGGACGTCCTACTATTTTAGAATAACGTAATGAATGCTGCTATTGCAGGGTAACACCTCGACTGCTAAAAAGCTTACATACTTTATTATGTGACTAGTATAATGTGGTTTTAGAAAATCACAGTCTACAAACCTCATTGAGGGATACAGATTCAAATAAGTCCTTCTGAATTCCGTTTGTATAATGCTTATATAGATTATTACTATATTGCTTTGTAAGTATTTATGTATAGTACAAAAGAAATAAAGTTTAAACAAAACTTCATTCCTTGGAGGTTTTTGGCAGCCTACGGTCTAATGATAGTACTGCATTAAATAGCAATACAGTTGAAAGTAAGTAACGTGTATAACTGTAATACCAATTGGTATGTTATTAAGGTTTAATCCAATCACAAACAACCGCAACACTGTTAAAATAACACTTATATGTTGTAATAGAAAAGTAAACAGAACTATTGTGCTTCTAATCTTAATATAATTGTAATATGGTGGGCGGGTTTAACAACCCCTGATTTTAACATTTTGGCTCATTTAATATACTTGCATATGTTTTTTTTTTATAATCAAAACAACTGTAAAGTCAAAGCATAAAGGACTCAAAACAACTGCAGAAGAAGTGTCCCTATATATAAATAGAGGATCTTACATGATTGTTCATGTTTTTTCGAATTTATTAAATGAGTTGGGAAAAACGATCAAAAGCGAGGCTTGCCGAGCATTTTATGGTTTTCGCAACGAGTTTAATAAATTGAATAATACAGGAGCCCGAATGTTAAATTTTATTAATCATATGACATTAAAATTAATTTAAAAAACCCAATTTTGGCATGAAAAAGTCAAGAACGCAACGTTATAATGAACGTTATAATGTAACGCTAAGAAATCTGTAAACCACTAGTGGTTTATCGATTTATTTGCTTGGCGTTATATCACTTCCAGACGCGACGTCTATAATAAAAATAATCTTAAACCGCTTTAAGCATAAAGTGATCATTTTTAAACATATATAATACTCCCCCACAAGATAGGACTTGCAACTTTTAGTATGTTGCTCAAGATAACCTAAACAGTAGCAGGGTTGCGGAAAAGTATGTTGCAATTAGTTCTACCTTTTTCAGTTTTACCGATTAGACTATTTTCCGTCCTTTCTAGTTTTGCAATCAGCTCGTCGAGGAAGAGAGAGCTGGATGCTTTACTTTACATGTATTATTTCTTTCATATATATGTGGTTTTGTTGGTCAGTGTTTTCTTACGTCCCATTCGCTGGTTGACACGGTTTCGCCTGTGGTCCCTGGGTGTGACATTTTCTAATACTTTTAATGCCCATTTGGGCTTATGTTTCATTTTTGACTGAAATGATATAAATCCCTTTATATAAATTAACATGGAATTCATTTACGTGTATATATTCCATAGGGAACAATGTTATACACATATGATAATTTTACTCTTAATTCAATATTTCAGCCAGATCAGGCCCTTATCAAGATATCTAGAAAAAACAACAACACGCACTTCAATATCAAATAGTTTAAATCTGAATCTATGACACTTTAACGCAAACAAAACAAACCTCGACACCCTCCTTTGAATATGGCTCAACTAAACATCAACGAAGTCACGTCGCATAAACACTTAGGACTTATTTTTTCTGACGATGGCAGCTGGCATGAGCACATTGACCATGTCAAGGCCAAATCTTGGTTTCGACTAAACATCATGCGTAAGCTGAAGTTTCAGCTTGAAAGAAAATCACTTGAAATAATAAATACTTCATTTATAAGACCCCTTCTTGAATATTCCAATGTAGTCTGGGACAACTGCACCCAATATGAATCGACGGACCTGGAAAATATCCAAAACGAAGCTGCCCGCATTGTCACAAGAGCCACAGAATTAAAATCCCTACAATCTCTCTACATTGAAACTGGCTGGGAAAGCCTTGCTTCTAGACGACAAAAATCAAAGCTTGTCCTCTTTTACAAAATGCAAAATGAAATGACCCTGAATACCTCTCATCTCTTGCACCTCCGACTGTCGGTAGTACAACAAGATATAGATTACGCAATGAATCGGACCTTCAAACTATTCCTGCTTAATCACGATAATACTATCACTCTTTTCTACCCTCAGTAACACGAGCCTGGAACAGATTACCTGAAGAAACAAAAACATCGCCTTCTATCACCGCATTCAAACACAAACTTAATGCAGACATAAAAAAAAGCCACCTCAATATTATCATTGCGGTAAGAGACTGGGCCAAATACACCATACACGCCTACGACTAAATTGTTCTTCTCTACATCAAAATCTATTCTCAAAAAACATCATAAATGATCCCAATTGTGAATTTGGAGAAATTGTAGACACTGAACACTACCTCCTAAATTGTAATCTGTTCCAAAACTTGCGTGAAGAACTCTTAAACACAGTCACCACTGACTGTCAGCCTACTTTAAATGTACTCTTGTATGGAAATGCTAATTTACCAGAATAAGAGAACAAAACTTTTTTCTGTAGTTCAAGAATTTATCTTGAACACTAAACGCTTCTGACCCAACAACAACAGCATCAACAACTACAACTTATTTTCCAACACATAATACATTTCTGATCTCTTCAGTCACTTACGCCTCGTGTTTGTTCTTGCCTTTTTGCAGTTCTTTGCGGCCTAGTAGTCATTTGCTGAAAGAGACTGGTGTAATCCTTTATTGTATCGATTTCTGATCTTTGCCCCGTACTTACTTTAAATCCCTACACAAACAATTGATTTTGCCTTACGAGCCAGGCATTTGATTTAGACTCATTATTTTGCTTTCACATTATCGTAGTAGCTACAAAACGAAGCGCGCTGCTTGATCCTGTTATCGTGTTGAACCCGAGTGAAAAAAAACAACCTAAGTTCCATCCCCGTGGAGTAATATGCAACCGTTGACTGTATATTATAACCAATGGTTACTAAAAGATCCAAAATATTATTTGTATATTGCATGAATACGAAGATAATCAAAACATCATAGCTATTGAACATGTGAGGGATACAGATTCGAATAAGTTTTCGGGCTTCCTTCTGAATCCCTTTTGTATAATGCTTATATATATATATATATATATATATATATATATATATATATATATATATATATATATATATATATATATATATATATATATATATATATATATTAGGGCTGTCACGATATGCCAAAACCGTATCACGATATATTGCGATATGTGGCAAGCATATTGCAATAATACCACAATATATTGTCCCAAAATGTCAAGATACATTTTGGGTTAAAATGAAAAAGAATATTGACAGGAGATTAAATTTTTAAGTCCAGAGTCTTTACCATGTGCCCTCAACAAGACTCGGGGCCCGCAAATCCCCTACAATATAGCTTGCACTTGATCTTGTGATGGTACTGGTCTGGGCAAAATGAAATGTATACAGCCAGCATTCAAGTGATCATACCCTGCACATTTTTGGTAGAACTACTTGGAGGCACTGGTGAAAGGGGTCTTGGTTGGGCTGACCTGAGCATCCACAGCTTTTGTCTTGATTTTATAAGTTACCATTTGGCTGGTGGGTGCTGCTGATTGAGATGCAAACTCAAATTTGTTATTCTGCGAATATGTTGTTGTATATACTTCACTGCCTTGTCACAGTGCCTACAGATATATTGAGTGTCCCTGATGCCAGCCAGCAAATTTTAAACTTAAATATGCACCTTTTGGTACCACAACTAAATTTCTTTTCCAATCAACTTTATTTGCATGAGTTTTGATGACTTTCTGGAAAACTAAATAAAAAAGCACCCCTTCACTTTCTTATGTTTCTATTTATAGTAACAACGATATATCGCGATATGCTTTTCGTACCAATATATTGTACCTTTTCAGACTAATATCGCAATATACCAATAAACCGATATATTGTGACAGCCCTAATATATATATATATATATATATATATATATATTATTGTTTTGCTTTGTAAGTATTTATGTATTGTACAAATGAAATAAAGTTTAAACTAAATAGTTTATTCAATATTTCCCGAAATACTGAATTAAGAGAAAATTATCATATGTGTATTTACAAAATCTTTTTATTTATTTATATACATTATTAAATGAGGGTAAAACACATTTAGCTCATACAACGTATCAAACCAGGAAGAGCGGGACCTTGGAACAGCTACTGCACCGATTGACCGACGATCGCAGTGTACGATTATGGGTTTCAGTAAATCCATGATATACTGGGGTGTCAAATTGTTCATGGCTTTGTACGTAAAGACGGCATTGTTGGATTTAAATCGTTTTACTATTGGTTGCCAACAGTTTTAACAGCTTAAATTAACAGCTTTCATAAATGGATGCATATTTCAAAATTCACAAATATGCCAATGTCTGTCCTGGTAAAAGTCTTGAAGAGCCCAAAATAGTTGGAGAATAATGTCAAAACCTCTAACATCTTTTGCAGTGTTCTGAAATATAAACGTTTTGATTCAAAGTTGTGAGTTTGACCTTAAATAATGTGGAGAAGTGTTGTGTGCGCGCGACACACCTTCATGCGTGTAAAGTAATAATGAATTTGGCCTGCCCTTGTAGGAGATATGGCCCGGACATGAAACCCAGGGTAACAGTGTGACTGACGGGCGGACTTTCTGAATCGAGTAAACCTATAGTGTCCTAACCGACTACTAATTGTAAATTATAAACTATGGAGCACTTCGAATCGAACTATAGTTCCTACTATAGTAACTAAAGTTTGATTCGAACATCGATAGTCGCTACTAGAGTGACATCACGAACCTACTCAACTTGATATCAACGGTGGGTCAGAGTACATTACTCTAGTAGCATGTCTGGTTCCCATCTCTAGACCTATCTAGCAAGGTGGTTTCCATAGCTGTCTGTAGTCTCAAAATGATTTGTTTATACAAAATCATCCTAGCTGTGCATCATTTTGCGGTCCAATTTATTCGTAATTAATTATTAGAATGTGCTGTGCAGTTCATACACATCCTTTTGTTTACTATGAAGATTTGAAGTGTAGCATACAGGGCTATTCTTTTTGTTTACTTGCCAACCAACGAAAGGTTGCAACTGTAGCCGTTCGAGGGTAAACGTGCGTGCGCATTATTACGTAATAACTTTAGCAGGAACTTTAGTTCGATTCGAAGTGCGCCTATGTCTTGTAATGCCATTATGCGTAATTAGTTAGTTGGCTGTCATAAGCGGACGCGGTTGCATTGATATAATTCAAGAAAATTGTGACGTACAAACCGTATTTATATGTGTGGTTTTGCTTTTAATGAGGTTGAATGAGGAAACCTGGCATTGTCGTATGCGAACAACAAAGGCACAGACCAGCCTCAGCTCACGCGCTGTCTGATTAGAGCCTATGTTACTCGATCTGTAGAATGTATAATGCTGTAAATTCGAAAATTTTCGCGAGGGTTTTATTTCCGCGAAAGTTCGCATATGCGAAGTTTCGCGAACAAAAACCTTCGCGAAATGGCAAAATCACTCTGTCGGTAACTGATATACGCGTTCGTCGATTGTTAAGAGCGTTTTCGATTGCCGCCTATCCGGTTTGTTGGGATTATAAAGTTAAACTTCTCATAAGATACTTTTCAAGAGTGCCTAGTCACTATATCTGAGCAGAAAACAAGAACCGAGGTTTTAAAACATTTAGGAGCAGAATAAATTTCATACTCAGTAGAGTTGAGCATTAAAAAAAGTTTTATAATCTCGAGACTTGGTCTTCCTCTGACGTTACTCAAAATACAATTATCCAGGATCATTTTCCATAGCTATTAGTCTCAATTTTCTCTAAAGTCCCTGGATTCCTGATTCCAATTTTCGCTTCCGCGCGCCTTGTCCAGTGTCAAGTTCTATGTCCTATATACGCCTGTAAAAGATACGTGACACAATAAACCATTCAGGAAATGCTTGTTTCTTCCTGACATTTAATACAGACGTCCTGTAAATCGGCTCCATTCTAAGTTTTATTGTTTCATGTTCATTAATGCAATCAGTTCATATGCAAATCACCTGGGAATAAGTCATTTTATAAAGGAACCATCATGTGTTATGCAACGTCCCGTATTTATTATAAATATTTGCACAAACGTGTATATAGAGCAAACTATTTACACAGAGACCAGAAAAAACGTGTGAGTATGACCAGGTAATGTCCCAATCATATATCAAGGACAACCGACAAGGCACCATGAGGAACATAAACACTAGAAAGTTGTTAAAGATGAGTTTAATCAGGATTTATACTTCGCAGAAGCTAAGACATCTCACTAGTTACTTAGCTGAGCTCGTACGCATGTTAACACAACGGACAGGCGACAATCGAAAATTGTAATACTATCGACAAACATATATCAAAAATCGTTAGAAACAGAGTTTTCGATTGCCATTTGTTGTCAGTCTGCTCGACTGGCGACAAATGGCAATCGAAACATGGTTTCTAGCGATTTTCGATCCGCGTTCGTCGATTGTTAAGAGCGTTTTCGGTTGTAGCCTATCTTGTGTGGTTTAGATAAATGAACCAGCTCTTGAGATTTGGGTACCCATGCGCGGATTAAGGGTCTGGACCCCCCCCCCCCCCCCCCCCGGAAAATTACAAGTGGCTATTGGTTTCCTTAGCAATACTGATACGATTCCCTCGGACACCAAGCACCACGGTGTCCAATTGCTGCTCGAGGAGGTCCGTACGGCCCTCTGTGAAATACGTTTATGACTAAAAAAAAGAACGTGGTCGACCCCCCCCCCCCCCCCCCCCGGAATTTTCAGGATCCGTCCATGAGTTCTTATCGCACGTGTATAAAGCTATTATTTCAATGTGGAAGAATTGCTTGCTAATCAAACTCACAAAGTGCCATAGAAACCCGATTCCACAGCGAGATCGTTTGCACGAAAATCAAGTTAATACTAGAATGGGGTCATCGAAGGATGGGCCCATCAACGTATATTTGCTCTTATTACCTGCGTCGCTTAAGCGAAAGCAGGTCTAGTAGTGGATCCACTCCGTCCGTCTGTCTGTCCGTTTGTCCGTGAGTCCGTCCGTCTGTCCGCAACACTTTTGGGGTGCCTACTTTGTGTTATCTGTAACTCCAACAGTTTTTATTCCTATATATTCAAACTTTGCCTAATAATTGTATATACATCGAAGATGTGCACCTCCTATTTTGTGCACATTTGATAAATATTTTCTCATTTTTACGGGTGTTGAACTTAGGCATTTTTATCCATCCGTAATGCGTAGTGGGAGTCAGGCTTGTGTAATCGGTAACTCAAATAGCTTCATTCCTTTATATTCAAACTTTGCATAATGCTTGTTCACACATTGAAGATGTGCACCTCCTATTTTGTGCACATGTGATAAATATTTTCTTATTTTTTACGGGTGTTGAACTTAGACATTTTTCCATCCAAAATGCGTAGGGGGTGTCTGGTTTGTGTAATCTGTAACTCAAATAGTTTTCCTTCCTTTATATTCAAACTTTGCATAATGTTGGTTCACACGTTGAAGATGTGAACCTCCTATTTTGTGCACATTTTATAAATATTAAACAGTTTTACGGGTGTTGAACTTAGACATTTTTCCATCTGAAATGCATAGGGGGTGTTTGGTTTGTGTAATCTGTAACTCCAACAGTTTTCATTCCTTTATGTTCAAACTTTGCACAATGATTGCTCATACATTGAAGTTGTGCACCTCCTATTTCGTATACATTTCATGATTTTTTTTTTCATTTTTGGCGGTCTTGAACTTAGACATTTTATTTTGTAAAATGCTTAGAGGGTGTCTGGTTTGTGTAAACACCGAACTGTAACACCGAAAGTTTTCATTCCTTAATATTCAAACTTTGCATAATGATTATTCATACATTAAACATATGCACCTACTATTTTGTGCACATTTGATAAATATTTTCTTATTTTTTAGGTCTGTTGAACTTAGATATTTTCTCCATCCGAAATGCTAAGGGGTTGTCTGGTTTGTGTAATCTGTGACACCAGCAGTTTGCATTCCTTAATCTTCAAACTTAATACGTTATGATTGCTCATTATTATGATTGCTCACACATTGAACATGTGTGCACCCTATGTTTTGTGCACATTTGATAATATTTTGGGATTGTTGAACTTAGACATTATTACGTCTACACCACCTTTGGGGTGCTTACATTGTTTATTTGTGTGTAATCTGCAATTTAAACCGAGTTCATTCCTTGATATTAAAACTTTGCAAAATGATTGTTTGTTTATTTAGGATGTGCACCGACGACGCAGGTCCAGAGCAGAGTTTGGTCTTGTATTAGTATTATTTAGTGAACCTTGACCTTGACCTTTGTCGCCAAGGTCATACCAGCAATCAAACCGTGACCTTTGTTTTCTTCGACACACCAAAGACAATCTGCGTCCCAAATATGAACAAAGCCAATAAAACCCTCCAGTTGACAAAGCAAGTGAGTATATGACCAGGAAATGCCACAACCACAGACTGCAGTACAACCCACGACGCCGCGAGGGAGAAACACAGAACACAGATAGCCACAACACAGTAAAAGCAAAGCACCAAGCTCTCTCTTCCTCAGCAAGATGACTGATAAGCTAGAAATGACACCACGAACTAGACTGGTTCTCTCCCTTTAATAGCTTGTCAGCATATTAAGACAGGTAACTACTAAACGCCATTGCGTCTATTTATAGCATATACACTGACGCAGTAATGGAAAAATACGTAGTATTGGAAAATACCTGGGACGTCTTGAGTCCATCTGCGGTATTGAATAAAAAGTGCATTTGCGATTTTTAAACAACTGCTCCCAGCTAGCATCCCATCACGAGCCACTATCGACCCGCCGACGAACCGTCACCTGCGGATGGCGGTTCGTTGGCGGGCCGAAAGTGGCCCAATTGTACGTGCGGATTGGATTTTTTTATAAAGTTTATTTTGTTCTCTTGTCAGGAATATGGCGACTGAAAAATTACAAGTTCTATAGGTTCCTATAAAAATAAGCATCCCCAACCCAACACTGGATGCGTGGATCCAGAGGGGGTTAGGTGGTCCGCACCCTACCCCCCCCCCATCCCCCCAAAAAATCACATGTTCTATGGGTTTCTATAGAAATAAGCATTCCCCGCCACCCGAAAATAAACAAAAATACAGTTACCCCGCATCTAGTCAGACGCAACGCGGCCCGGTACAACTATTTTCTGGAATTTCAAATGTTCACAGGGGAAACACTTATGAGACTTTCAGTTTGCACCTACAAAACTCAATCCGTGACGGGGAAGTGGGCAATTACTTATTTCTATCCGATGTGCGGATCCAGAGGGGGATAGGTGGTCCGGACACCCCCCCCCCAAAAAAAAAAAAAAAATAATAGATAAATAAAAATAAATAATAATCACAAGTTCTTTAAGTTTCGTTGGAAATAAGCATTTGCCCCCCCCCCCCCCCCCCCCCATCCCCGAAAAAAAAAACACATGTTACCGACTGCGCCGGCCGGTAAACCTTCTGAGACTTTCAGAAAACTCAATTCGTGACAGGGAAGTGGGCAATTACTTATTTCTTACCCATGCGCGAATCCAGAGAGGGATAGGTGGTCCGGACCCCCCCCCCCCCCCCCCGAAAAATCACAAGTTATATAGGTTTCTATAGAAATAAGGATTTGTACCCCCCCCCCCCAACCCCCCCCCCCCCCCGATAAATGTTTTGACCCTTTTGAACCGTAAAAAAATATAATATAGTTGCAAAAAAAACAACAATAAACACCCTTATCAGAGTTTTTTTCTGTTATTTGAGTCTGGACGCCCCCGGCCCCTGTTTCTATCTGCGAGGAGAGGGTGGAGGGGGGGGGGGGTACTATAATATTTTCATTCATACGTAGGCTCGCACCATTTTGGGGTTCAAAATTTTGAATTTCAATACCTTTGAGGGTTTTCAGAAAAATGAAAATTTTTTGGGGTATGAAGATTTTGTGGATATCTTTTGGGGTCATCACAAAATACCAAAAAGTTAACCCCAAAAATGGTCCGGGCCTACGTATGTTTGAAAATATCAGAGTACCCCCCCCCCCCTTTCTCACCCAGGTGCGAGTATGCTTGGAATTCGTGAACAATATCAGCGGACGTCATATTTTGTGTTTGGGGTCACTACACAGATAGCAAAGATACGTTGGGCCCACGTTGGTGTTGGCATACCAACCTTGTACCAACATCGAACCGACGCAACAATGTCGACCATTCTCTCATTATTAAACACCACTATATTATTACAAAATCCTCTGTGCCTGTATTCTGAATAATGTGTTTGGTGTTAAAAGAAGTTTATGTTTCCGGAGCACATGACATTGGGCCAGCATTGCGAAGGAGATTTGTTTGATTTGATTCTTACGTCCCATCAACAATCTTTCAGTTATGTAGGGACGGTTCTTCATGGGTTGAACCGGTACTAAGCTATGATTAATGTGTCTTGCTCAAGGACACAACGCAGTGACGCCTGCGAGGCTCGAACCCGCGGCCCCTCTGTCTCATGTTCATTAAATAAGCCAGGTTACGAGGAAAACTATCCATGCGCGGATCCAGAGGGGGCCGGGGCTCCGGGCCCAGCAAAATCACAAAGCTATAGGATTTATTTAGCAATACTCGTCTGGATCCACTTGAAAATCTCAAAGGCAAGCCAGAATTCAATGTTGGGCCATAAATTCGGCCGCTAGCGAAACGCCATTGAAATTGGCCGATGATGATACACCTTGAAAGGTATTTGGATTCTCACCATAAAAAAGTTGTTAAAGATAAATTGGACTCCCTCTAACAACACTTCCTGGGTCCGTGCATGCCTGTGTCGGGGATTTCCGATCGGATGGGGGTTACTCTGATATTTCGTAGCCTATGTGGACTCGGACCTTTTTTAAGGAGGGGGTCTAACTTTTAATTTCAATAATTTTAGGGGGTTCAGATTGAATAAATATTTTATGGGATCTATGATAAAATTGTGGCTATTTTAGGGGAGGGGGCGGGATGGTCATCATTCACAGTTAGGGAGCGTGGCGAAAAAGGAACGCATGTGCGCGACCCCCGTAATATGACTTTAAAGCATGTATAATATCATGCGCGGATCCAGGAATTTTTGACAGGGGGGGTCCAGATTGAGACGTTTTTTAGTCCTCAGCTTATTTTACAGAGGGGGGGGGGCAATGGTTTTATTGCAGAGAAAACTATACTTTCCCAAGGATCCAGAGGGGGTCCAACATTTTCAGGGGAGGTCCATCCAAGGGGGGATCCAAATGCTAATTGCTATCACAATAACTTGTGATTTTTAGGAAGTGGGGGGGGGGGGGGCTCCGGGGATCCATAGGTTTTAGTTACGCGGTGTGCATTCTTCTAAGATCATTTTAAAGCTGTTTAAAAAAGAAAAAACGGGGGTCACTTAAAACCTGGAAACACATCCTACCAGTAACAAAATCCACTTTAAGGCCAATTTCCTCGGGTGTGGTACTTTCAGGGGTGGCACTCTCTTTAAACAATTGTGTTTTGCGTTGTGTTTTGCGTGTCTTTGTTGGTGTTTTTGAGAAGTTAATTCTCTTTTGTGGTCCAGAGAGAGGAGAGGAGCGCATCATTCTTTTAGTATTAGCACGCATCACTATCCTTGCATTTCGTTGGCACCCCTCATAAAAAAGTCTACATCTTTGATCGAGGTTCTGTAATTTCGAGTAACAGTTTCTACACATAAGGCCTAAATGAAATATATGTGTGGTTCCTGTTTCATGCCAAGAAAATTCAGGGTAGGTAGGTAGGGAAATTATTAAATTTCGTTATAACATTTAACAAAGAAAATAGTGACAGAAATTGAAAAAGTGCCCATTTTTTCTCCAAAGACCATTTTATTGTTTAGGGTATATAGGGTTAAAAAAATTAGGGTAGGTAGGCAACAGGAACCACACATATATTTCATTTAAGCCTAACGCCACTCTCTACATTAATGCCCCCATATTTGGCGAGCAATGCTTTGGCGTTGATGTCTGATCTTTTTGTGGATTCGATCCTTCGGACCTCTTGTGCGCTCTTTCCACAGACCATGCAGACACGCTCTGCAGGGTGCAGATTTTTGTTTTACGGGAGTTCTATACATTTCTATCCCATGCTGTAGCCACGATGATCCACGGATGTATTAGTTTGTCTTCCTGGTGTCTCTTGATGGTTGTGTGTCTCTTCCTTGCAGTGCCATGGGGTTGTCTGCTGTTTGTGATTGTGGTATTTCCTGATCATGCTCACATACTATTTTAGGTAGTGAATACCCTTTAAACCTTCTTTACATGAACCACAAGACTGGTGACCTTGAAACATGGTTTGCATCATTGGATAGTAAGTGAGTATGAGCTGGCCCACCCAGTCCACTTTCTGTGCCTTTTATATAGTAAAAAATTTAATTGAATTTGGTTCACACTGGATTCATATACTAGAGGACTTTGAAAACGCATCACCATATTTTTGCACTTTTCTTGCAAACCGTATATGCGATTGAAAAGTTACTCGCAGGTTTTAATGTGCAACCCAGAATTGGTATGAATCAGTCATTAATTTGACTGCACTATCACGCGACGCTGCTGATGACGTCACATGGGTACATACAGCATCCAGCACCTTTCTGCACAAATAAATGAAGCTTTTTGATTATTTTTATGTTTAAACTGTGGCGTATATGATGCCAAGTTACCAAAAGAGTTTATAGACTTTTTCTAATTAAAAGTAATTGAAAACTTCAAAATTTCGAAAATAAACGTCAAATTTGAACATCAATTTATAGCTCCTTTTTAGAAACATCTCCATTAGTTACCTTTATGCACGCTTTCATTTCTGATATTGATTACATACACTGACAAGCATGTGGGGAAGACGTTTTGATGTAAATCGCTGCAGGAGATCTGCTGTCATGTGATCGAGAACGTCTTAAAAATTTACGTTAACGTCACTTGCACAATACAAAAGACACGTGATACCAGCGTAATTTATGAATAATTTGTCATTTGTGTATGCCCTTAGCCTCTCCGAATAAAACCGGACGTAAGAAATTGAAACTTTGAAGGGCCCAAGACGTTGAATTTTATTACTAGACTATAGTAATCAGGGTGGGTGGGGTATGTCGGTAATTTTAAAGGGGGGTAATTTTGAGCATACCCAACTGCCAATTCGTTTCTAATCCTTCAATGATGAATGTGCAATCGTGCAAGAAGCAAAGGACGCAATTCGTTGAGTCAGGAATCTGAACTAAGGCGTTTTAAATCGCAGCTGAATTTGTGTCCTTCAATATCGACCACCCCTGTCTTAAAACGGATACTTTTTTAATACCTTAAAGTAAATTTACAACCATGAAATTTCTAGGACATACGACAAGATGGTCAGACTATGATATGCAGTAATAATTATCTCGCTGACATTCTCGGGGTTTGTGAAATAAAGGATTTAATCTGGGTGATGCGTTTTCAAAGTCCTTTAGTATATAATACCTGGCCTATTTATGAACTTTTTCAACACCGACGCTCTTTCTGGAGCATGCGCAGGTTCTCTACTTGAAAAAATACCATATGCGGAAGAAAAAAAAACAGGTATGTGGGATTCGATCTCTAGACCCTTACCTCGTGAAGCCAAAGCGCTACCACTTGCGCTATTTGGACAGGTATCGTCACTTGATTACATCAAGATCTAAGTACATTGAAAAAATTATTAAAATCGAAATTACCAATAACAGCAATATTTGAAAGGCTTCGTATCGAAAAGAAAGTGCGGCAAATCTTCTCAGTTTTCAGTACATGTTCATTTCTCATTTTGAAGTGCGAAATTGACCCAGGATGTAAACAGATGCTCTTTCTGGAGCATGCGCAGGCGGATGAGTGGGATTCTCTACTGGTAAAAAATTACTAGTTACCAAACGTTAAATTGGTTCCCCACGTTGATAAAGCTCCACTTCCGCTACGCATATGACGTTTGGTAACTAGTAATTTTTTACAAGTAGAGAATCCCACTCATCCGACTGCGCATGCTCCAGAAAGAGCATCTGTTTACATCCTGGGTCAATTTCGCACATCAAAATGAGAAATGAACATGTACTGAAAACTGAGAAGATTTGCCGCACTTTCTTTTCGATACAAAGCCTTTCAAATATTGCTGTTATTGGTAATTTCGATTTTAATAATTTTTTCAATGTCATTAGATTTTGATGTAATCGGTTAACGATACCTGCCCAAATAGCGCAAGTGGTAGCGCTTTAGCTTAACGAGGTAAGGGTCCAATGATCGAAACCCACACACCTAATTTTTTTTCTTCCGCATATGATATTTTTTCAAGTAGAGAACCTGCGCATGCTCCAGAAAGAGCGTCTGTTAACAAGCAAAGGTGTTGAAAAAGTTCATAGATAGGCCAGGTATTATATGAAGTCAGTGTGATCCAAATTCAATTAAATTTTTTACTATATAAAAGTCACAGAAAGTGGCTCATACTCACTTACTATCCAATGATGCAAACCATGTTTCAAGGTCACCAGTCTTGTGGTTCATGTAAAGAAGGTTTAAAGGGTATTCACTACCTAAAAATAGTATGTGAGCATGATCAGGAAATACCACAATCACAAACAGCAGACAGCCCCATGGCACTGCAAGGAAGAGACACACAACCATCAAGAGACACCAGGAAGACAAACTAATACATCCGTGGATCATCGTGGCTACAGCATGGGATAGAAACAGGGCTGTGGAAATACCATGCCCGACTTGTCCGACCTGGTCCCATTTCATTCAGGACAAGTTGAAAATTTCAATTTACTTGTCCTTGGACAAGTGCAAAACTTGTATAAAGTTAATAAAATTTTGTATTTCATATTTTGATTAATTATTATGAGTTCACATGTTTCATTGAAAACAGTGTGGATCCTGATCAGCTGGCTTCTTCAGAAGCCAGCTGATCTGGATCTACGCTGTTTTCAAGAGAGTTGATATCTGCATGGTTTCATACTGTTTTCAAAAGTGTAAATTGTTTAAGCACAGAAAGGTATAAGCTAATCTGTACTATCGGACAAGTAAAATTTTCGTTGGACAAGTACATTATGGCTATTTACTTGTCCCTGGACAAGTAGAAAATTTTACTATTTCCACACCCCTGGATAGAAATGTATAGAACTCCCGTAAAACAAAAATCTGCACCCTGCAGAGCGTGTCTGCATGGTCTGTGGAAAGAGCGCACAAGAGGTCCGAAGGATCGAATCCACAAAAAGATCAGACATCAACGCCAAAGCATTGCTCGCCAAATATTGGGGGCATTAATGTAGAGAGTGGCGTTAGGCTTAAATGAAATATATGTGTGGTTCCTGTTGCCTACCTACCCTAATTTTTTTTAACCCTATATACCCTAAACAATAAAATGGTCTTTGGAGAAAAAAATGGGCACTTTTTCAATTTCTGTCACTATTTTCTTTGTTAAATGTTATAACAAAATTTAATAATTTCCCTACCTACCTACCCTAAATTTTCTTGGCATGAAACAGAAACCACACATATATTTCATTTAGGCCTTATGTGTAGAAACTGTTACTCGAAATTACAGAACCTCGATCAAAGATGTAGACTTTTTTATGAGGAGTGCCAACGAAATGCAAGGATAATGATGCGTGCTAATACTAAAAGAATGATGCGCTCCTCTCCTCTCTCTGAAAATGTTGGACCCCCTCTGGATCCTTGAGAAAGTATAGTTTTCTCTGCAATAAAACCATTGCCCCCCCCCCCCCCTCTGTAAAATAAGCTGAGGACTAAAAAACGTCTCAGTCTGGACTCCCCCCCCCCTGTCAAAAATTCCTGGATCCGCGCATGATATTATACATGCTTTAAAGTCAAATTACGGGGTCGCGCACATGCGTTCCTTTTTCGCCACGCTCCCTAACTGTGAATGATGACCATCCCGCCCCCTCCCCTAAAATATCCACAATTTTATCATAGATCCCATAAAATATTTATTCAATCTGAACCCCCTAAAATTATTGAAATTAAAAGATAGACCCCCTCCTTAAAAAAGGTCCGAGTCCACATAGGCTACGAAATGTCAGAGTAGCCCCCATCCGATCGGAAATCCCCGACACAGGCATGCACGGACCCAGAAAGTGTTGTTAGAGGGAGTCCAATTTATCTTTAACAACTTTTTTATGGTGAGAATCCAAATACCTTTCAAGGTGTATCATCATCGGCCAATTTCAATGGCGTTTCGCTAGCGGCCGAATTAATGGCCCAACATTGAATTCTGACTTGCCTTTGAGATTTTCAAGTGGATCAAGACGAGTATTGCTAAATAAATCCTAAAGCCTTGTGATTTTGCTGGGCCCGGAGCCCCGGTCCCCTCTGGATCCGCGCATGGATAGTTTTCCTCGTAACCTGGCTTATTTAATGAACATCAGACAGAGGGGCCGCGGGTTCGAGCCGCACAGGCGTCACTGCGTTGTGTCCTTGAGCAAGACACATTAATCATAGCTTAGTACCGGTTCAACCCAGGAAGACCCGTCCCTACATAACTGAAAGATTGTTGATGGGACGTAAGAATCAAATCAAACAAATCTCCTTCGCAATGCTGGTCCAATGTCATGTGCTCCGGAAACATAAACTTCTTTTAACACCAAACACATTATTCAGAATACAGGCACAGAGGATTTTGTAATAATATAGTGGTGTTTAATAATGAGAGAATGGTCGACATTGTTGCGTTGGTTCGATGTTGGTACAAGGTTGGTATGCGGCGACGCCCACATTTCCACCAACTACCAACGTGGGCCCAACGTATCTTTGCTATCTGTGTAGTGACCCCAAACACAAAATATGACGTCCGCTGATATTGCTCACGAATTCCAAGCATACTCGCACCTGGGTTAGAAAGGGGGGGGGGGGGTACTCTAATAATTTCATACATACGTAGGCCCGGACCATTTTTGGGGTTAGCTTTTTGGTGTTTTGTGATGACCCCAAAAGATATCCACAAAATCTTCATACCCCAAAAAATATTCATTTTTCTGAAAACCCTCAAAGGTATTGAAAATCAAAATTTTGAACCCCAAAATGGTGCGAGCCCACGTATGAAGGAAAATATTATAGTACCCCCCCCCCCCTCCACCCTCTCCTCGCAGATAGAAACAGGGGCCGGCGGCGTCCAGACTCAAATAACAGAAACAAACTCTGATAAGGGTGTTTTTTTTGTTTTTTTTTTTTTGCAACTATATTTTTTTACGGTTCAAAATGGTCGAAACATTTATCGGGGGGGGGGGTGCAACCTTTTATTATTATTATTTTTTTTTTTTGGGGGGGAGGGGGGGGGTTTGGGGGATGCAAATCCTTATTTCTATAGAAACCTATATAACTTGTGATTTTTCGGGGGGGGGGGGGGTGTCCGGACCACCTATCCCTCTCTGGATTCGCGCATGGGTAAGAAATAAGTAATTGCCCACTTCCCTGTCACGGATTGAGTTTTCTGAAAGTCTCAGAAGGTTTACCGGCCGGCGCAGTCGGTAACATGTCTGACTACTGTTTTTTTTTTTGTTTTGTTTTTTTACCGGCCGGCGCAGTCGGTAACATGTCTGACTACTGTTTTTTTTTGTTTTGTTTTTTTTCGGGGATGGGGGGGGGCAAATGCTTATTTCCAACGAAACTTAAAGAACTTGTGATTATTATTTATTTTTAATGGGGGGGGGTGTCCAGACCACCTATCCCCCTCTGGATCCGCACATCGGTTAGAAATAAGTAATTGCCCACTACCCCGTCACGGATTGAGTTTTGTAGGTGCAAACTGAAAGTCTCATAAGTGTTTCCCCTGTGAACATTGGAAATTCCAGAAAATAGTTGTACCGGGCCGCGTTGCGTCTGACTAGATGCGGGGTAAATGTCTTTTTGTTTATTTTCGGGTGGCGGGGGATGTTTATTTCTATAGAAACCCATAGAACATGTGATTTTTAGGGGGATGGGGGGTAGGGTCCGGACCACCTAACCCCCTCTGGATCCACGCATCCAGTGTTGAGTTGGGGAGGTTTATTTCTATAGGAACCTATAGAACTTGTAATTTTTCAGTTGCCATATTCCTGATAACTTTATAAAAAGATCCAATCCGCACGTACAATTGGGCCACTATCGGCCCGCCAACGAACCACCATCCGCAGGTGACGGTTCGTCGGCGGGCCGATAGTGGCTCGTGATGGGATGCTAGCACTTTTTAAACAATACCGCAGATGGACTCAAGACGTCACAGGTATTTTCCAATACTACGTATTTTTCCATTACTACGTCAGTGTATATGCTATAAATAGACGCAATGGCGTTTAGTAGTTACCTGTCTTAATATGCTGACAAGCTATTAAAGGGAGAGAACCAGTCTAACCAAACGTAATATGCGTAGCGGAAGTGGAGCTTTATCAACGTGGGGAACCAATCTAACCACGAACCACACCACAAAGCATGAACCCAACACGCTAAAACCCTAACCCAATCGGAACAATAACAGACAATGAATAAACAGCAACAGAATCAGCGCCTTAGGGCGGACAGCAGCCGATGCCACAGGAGGACTAAGATACATAAAACAGGCCAAATATTCGTCCTAGATTAGTGTTCGTTGTTCAACGACGTACCCAGAACGCTGAAAAAGTAACGCACATCAAAGGGAGACTACTGCATCAAGCAATGATTCTCTACAATTGTGTCCCTTTTCAAATGGGAACTTCTCTTAAAGGAAAGAATTTGCTCGCAGTGGGAGCGAATTCTTTTCTTTATGAGCAGTTCCTTATAGTATGGAAAATCACTTTTATCACATTAAGTGACCTCCCTTGAATTATACTATTGCGTAATGGCTGCTTCGCCAATGTTGTTCATTATGTAACATGTCCTTACTAGCATTCTGTCTGCAGCTTGATATGACTTGTCAGTTAAAGAAACATTTCATTTCGCATTTGATCATAAAATACTTAGAACTAATTTCTCCAGGGATGTTGAAATTATCAAGTGAAATATTTCTAATTGTACATCAAAGTAAGCACGACAGGAATAGTCAGAATACAGTAAACATCTTCCGGCTTTTTGAGCTTTACGATATTACTAAACCCTTTGCATGCTGTGTAGTATTTCATGCTTTTGTCGTCGTCTGTTGACTTTTTTCAAAGTGAACTTTATCAAACATTTCTATCAGAAACACTGTCAAAGAGACAAACGATTTGGATTCAGAGCAGGCCCAATGTTCTGTCGGCCCTGATCTGGGTCCAAACTCTTAGCAAAAGTCGCCGAAAGCAAGACAAGAGTTAAGAGTCCCGTATGATTTCACGTGAGAAACATCAATTGACGGAACTTGCTGCAAGAAATTCTGTCACTCAAAATGCGCTACATTGCAAAATTTATAGGACCATATCACAAAGCAAATTGTCTTCGGGACACGATCAAACTTCAAAACGTTTATAACATTGACAATCGCAGAAAACTACAATTCAACTTGACTGCGTTCCATTTCTGTCTATGGAAAACGGTATTAGGTAGACCATTATGAGACGGCTGATAATATGACATTTCCTATGGGCTTAAACCGTTTGTCAATGATTTTTTTATTTGTCATAACTACAATAAGTAAGAAAGAGGGCAAAGATAAGGAATCGATACTATCAAGCACCACACCTAGTCAAAGTACTACATTTAATTTTAACAAATTGATGTACGTTATACTGAAACTATTGATTCAGATTCTTGAGAATTAAATAATCCGAAATACATGTATTGCTATCAACCATTTGAAAATTATTACTGTTTCTAGAATTTGATCTATTTTCTGTTGTCAGTAAAGGGCATAAAATTAATACAGGTTTCCGTCGTGAACACACTTCACCAAATATTTTGAAGAAGTTGTTGGAGCCTTACAAGAATTTTGTAATCGCTAGTGCAAGCGAGAGCATGTTGAATCTAATGCTTTGAATACTTGGAAACTATTCATTGATCTAAGAATTTCATTTATTGCAACAATGGAGATCTTCTTCTTCCTATTAAAACCTCTATTGTTTTGTAGACATTTGAAGAAGGGTACCCAGGAATTCCATAGATGGTTTGGTTTTAACAATATTTTATTCATAAATCTTTACACATTTTGATGTATACACACATACATGGGTGGTTTGTGTTAGCGCCTGCAGATGAAACTGCTTACAATGTTGTGTGAAGGATGTACATATATATATGAACATCCTAATGCAAGAACTTGGCAGCGCATAAACCCGTAGGCATAATTAGCTTGACAAGAGGTCTCTTGTTGATAGGCATCAAATCATATGGCCGCTGAGTTTGATGTGTTTGTTGATGAGAAGTATGACAAGCTTCCTATGTTATACCGGTTACCCAAACTTTATAAAATACCATGTAACTCACGTTTTATTGCAAATTCTCTGTTGTGTGCTTCTGAGTTGTCTATATTATAAACATTTGCCTCACTGCACTTAAGTCCATGTTATAAAATACTGTGAAAGGGTTTATGAGAGAAATGGTAAAGTCTATTTTGGTCTATAAAAATCCATGTAAGGTTCGTAATAAATTAAAATCTAAATATGTGTCTACAAATGCTTTATATTCTCTATACTAAATTGCCTAATAATCTAATCAAAGAAAAACTTACTGAACTATTGAGCAAATTCTCTCTTTATTTGGCTTGTGGTGAGAACCGTGCCTTTTTCCACTTCTGAACAATCAAAAAGATATATTTATGGTCATGCCAGAAAGTTTGTGACGCCCTTCATTTTCTTTTGGACAGTATCTTTATTACATTTAGTTCTAAGTTGTACAAAGTGTCGATATTTCAATGGGTAAATTGTGTTCTTCTTGTTTGGATTTTCATTACTAATAACGCATAAAAAAAAATTTAAATGTACTAAAAATTGCATGATTTTAAGATGAAATAAGTTTGTGTTGGTGTTGTTGTTTTTGTATGTATGTTTGTTTTTTGTTTGTTTGTTTGTTTCTATTTTAATAAGAGTTTATGCTTCTCGTTTTCATTCAATTATAATAATCAAAATGGCGGCACCAACGGCTCATTTTTAAATAACTTTATTACTTTTCAACCAGTGTCGATCAAGTTTGAAATAAAACTGCCAGTCTTTAAAAAAAGTACATGAGTATGACCATGAAGTGCAACAATTAAGACACATTTACTTTTTACCAGCATTACCATTATACCAAGCACGGCAAAAAAGCGAGAACCAGAGCTTTAGCAAGCAAATGTCAGCTCGAAAAAATGGCGATTGAAAACATATCTCAGAAGCAGAATTCCGCTTAGGCTGGTGCTAGTGGGCATGGAATTTGTTGCTTTTTTCGCTTATCCTTATGAACAATACATGATTTCAAATTCTGTAGATTCTCCATATTTCTTAAGGATCCGTTTTGATAGTAAGAATTATAGGAATCCATCATGAGTTTGGGTGGGATAGAAAATTGGTCCTGAGGATCGCCGTTTGGCATCACGAGGCTTGCTGAGTGATGCCAAACGGTGATCGCGAGGGGGCGGGTTTTTCTATCTTATCCTTACACGAATAATGGATTCTTTTTCTTGTTTCCCATTGGTTTTATATTTTAAAATAAGCTCCCAGAAGTCTCTGAATATGCTGAGATGCAATTTCACACGATGGCATCACTTTAACATAATGACGTGTGCGTGAGTTCCAATACAACCAATGTACATCCCTCACGTGACAGCCTGGGTAAGATAACATGGGTTAGATTATAACAATCCATCATGAGTGTCCATGTAGGATAGGGTAATCTCCCCAAAGGGGTTAGAATTTCAACCAGGGACGAGGCTTGCCGAGTCTCTGGTTAAAATTCCAACCCCGAGGGAAGATTTACCTATCCTACATGGACTGGCTCATGATGGATCGTTTTTCTCCCATTTTTGGAGTGAAAAAGGTTCCCATCACAGTAGTGCCAGGAAGTGTAAAAATCCACATTTTATTACTGCGTTTCACGCCTTTAAAATTGACACAGCTGAAGAGTCTGCTTTTTTAAAGTACATAAAGTACATAAAAAATTTACTGCGTACAGTGGCCGAACAGTTATTGATTTTTTTCAGTTGGAAAAAGAATCAAAGGTCATGAAAGAAAATAAACAATGCATTGAAACACACTTTATAAGATAAATGTATTATTCATTAGACAAAAAGAAACCAATAGTGGCTAGAATTAAACTTAGTTAGATGGGTTTGAAATAAAATATCAATTTCATTACGTTATTGATTTCTAATTTTTGAACTATGTTAAAGTGGCGTAAAACACGGTAGATTGGTCAAAAAGTACATTATGGTGCTTCATTCAAAATTAATTTAGTATCTGTTTACTGTTTACTGTGTCTTCAGAACACTGTAAGTCATCCCTGACTTGTGTCGCTCCACCAATTTCTTCTTTACTATCACAGTATCCGGTTCCTGGTTTAAATTAGGTGATTGTAATGTTAATAAGTCAAAGCATATATATTAATGTAATAAGTCAAGACTAATATATTGATAAAAATGACAAGCCTCTTGTGTAACCACAACTTGTTTTGCAAAAGATTACTTCTGGTAAATCTTCCATTCATTTATGCATCTTATTGGAAATGAGTTCAGCCTTAATGATTTCCTTACATGCCGTTTTTCCGAACAGAATAAATGTCCACGTGTACTATTACCATTAAAAGTGAAAAATTAACTGCCATCAATGTTATCATATCCATTAATTATCTTGAAAATTTAAATAAGACAAAATCTCTGTCTTCTGTTGGTAGGTTAAGTTCTTAAACTCTCTTCATATGGTTAAACTTTTAACTATGTGACAATTTTTGTCGCCCTCCATTGTATATTTTTAATGAGTTGAATGTTTATTCTAGATGTACAATACCAGACCACAAAAATAGTAAGTGAGTATGATTAGGAAATACCACAATCACAAACTGCAGACTATCCCGTGGCACCGTGAGGAAGAGCCGCTCAACCATCACGAGACACCAGGAAGACAAATTAAGCAAAGCAATCAGCTCTCTCTTCCCCATCAAGATGATTGCAATACTAGAATGGACATAAAGTAACCTACACAATTCCATAGTCTAGTATAGACCTAATCAGTGTTTTAAATAATTGAGTGAAAATTGTTTGCCCATAAATCTAACAGACTATTTAATAGGACCAGTTGGGTTTTTTTACATCGGTTTACAACATTTAACACATGTTTGTTAAATTTCAAGGAATTTTCAAACACTACGCCCAAGTCTTTCTCTTCTTCAGATGAAGGAATGTCAAAGACTACATTGTCTAGATCTCTCATTTGATAAACCGTCTCATATCTTACATATCCATATTGGATGGCTTAACATTTGGGGATGGACATACGCAGCAGCCAAAGGTCAGTCCAATTACATATTTCAAATAAATCCTCTTGAATAATCTCTTGATCTGTTTCGTCTTGAATACTTCGGTAGACTTTACTATCATCTGTAAATATCTTGCTTATTGATTGCAACTTGTACGGTAAGTCATTTATATAGATAATGAACAACACAGGACCAAGCACCGATCCCTGTTGAATTCCAGAACCAATTGATTTCCATTCAGAAAACTCACCAGTAATAGTTACACAATATAATATAATAGTCCTAATTGTTCGTTTTGCAGTACTAATGAAGAATTAATCGTGCATCTATTTTGGAAGTGCTCTGAAATCCGACAATTACTAAAAGAAGTAACAGAAAAATTCAAGAAATGAGTATATAACTAAATTTGAATCAAATAAATTTTATTCTAGGAAATTTTCCCCAAAACACTTCGAATACACTTTGTTTTTAATGCTTGTTGCAAAATATTACATAAATATGTGCAAAGGAACACACAAACACTTGACATTTTTAGAATATAAAATAAATGTTTACTCACTATTCCAAAGTCTCAGAGAAATTGCAATACAAAGAAATGAATTGCAAAACTTTTCAGAAGCCTGGGCACCATTTAAGAATTTGCTAAATGCAAACTCATTGCAATATCTACATCAACAGAAGTCAACAGTATTAGTTTTATAATATATTCTGGTATAGGAACAAACAAGGGTATATACAATAGTTTTTGCTGAATATACTGGGGTCTACCCAAGAATAAATGACAATAGAAAATAAAATAAATATGTACAGATAAAAAAACTCCTTAATAATAACGATTTGATAAAGATTACACCCTTCAAATATAATACAAAATAAATAAAACCCACCCAGAATTCTTGACATTAAGTGAATTTAACCTTGCCAAAAGGCCTACAAGACAACTGGTAAGCCCCGCATGACTGGTTAGTTTTCTCTTCTACTGGATACCTCAATTTATTTATTTCTTTAGATTCTTAGAATGATCTTGCATTTCACAATGGACAAGAGACAGAGTTCTAAACTTCTTTCTTCTTCCTATCCTATTTTCTGTTTCATAATAAAAGGTGTGAAAACTAGTTATGGTTACAAAATCATGAAACCCCTAAATAATTAATACATAAGCCTCTGTAGAAGTAAGGTGAGAATGAGAGTAAGAAAGAATGAAGAGAACTGTAAATAAATTGTAAACACCCTGATAGTTGCATCTGGGCTATCAAGGTTAATTGTAACTGGGGCTATTAAAATAATGATAAAACACACACAAAAAACATTTACTATTTGTTTTCTGCCTTTCAGAAAGTCCTTAATCCAATATACTATTTCATTTCCGAATACATACGCCTTTATCTTCAGTAAAAGCTGTCGTTTATGTGGCACAGTATCAAAAGCTTTCTTTATATCCAAGTATATAATATCAGTCTGTTTACCTTCATCATATGCACTTGTTAAATCATCTAAAATATCCAAGAGCTGCAGAATACTACTACGTTTTACTCTAAAACCATATTGACCGTCTGTGAACAACTAATTATCTGTCATGTGATTCATAAGAACCTCCCAAACAGTTTCCTCACATAGTTTACCTGGAATGCAAGTTAATGACACTGGTCTATAATTTGAAGGATCAGTCTGTACGCCATTGTTCTTAAATAAAGCTGACACCTTGGTTTTATTCCAAATAGCTGGAATGCATTTCTAACCAAAAGATTTGTTTATTTAAACACATAAAGGTTCACATAGTTCCTCTGATGATTACTTCAAAACACGAGGGTGGCACCCATCAGGCCCCATTGACTTAAATCCATGTAAATCCTTCAATTGTTTCAAAACAGTATTTTATCGACAGTTAGGTTAGTTCCATTGTAGCGGATATCAAATTACGGTAAGGGTCCAAGTGGTTCGTTAACAAAGACTGATGCAAAGAAATTATTTAATAAGTTGGCTTCTGCTTTATTGTCCGTTATCAACAAACCATTCATGCCCTTCAAATCCGCCACTTTAATCGTCTGCTCCCAAACATATGACCAGAAACATTTTAAATTCATTTTCATATCCCGAACAATTAGTTTTTCGAAGTTTCTTTTAGCATTCCTTGTAATATTTGAGCAGCGAATTCTAGCCACACAATACTTTCTATAGTTTTTAGCAGACTTAGCATGAACATAAGTTTTCCTAGCCTTGTGTTAATCCTTGACATTCTTGAGACAATCTCTACTAGCCCATTTTTTTCTTTTTGAAAGTTTTATTTGTTTTCTTCAGAGTCACATGCTTTTCTACAACATTTTTTAATTTCATTGACAATAAAATTGTATCCTCCATCAGCGGAGAGTGATTCTATCAGTTTCCAGTCTATTGAGCTCAAATCTGAACATATCATCTTATAGTTTCCTTTATGGTAATTCCTATTAATTGACTTGAATACAATTAATTCTTGATCCGGCAAACAAAACGAATCTATCATTATTGACACATGATTACTGGCACCCAAATTACTACCATAACTAACATCCTGTACTATTTCAGGTTTATCAACTAAGATCAAGTCTAGAATATTTGAATTCTGTCCCTCCCTGTATCATGTTGGGCAGTAAATTAATTGAGATAGAACATTGTATTGCAGTCACTCATGATCATTCTCTTGTGTTTTGGGTTAATAGGCGGTCTGTAATGATTAAAATTAATGTTTATGCTGCAATTCATGCTACTCCCCAATAACGCTTATGAGAGTGCTTCTATATTGTGACAAGGGTTGTGGACGCATGTCATGCTGACTTGTTGGGAAAAGCATGGCATTGAGCTGGAGTCATTGAGCTTGATGTTGATGGCAGCTCAAAACTTCTGGCACTAAAATTAGTCCTAGAAAGGATATTTGATATAGCCATTTTGTAATTGTCAATGAGTGACCGATAGTTGTTCAGAGAGCCGATGTTCTTGTGACCAGTAACATAGATCTCCAGGTATCCCAAACATTGTTGTCTGTCATCTTTTGAACAAGGGTTACAGACACGTGTGTTGTTTAATCGCTTATTCTTGGGTAAGTAAGCTTCCTCAGACATCTTTTTCATTTTCATGATACCCTCGATTTTTACCTATATGCTCACAAAGGAACCACCTTGCATTTACAGCTGGTTGTTCATTATCTGTAACGACCGCAAGATAAAATAGGTAATCTTGACCGCAAAAATTATCCGGCCTTTTTGATTGATAAAACATGTATGTTGCTCCAGGGCACTGGTCTCTGTCTTCAAGAAAAGCATACATCCGTGGAGGACACACTGGCGTATTTTCTAAATCGTTGCCAGTCCTTGTTTTAGTTCACGTTCATGATACTCCAGATAGTCTTGTTTTGTTGCATAATCATGTTTGAGCTGTAGTTCACCCCTGCAAATTTGTATCTGCTCCTCTGAACCACCTTTGATGCCGAAATATAATGTATTCAGATACCAAAGAGTGTTAATTAGAGATGTTGGGCTATTTATCCCTAGTTGACAAGTTTCATATAGTTTGTTTATGTCATTGTCATTGAGAGGATCAGCTTTAAAGGGTGTTTCACCTTTACCTTGTGACTTCAGGTGTCGTTGTTTTAATTTTAGTGCCTCCCTAGTGTCAGCAAATTCCGCAGATGGAAGGATCACAGAACCATACCTTTGTTTCTTTAACTGTCTATCAAAGCTGCTTATCATCCCACGCAAATAAGAGGGCTCATACTTGGTACCGTCGGCCTTATGCACCAGTCAGGAATTGCTTGAGAAGTTTGACGTGGCTTAGAGTTTTCTTTAGTGTATTATGGTTTTCATTGTGTGCTAGAAAATCTTCAGTGTTGATTGTATGGAAGCTGGAGGCGACCATTTTGTTCGTTTACAAGCAGACGATGTATAAGTAGTGCTGTATGCATATGAGTTGGTCATTAGATGTCACGTAAGTTAGAATTTTCTTCCATGAGCTGACAACCTATCTTACATAGGTCAAGGTGGGAGAAAAAACTTTCCATCGCTGGGTAAAATCTCAGATATGCGTATCCGGTGTGCAAGAAATGTTTTATTGTTAATGTCATCGTTGGCATCATATATTCATGTCATTCCATATATTTGTCTATGTTTAAAATATACTTATGATTTATATGCAAAATATAAGTGAAGTTGGATTTGTCTTTCTATAAAATAACGATATACTGGTATTCAACTTGACAAATCACTCTTTTATGTATATTTCTATTGTGATTTTTGCGTACCACTTGTTGGTCTACGTGAATAAAGCTATGCGTATTCCCATGTTTCTGTAAAACTGTCATAAGAATTATCTAAATCGTTGGACGGTATACCAAGACAATGGTTAATATACATGCATCTCTATGTATTCTATCCGAATGACTGAAGCCTGTTGTCCATCAATGTTAAATTCAATGCTATTCGTGAGTCTAGACAATGACTTTCAAAATAGTAGCCATTAAATAGTATTGACCATAAAACACGACCATAATAGCGCATATATAATCGGATTAGTAACATTTGATATAATTATGCCATCTAAGAGTGCAATCACGCTTTTATATTGAGTGTTGCCTCGCAATGTTACTGTAGCCATAATATTACCCTTGCCCTGCTGATTTACTTAATATATCATGCCAACTCCTGTTTTCGAGTCACTTAAGTTGCTTGGTTTCAATTAAAAAAGTGAATTCTGAGGCTGCAGGCAAAATAGTTCAGCTACTGATATACGCCAGCTGATCTGGATCTACACTGTTTTAAGAGGATATTTCTGGGCTTGGTAGAAAGCGTGGTAGCCCAGTGATTAGGCAATTGCCTCTGGTGCTAAAGGTCCCAGGTTCGATTCCCGCTCGCGGCGAGAAAAATTTCGGTGTCCGAACACGCTTTCTCTGGTGTCATTTGCAGGGATGACGCTTGATAAGTGCATCGTCATTCGGATCGGGACGTTAACTGGATGTCCCCTGTGCAGGGAAAGTCACCCCCTGTGCAGGTTAAAGAACCCTACGGTAATTTAGGTATGGTTACTTGTAGGCTTTCTTCCTGCAACCCGGAGTGTACAAAGCACACCTGCCGATAATATTCGAAAGAGGGTCTGGCAGTATATAGAGAAAGAAAGAAAGAAAGAAAGAAAGAAAGGTAGGACAAGAGTTAAAAAGTATCATCTGTCCTATAACTAGAGTGTTCTTATAATATGTATTCAACTCTCGTATGCGTTCACTCGAAGTCAACATGGGCGGATCAAGAGGGGAGACATGGGGTCCGACCCCCCCCCCCCCCACACACACACACACGCCCTGGAAATTCACTAGTAGCTGTAGGTTTCCAATTGCTTCCCGAGGGAGGTCCGTATAGCCCTCTGTGAAATCCGTTCATGGGAAGAAAAAAACACAATAAACCGTTGTCATCCCACCCACTGACGAAATTTTCTGGATCCAATTGCTTCTCGAGGAAGGTCCGTATATGTGACGCGTTCTGCGATTTTAGGGCTTGTGGAGGTAGGACGTCATCAGCAGGAAACGCGACTTTAAATGACGTCATTAAATTTTAATGGCGACGCACGTTATTTGTCAAGCGCACACCTGCTACGTTCAACAATTAGCAAACGTCTCTACCATTACGCAATCATTACGCAATCAGTTTGCGTATTGAAAAGGGCTTATCATTTTTTTTTATTATTGGATTATCCTAGTGACAGTCATAGTTCATAAACGCGCTTTGTTTAAGACAATAAAACGAAATGACATAATCTAAAAAAAACTCTAGTTTTTATGTTTTTCGCATTGATTTTCGGCAATAACTTTTTATTACTAGTTTAAGAGAAATTAGCGCCAATTTCTCCAAATGGTTCCATAATCCAAGATGATGCAATTATCGCTGCGCATAGATGAACTCTTTGAGATTTTTAATCAAAGCTCGAATAAATTAAGATAAATATGTCAGTCATAAAGCTACATTGCGCCGCCCTAATTCACTAATTAAAGCGATGGATGGCTTTTAATGGAAATTGCGCCTGATTCGCCCGTGCGTTGTGGTCATCTCGAAATCATCCGTTTTGGAGCACGTGCATTAGAAAATAGCACGTCATATTATAGCCATTGATGACTAAAAACCAAATCTAAAAAAACCGTTGTCAGGACCCCCACCCCCGACGGAATTCTCTGGAATCGCTCATGGTCAAAGAGAAAAAATCCGTTTTGAGTTTTATGTTGGTACTATATGTTAATATAGAGCGGTTATTCTCGGTAAATCATGAAACAACAAATCACCTTTCAAATGTGATCTAAACATTGCTTCAGAGAAAAAATTAAGACATTAGATTGATAAATAAGTTTTTGTCAATTTTAGCAATGGTTTATACATTAGGCTACGTTGAGCAAAAATTTCATGAATATGTGATACAATCAAAACACATGCTGGGGTAGCTTCCCTTTTAAATATGCTAGAAAATGGATCCGTGCGTATGCATGACTCGAAATAAATGCCACCTAGAGGAAGATAATGATCTGCGAAACTGCCGACTATTTGAAATTCTATATAAGGGTAGATTTTGAAAAAAGCTTTGAAGCATTACATAGCGTATTATAGTTTTTAGTGTTTTATTTTCCTTTGCTGATACCACTTTTTTGAAAAAAAATTTACCTGCAATTTAAGCTCTGAATTTTTTTTGTTTCAGTAATACTATTTGTATGTGCTAAATTCTGAAAAGGTGATCGATTGGAAGCTAGTAAAACACAGGAAATATGCATCTTCCAATAAGACTCTCTTTATGAACATACTGAATAATGGATGGTAGAGTTCACTCCCTCCCCAAGAGCATGTGTATTTAATACAACCATATTCCTCAATCGAAGTCTAATAAACGAGCCTAGGAAGCATATTGAAACTGATGCATTTCGTAACACTTAGCATATGCTCTTTCCAGCTCAGTGGTTAGATCTCTAATTGGCCTTTTCGTTTTCAGAATCAAGCCAGGGAAGACCAACCAATGACTATCACCCAAAATAAAGCTTAGAATCATCGAATAGCACATTATACAGTAAAACATGTGTAAAACGGCCACTCAAAAGTAGACAAATCAAAGATCCTAATGACACATGGTAGCCTTATGAACGTCGAGAGTAGTGCTGATTGCTCCAAGGGCCATTCTGCATGACACGCTAAAAAATGCTAGTTAACTTCCCTCTACCATTTTGCAAAATGTATCTTAAAGAAACTGATCATGATTCTGCCGATTTTAGACAGAAATTTATTGGGAACGTTTTAATTTGGACGTTTTGACGTTTTGATTTGAGGGGATGTTTTAAATTGTACACACAGGAGGCAGATAGGTCAGATTCAATATGCCCACAAGTCTCATTCTAGCTTAGGTCGACGTTGTTAGCTTTTATTCGAACTCAGCTAAAGTTATTTTCAAAAAGAGAAACATATACCCTGTAGACATACACAAAGTGACATAAGTAGTACCCTTTCCTCCATCGAGGTCTAATAAACGAGGTATGCCTAGATGGATATTTTTCTATGTAGAGTTCCTTTAGACGTGGAATGCCTATGGGGCATATTGAAACTGACCCATCTTCCTTCTGGTATGTCGTCACACTCAGCCGAGAATATTCGAATTTGCTCCAATAAGGGAAACTGGATTCAAGCTCAGTGGAAATAATCTCTCAAATGGTATTTTCGTTTTCAGAAGCAATCCGGTATCCAGGGAAGACCAACTAACCTATATCACCATCGCTAGTGCGATGGAATCAGACCACAATTATGTCCCTTGATTGGATGGTATTGCACACAAATAGTTCCCTTTTTAATATGGTGTTAAATACCCTATTCATATGAGCATCCTTTATTTTAAGTTTGCCTGACCTGGACAGGTTTATCTGAATTATTCAAAAGTTTTTAGAAAATGTCAAATCAGTCCTGTTAGCTGGTCATTCTATGTAAATTTAGATCTTTGCACTCCATTATGCCTCACGACAGTCAACAGTGTTTGGCTATATTTGATAATTGATGCCAGATTTGACCCATTGAAACACATTGCCTGAATGCTTGCCAAGATTTGTTGAGTTGAGTAAAAGCTTCAAAAGAAAGCAAGGTTAATCATGTGTAACAAAGGATGATTTAAGGAATTATTAAACTATATATACTACTCAAACTTCGATAAGCATCACTGTAACATGTATGGTATTTATCTGTTTCATATTTGGTTTACTTAGTTTCTGATTGACCCAGATATTGGAGATATTGATGGTAAATAAGTTGTTGTAAACAAAGTATTTATTTGGTTATAAGATTTTTCTAGAATGATGACTAATCATCTAGAAGTTACCAGAAAAGCCTAGAACCCTCTAGAATTTTCTTTGCCATGCCAATAGAAGCTTTGAGTAGGTTCTGGAATTCAGTGGAATCATTGAGTAATCTCTGGAACTTTCTGGAATGAATAAATATAGCATATGATATCATAGTTCTTTCCTGATTAATCCAGAACTTTCTTAAAGGGTATATATAAGAGTAAATATTCATAAGGGAATCTTTGAAATAATTTCACCATTTAAAAGTCTAAACCTTTTGTGCTGGAATTCTATACTGGAATATAGTGTTTAACCTATTCATTCTGGATTACTTTGGATTAATCAGTTTTGGATTCAGACTTAAACTCCAGCTGTTAAGTTTTTAGACTTAATTTTTCGCAATAACTTTTTTGTCTTCAATTTTAGCAAAATGTGTTCGCGATGAAAGTATTCAGGAACATCTCCGCCAACTTCTCCAAATGGTTCCAACATCCTAGATGTTGCAGGTTCCTCTGTGCTTATATGCACTCTTTGAATATTTTAAACGAAGCACAAATAAACTAAGTCCAAGATGTCAGTCAAAAATGTACATTGCACCGCCCTCATTCAATTACTAAAGCGATGGGTGGCTTGTTAAAATATAATAGAAATCGCGCCTGATTCGCTCGTGCGTTAAACTAGAAGGGTCATCTCAAAACCGTTCATTTCATAGCACGTGCATAAGAGAAAAATTGCACGTCATGCGATAACCCAGCCTTTGTTCCTACAAATGAGCCTGCTTTAAGTTGATTCTGCATATGCACGGTAAATTCTGAGTATGGCAGCGGCAGTTTTATGTTAAGCACAGCCTTTGAAGAACGGGATATGCACGGCTTCCAAATATTTTTTGAAACTACCCCTTTCTGTCATGCCTATACGAATTATACCTGTCATTAAAAGACTTAGAAATTTAGGACGAATTCAATTTATTGCAAAAACTTCATCTATATACACAAAAATCTGTTTGCGCCATAAGCACAAGACCTTTTGGAGAAGTTGGCGGAAATTCTCCTCTACAACTTTCATCGCGAACACATTTTACTAAAATTGAAGACAAAAAAGTTATTGCGAAAAATTAAGTCTTTAATGTTTACACCTTGTCATCGAAATGCTCTTGTTTACTACACAATAATACATTAACCCAATATTGCAAGATTGATGCGATTTATATTGATTAACAAAAATGTACCATGCAACAACACACACCATTTTTATCAGTAATATGTCACAGTAAGGTGTTTAAAGATCTAAAACCCATGTAGTGTAAACTTTAAAGTGTGACTTGAAGTATGAACTGTGAAGAGGGAATTATGAAGTGTGGAGTGTTAAGTAAGGAGTGTGAATATGTACTTAAAAGGGTATCCTTTGGAAGCAAAGAATGCACCAAAGAACTGAAACTAGAGTGTGCATATCATAGAGTCTGAACTATGAAGAGTAAAGTCTGAACTATGAAGTGTGACATATGAACTGTGAAGTGTGAACTTAGAATTGTCACTTTCTGTTGTATTCCATACATTTAATAATGTATGAAGTGTGAAGTATGAACCATGAAGGTGAAGTATGAACTGTTAACTTTGAATTGTCAGATTTTGTGCCAAATATGAACACTGCCAGTCAAAAAGGGAAAACAAGTTCATACTATAAGCCTTAAGCCAAATTCTTAGTCTATCTGACCTTAATTATCCTTTTGAGTCCAATGTCATATTGGTAATCTAGAACCCTTGTTAAAATCTAAACTCAGTAGGCAATCATTGTGCCAAATTTGAACACCCTTGGTCGAAAAAATGGAAGAAGTGTTACTTTTAGGGGTGGAAGGACATATTTTAAATATATTTTACCTTGACCTTTCACTCCAGAGTCATATTGGCGATCATAAACCTTCATTGTAATCTACACATCATAGGTAATCATTGTGCCACATCACCCTCAATCAAAAAATGAAAGAGTTTGTGTTATGAGCAAGTCTGAATGACAAATGGACCTGATTACAATATATGTCTAACATATTATCTGACTTAAAGTCACTTTTCTCAAAAAGGATGGATATTTTTTTTAAGTTTGTTGCAGGCCATTCAGAGCAAACTGGGAAGATCTTGATGAGATTTGTAATTTTAAGACATCTAGGTTGAAAAACTGTTTGAAAAAGAGAGCATGTTTTCTATTTTTCTTATGAGTTAAATGATACTTTACATCCCAGTTAACAAACGTTTGGTCATGTTGGGATGTTTCATCTGCGTTTAACCAGTACTATATAAGCAAAATATTTGAGTGCAGAACTGTCTGTTTCTTTAATTATCATTTTAAATGTCTCATTGAGACGGTTCTTTTGAGTACCCACAACATATTTTTTTTAGATAAAAGATAAGTATTTTTCAATCACATACACTTATCTGGAGGTAGAGACACTCTTTTTACCATTTTCTTGCTGTTCACGGCAATATCTGTCATCTGCTCTCTTCTGCTATCTATGTTTTGGTGGCCTATATTGCAAACAATATGGACACGAATCAAACTGCTCCCTTTCGATCGAACTGTCTGATCAGGGCTCATAGTGTTTGAATTATCAGCAGGATAAGGGTTAATTCAGGCACAATTTGAGTACAATGCTTATTTTGGAATACAGAATGAAATAGAAAAGTACAGTCAGTGGAATCTCGTAAATTCAAAGTTGTTTTATTTTTAAGTATTGAAAATTCGAATTATAGAGAGTTATACATAAAAATATATAACCCCCAAAAAAGATTGTTATCATTTATCAAACATATGTCTTGGGTGTGTAAAAGAAACCTCTCAATGAGACATTTCTTTTATGCACCCAAACACATATTGTTTTAAAGACAGTTATAAAAATATTTCATAAATAGCTCCTATAAGCTCTTATCTGGATCCAATGTGCCCCAAATTGATTTCGAATAATTAAGCGAGTATTTACGAATTTTCGAGGTTTTACTGTAATTATGCCCCCAATTACTTTTCCTGCTGCCAAAAAAGCAAATGTATAGAGAATATTATCTAGCAAGCAAAATATACAGTTATTAATTGTTACGCTTGCGTTCAGTTATTAAGAGATATCATATTTAGAACGCAAATGTTGCCATCTAACTAGGGATTCAAAAATACATAAACAGTTTGTCTAAATGTCAGACAGACATGCTGCACCTCACTGTGACCTCATTATCACAGCTTTCCCCCCACAGTAATTTTTAACCCCCCTCCCCCCTACAGGGATGGTCAGATGATAATTGGGATGATGCACATCTTGAATTCCCCCACAGGACCACAGTAGTCAGAAACATGATCTTCTGCAATGATGCAAATATAGATAATATACCCCTAGGAATTTATCATTGTAAAGTGGGGGGCAATGACCCTTGAGCGGTCCCCATACATAGTGCAGAGTTTTTATGACCATATTTCCAGTAGGGGATTCCCGGGGTCATATGTGGAGGGGTGGGGGGCAGTGGTGTTAATGACTGGTGCATTATTTGATTGACAGAGGTATTAATGTTTGTCTGCAATTCAGGCTTTACAGCCCAGTCAATATATAAATAATGCATGTTAGCTCGAACACATTCTTCTGTCAGATAGAAAAAATGAAAATGTTTTGTCTGTCTTTGGTGATACTTTATGTCCCAGTCAACATACTTGGAACCAGGGCTCACCCTTCCATTAGCCATTATAGCCATTTGCTATTAAAAATGTAGAGTGGCTACGAATATAATATATTGGCTAAAAAGTAAAAAAACACACACTCTAGTCTAGGTGGTTCAAAAATTACATATCTGCGAAAACGTTTATTTCGATCAGCTTTTGGATTTTCCAATTCCTGCACACTTTACCATTGTGCCATATTTAACTCTTTGAATGCTGGATTTTTTCAATACCACCAGGGTGTCAAACAGTTAGGATCGAGATCAGGCCCGACAATTTTGTCGGACCTGACCTGGGTCCAAACTGTTTGCAAAGGTTATTTATTAGCAGATGGCAAAAGTCATCGGTTAAATATAGAACAACTTATTGAAACTACTTTCTGGCTAAAACCTTGGCTAAAGTCAATTTCTTTTGGCTCCAACCTTTTTCCATTTGGCTAAAGTGTTGGCTACAACAAATTCTGAGTCAGGGTAAGCCCTCAGACAGATAAAATGAAAACGTTTTGTCTGTCTGTGGTGATGCTTTACGTCCCAGTCAACATTTTTACCACCCTATCTGGACATTTCTCGAGTTGAACCAGCACAATTATGCAGATGATACAATGTCTTGCTCAAGGACACAACACAGTGCCTTGTGTGCAGTACTTCTTGAGGGGCTCAAACCAGCGACCCCTGGACTCGAGCTCAAGTCGAACACTACCATCAATAGGCCACTGCACTCCTCAGCAGTACATGTAGATCTAACCTTATCCTTACTTAGGCTAATTTCTATGATAGGGCTGTTTCAGCTGAGAAGCCATGTATTCACTCTGAAGATCTCTTGTGTAAACACATCGAGCAATTTATCTGTGTAGACTATACAAAGACAGGTGTCAGCAGGCTCCAATTCCTCACTTTCTCTTGTGTCAGCAGACAGGTCGAATAAAATTATTGTTAAGTCCGTGACACACTCCTCTTGATATATAAAACAAACAATAAATGAATAGTTCAAAACGTGTCGATTCAAACCGAAAGTAGGATTGATTTCGTAGAACTCGGACTCTTTACGCAGTCTAAATCATTTCCGGCGACAGGTACTCATCTAAAATAAATTCCCTCCGATACTTTTGTCGATAAATAGTACGTTTTGACAGAATAATAAGCGAATTTGTTCCGTATGCTGGTTGGGACAGATGAAGGCGGCCATATTTACGAAATTTTCTGAAAGATAAGATCGCCTCCCCCTGTCGTAAAGTTACGACAATATTTAAGAAAATCTTAGCGAAGTCCTTAAGAAATTCATAAGTCGATGGCGTTTGTGAAACGCAAACCGTTCTTAAGAATGAACTTACGAATTTCTTAGCGCTAAGAACGTTAGTGAAACGGGCCCCTGGAGTTTAGTGTTCATTTGGAATTTACTTCAAAATCTGGGGATCAGAAACTGCTGAAAGACTTGTGTTGATAAATATTCTGAGGGACAGTTTGGACATACAAGGTATTGTAAATTAGACTTTCTTTGATTGTATAACTATTTTCCATTGCTTGTTGTAAATGATAATTTTGTTTTTAATAAATTTTGTTAAATTTTTAAAGTGCTTTTTGCTGACTTTCCAAATAGCTAAATTTTGGTTTCCTGAATTCTTTTCTAGTTACGCCTGGCACGTAACAATCACTATAAATATTTCAATATGGCTCAATGAACTGAACCTACCCATTTGGCACTCAATAACTTTCGACGATTTTCTTCAAATTAAACGAAATTTTCAGTGGTAATTGGAAATGCAGTAGGCTACATAGAGGATCTTACATGAGTGCTCATGTTTTATTGAATTTATTAAACGAGTTGGGGAAAAGTGATAAAATGCGAGGCTTGCCGAGCATTTTATCTCTTTTTCGCAACGAGTTTAATAAATTCAATAATACAAGAGCACGAATGTTAGATTCTATTTATCATATGACATTAAGATTACTTTGAAATCTGATTTCTGGCGTAAAAAGTTATAATTGCGTCATTATGTACGCAACGTTGTTATGGACGTCATAACGTTTCCCGTAAATCTAAAAACCACTAGTGGTTTATCGATTTTATTGCATGGCGTTATTTCACTCATAGACGCGACGTCATATGATAAAGCTTTTTATGCAAATCACTATCTAGAAGGTGACATGAATGCCCGTTGGTCGGAAAATGAAAAAAATATTGTATTTTACAGAAAAGTGCACAATTTTCTAATGGTGATTATTGTGTCCAGAATTTACCATAAGTAAGTAAGGGAGCAAAGATCAGGAATCGATACAACCAAGTACCACACCTGACCCAGGATACCAATGGGAAAGTGACAAACTCACAGTTAGGGTTTCAAACGAATATTGAAAGTAAGTAAGGGTGCAAAGGTCAGGAGTCGATACAATCAAGTACCACACCCGAAAGGCTGAAAATGTGTTCATCTAACACATTCTAATTTTGAAAAAGGGATAAACAAACTGTAGTTTGGGGTAGAATTTCGAAAATGTAACATGTTGCATTGCCGACCAACAATTTGCGTAAAAAAGCTGTAGCCCACTGCATTTTCAATAACCTGAATTAGAAGAAAAACAGTCAAAGGTTAGCGAGTGCCAGAGGGAAAGGCCCAGTGCATGTAAATCTATATAGTGATACTTATCAAAGCTTGAGGGGTATATATAGTATTTTAATTGTAGTCTCAGGGCTGACGGTGAATCAATGGACGTAATGCAAAGTTTGCTGAACTCAGCCAATTCTGAAAATAGATACGTAAGTTTCGTCAGAGACTGTTAGCACGATGTTCGCTGTTTCTGCTGTACCAGTTTCAGAAATTTTGCGTTCTGTTGAAAGTCACCAAAGGGTCACATTTTCATTACATATATGCAAATAGTGAATATCAACAGCAAATATACTCAGAGTTTAAAGTACATGGTCAATTAAATAAAAAAAGAGATTGGCGTCATCAAAAGCAATACTAGAACATTAAAATATTTGTTTTTGTTACTATATGAGCAGTGACATGTGATTTCCAACAATGTGGCATTTTGACAAGTGTAGACTCAAACGAGACTGTGCAGCCTCATTTTAAGCTTAGAAACTCCAAATGATGTTCGGCCACTGTCTTAAGAGTCATAGAATATTCAAGCGACAAGCAAATAAAAGGCTCTGATCAAACTGCAGGTTGGTCTGAGTCATTGCTGGTCGCATATGCCACATTGTTGGAAATATCATGCTGCGGCTCATATTGTGCTATGATTGTTATGCGATGTTTTTGCGCTTTTTAGATCTAACATTGATTAATGAAGGTATTTACCGAATCGTGTAGTCTATATATACAATCGATCTCTGCTCCGTTGCAAAGGCAAGCTATAATTAAGAGAAATGACAATGGCGCTGATCAGACACAGGTTTGCACCTTCAAAGACAGGTTTTCTCTTGACGTGACTCAAAAGGATGTATTTACTAGAAGAACGCATATGCTTTCTGAAATCTCTTCAATCTATATATAGGAATAAACTTCCTTAAAAGCACTTGTGTAATTACAAATCATGAATAATTGAATCTATGCTCGCCCACTAATTGAGTCAGAGCTGAAAATTGAATTTATTCTCATTGCTTGCAGAGAACGCATGTAGTGACTGGAGGGCAAGTGGACTAATTTGGGCAAAATGAGATTTAACCTCCTGTTTAAGCCGAATGGTATTTCCACTTTTACTAAAGGGACCAGTCCATTTCCATTTTAAGGGTTAGTTGTTGGGGGGTATTTTTCACTTTTATTCAAATCTCAAAAGAAATTTCTGATTTGCCTATGTCCCATAAAAAGGAAGTTAGGTTTTATATGGGTTATTACTTGTCGCACATGCGTACAATTCATTATTTAAACATCAATGCTTAACTATAAAGTTAACCTGAAAGCCTAAGTGTTAGGCTGAGCCTTTATCGTCGTACCTACTGTATATGTGAGAGCAGAGTAGGTTACGACAAGATAGTATGGATGCGCAGGTTTGATTAAGCCTTCACTGTACGAATATGCGATAAGTACCAACATTTCATGAGATGTCTACAGCTATATAGCTTTATAATTTTGTCAGCTCTATCTAAGCTTAATTTCCATGATGGTCTAAGTCTCAGAATAGCTGAAATCTATCACATCCACTGCTGTAGTATGTTTGATGACCTAAACTAGCATTTAAGTATCCCATAAGCTAGCAAAAATGTTGGGCTCTCAAATTTTTTGATGGCCTGGTATATCACTGACGGCATATTTCATGGTACTGTTCACATAAAATCTACCATTATGGGAAATGCAGTGAAAACGCAAGTTTTAGATAAATTGCTGCTTTCTAATTTGGGTTTGTCTTCTTTAACTTTTGAACAATTCACAATGACAGAAGTCTGTAACATTCACACGTGACACTCATGGACGATAGTTGCCCATACAGGTCCACTACTTGTACGATTTACTAAACTACATTTATCGTATACCTTTGGTAAAATGTTAAGGATATTTGACTCTGTCCATAACCAGGTTGGATTTTTTCTTATCATAAACTATGTTATTTACTTAGTTGATTCCCATATGTCTCAACTCTTTTCAGCTGACATAATAACACTAGCACTACTTTGAAGCATCAGCTAATCATATAATTAAACATCTCATTATGTTTACATGTTGTGCAATGTGACCAGGTAAAACTTGTACGAAGTTGCTCCTCTTGTTGCAGGTTTATTTTTGTTTTGTTGTGAGAGAGAATTCATGTTGTCTCTGTCAGACAATAATAAACTGATATTATTTAAGCTTTTAGCCCCATCTCCAGATATTTAGATGACTTACTTAATATTGACAATTCTTATTTTGAACAAATGGTAGGTCACATATATATCCTACTGAACTTCAGTTAAATAAGGCGAATTCTTCTGATACTGAAGCGCTGTTTATGGACTTGGATCTGTCCAATACGTATGGCATAATTTCACCTAAGGTTTATGAAAAGGGATGATTTTAATTTTGAAATAGTAAATTTCCCATTTCTTGATGGATATGTTTCTCGCTACACATTCCTATAGTGTATATATTTCGCAGCTTATTCGTTTTGTGTGTTCTAATGTTGACGCCCTCAACAACAGAAACCTATTTTCGACTACTTAGTTATTAAAATAAGGTTATAGATATCACAAAATTCAAAAGCATTTTCTAAATTCTACCTTAGACACTCAGAGTTAATTGTTAAATACAACATTAGTTTAATAACTCTTCTGCAACAGGCATATCAGAACCTATATTTTATGGTGATTTAGTTTATAAATTCAAACTGGACAACCTTATTTTAGTGATTGATTCAAAAAGATAATCAAACGTTATAGAAAAAAATGGATATGACTTGGATATCATGCGACAGTCTGCATACCTGGTTATATATTTCGCAGCTTATTCGTTTTGCAAGAGTGTTTCAATGCTGATAACTTCAACAACAGAAACCTATTTTTGACTGCTGAGTTATTAAAACAAGGTTATTGATATAAAATTCGAAAAGCATTTTCTAAATACTACCACAGACACTCAGAGTTAATTGTTAAATACAATATTGGTTTAAAAACTCTTCTGCAACAGGGCATATAAGAAACTATATTTTATGGTGATTTAGTTTATAATTTCAAAATAATTGTTGGAAAACCGAATTTTAGTGATCATTTCAAAAAGATTATCAAATGTTTTAAAAAAAAGTTGGATATAAATTGGATATCATGTGACAGTCTGCATGCCTGGTTTTAAACCCAATCACGGTTTCCTCTTTAATTGCACGACGGTGGGTCAGGACTCAGACTCAATGACGGCTTTGACGTAAGCTTTAATCGGTGGGTTGGTGCCTAAAGCTTGTCTGTAGCTGGGCCCACCGTGGCACAACTTAAGCTCTGACTATCTGTGAGTCATGAGCCGCCATTTTTTTGTTTCATCATAGTGTTTTAATTTGATAAGATTGTTTCACTGTGATGATACATTGCAATAGTTAGGAAGCCTCCATGCGAGCTTAACAATTTTTGCTCTTCAACAACAGCAGAATCTAGGGCGAAGATTTGATACCAGTAAAATGCATTTAAGTCCCTTGTTGCTTAGGCTGCTGTACGTTCTAAGGTGGTGGTTCTGTTGTTGTTGATTCGTTGTTGATTGCTACTCCCATCGTTGGATTCTGTAATGGTTCTATATTTGTTGTGCGTTACTTTCTGTCCATTATAGTTTTACAATCATCTTTATGGGGAAGAAAAGCTGGCTACTTTGCTTAGTTTGTCTTCCTAGTGTTTCGTGATTGTTGTGTGGCTCTTCCTCGCGGTGCCATGGATTTGTCTGCAGTTTGTACTTGTGTTATTTCATGATCATACTCACTTACTATTTTTGAAAACTTGATGAAGAATGTTGGCAAAATATTTTAATTGCAAAACTTTGGAAGTAAATCGAAGGACATCGTGCTATAAAGCATATTACAAAGCCAAATAAATCACCATTGATCATATCCGCGATTAGGTGGGACTTATGGCTCATCAATATCAGCAGCCAATGCATAAACCAATGCAGCTTCAGGGCGCAATTTCTTTCAATAAATTAATCATATTCTTGCTTTGCGCCATAAATATTTAGTCTCTTTGATATTCAAAAGGTAGGCTAAAGTGATAAAAAATGATTGTGAACACACGCATTTATTGATGACCCATTAATGCTAGGTTTGCGCCATTCCTTTGTAAAATATAATAGATCTTCAATGTATTAAACTGAAGTATCGCTTTAATCCCCCATTTTTTATCTCCATTGATGATTTTAATCTTGTTGTGGGCAAATGAAATTATATCAATTTCGAACCATGTTTTGGGTATAAATTTAAGACTGGCGCTGCTGAGCTACATGCAGTGAAATGTATTTCAAAATTACATTTTCTAGCATCTAAAATCAAATTTCATCATTGCTACAATAAAAAGTTAAACGTTTATTTGAATAAGTATGTAATTCTCAAATAAAATATGGCTATAATTTGTAATAAAATCTTAATTAACTTTTTACCAACTGTATAGATTTTTAAAGGAATACTACAGTTCCATTTCTTGCTCATCTCCTTGGACGGAATTTGCTAAACGTGCGAGAGTAGAAAGCTAAACGAATCTAAATTACACATGAATCCGTGACACGTGATTTCCAAAAATGTGACGTTTTGACAAGTGAAGACTCGCACGAGCCTGTGCAGCCACCCTTTTTAGCTTAAAAACTCTAAATGATGTTAAGTCAGTAGCTTAACATTAATAAAAATATTCAAGCGACTAGCTAATGCTCTGATCAGACTGCGCAATTGCTGGTCGCACACACTACATTGTATGAAATATCATGTCGTGGCTCAAGTATGAGTGTTATCCACTTTTTAGCAGTCGATTTCTTTTGTTCACTTGATACAACAGGAAACCTTAGATGTTTGAAAGGCATGAATCAATAGGTCTGTGTATTTAAACAGATTGAATCTGTTATCAAAGGGAAGCCACTGCCACTGGGAAGATTCACAAGTCAAAAAAGGTTCCATGGCTTACCGCAACAAAAATACTGAACCAAACAAGTTTTAGTTTTCAAAAAAGCTGGCGGTCGTTTAGCCATATCGTTGTATGTATTCTGGTCCACTGTATGCTTCCATTTCGAACTTCTAGAGCTTGTACATGTAGATTTATTCTAAGCTCTGATTATTAACATCCGAACTGTGTTTTGTTACCATTTAACACATGCTTCCAGCGAGGATGTTGCTTGATCTTTTGAAAGCACCCGGCTTATGCATGGTATGTTATGGTAATGTATCTAGCATGCGACACATTTATGGAAAATCATTTGACAACACTAGACAGCACATTTTTCTTAAAACTGATGCCAGAAAATCAAGGTCACAGTGGTCGCTTAACTGTATATGTACAGACTCCGTGACCCCAAGATATGTTCACAAACCAAATTTGGGATTCCTATGATTTATGCTCGTGACACGATTTTTCTAGATCTGGTGGCAGTGGTCAAGGTGCGTGACGCTCCATGACCCTAAATGCATTAAGACACGAATTTTGGCATTCCTACCTAAAATAATATAGGAGATATACTCCGGATATGATATGAACACTCAAACACTTAGGACACTAAGGACAGGCAGTTTGATTACTATATGCCTCCCTTTGGGGCATAAAACCTGTTTGTCATGACCGTCATAAGACAGTGCCTGAATTCATAGTAATTCTATGTGATCAGATGTGGATGACAATCATATAAGTACGTTTACTGATGTGAAGTTCGCTCGCACTCTTAACCAATCAATGACGTTTTGACTTTGGGACGTTTCACTTTCGCCAGCTTTTTTGAAAAGCTAATACTTATTTCAATTAAATAAACGGCAGGGCAAATTGACGTCTTCTTTGTGAAAATTAAATTCGCAAACGAGCTTGCCTCGCGCTATAGGTAGCCCTACAGATTTCACGGACAGTTTACTTCGCGCTGTAGGTCAACCCACGATATTTGGTACCCCACTCGTTGTTCGGCAGCGAATAAAATATAGCCTGAGCACGGCAAAAAGGTTTGGTCAAAACCTGAATTTGATGTATGTTTTGATTGAAGTTTATATAAGCGGCCGGCCATGGCCGACCGCAATGAACTTTAAAAACGTCGTCTCAAGAATTTAGACTCTGATCCAAAGTAAAAAAAAAACAACAGAAAAAAAGAGTAGCTTCTTTGTTGGATAATGAAAATGCATAGAACAGAATGATTTTCACTGCGATATATTGTATTCTTTCATTCCTAAAATATGTTTGTAAATATCAAATAATGCAGAATTGGGACCAGTTTAGAATTTTATAAAAACGTGAGCATGACCAGCAAATATCACAATAACAGAACAAGCCAATGCATTTCAAGGAAGAGACACAGAACACAGACACCCACACAACAGCAAGGGCCCAATTAAAGTGATTTATCATATGACGTCACGTCTGGGAGCGATATCGCCATGCAATAAAATCGATAACCCGCAAGTGGTTAACAGATTTTCGGGAAACATTATGACGTCCATAACAGCGTTGCGTACATAATGACAAAATAATAACGTTTTTATTAAAGCAGAAATGAGATTTCAAAGTAATCTTAATGTCATATGATAAATAGAATCTAACATTCGTGCTCTTGCTTCATTGAAATTATTAAACTCGTAGCGAAAAAGAGATAAAATGCTCGGCAAGCCTCGCATTTTATCTCTTTTCCCCAACTCGTAAAATAAATTCAATAAAACATGAGCACTCATGTAAGATCCTCTATCTCTTCCTACGAGAGATGATTGTAAACCCCAAAAGGACACTAAGAACAACACCACAAATTAACGACTAACCAATGGAAAACTTCCACACACTTTGGGAGTAACAGCAAACAACGAATCAACAACAACAATAGAATCACCACCTTAGTAAAGTCAGCAGCCCACCGGGTGGCTTAAATAAACTTTACCAGTCACATATTCGCCTTAGATTATGCAGTTGCTATAGCTACAATAGTTTTTAGTTTGCATGGAAGCTTCCTTGCTTATGCTATGTATAAGCAAAGAAAAGCAATAAAATCAAAATAACTTGATTTAAAGAAAATGGTTGTATAAATTGAAAAAGATTGTTGGCTCTAATAATTTTTCAGCGCAGTTCATTAAAACAATTTCCCATTATAAAAAGATTGGCTATAACATTAATGTATTGCAACAGACTGCATGCTTGGTGGTCAACCCAATCATGGTTGGCAACTTTGCTTTCCTCTTTAATTGCACGCCGGTGGATCGGACTTCAGACTTTATGACGGTTCCGACTTAAAGACTTATCTATTGATGGGATGGTAGGGGCCTGATACTTTGGCTGTTTTTCGGGCCCACCGGGGTATACCTGTTGGATTTCATTTGCTCCGGTATTCAGTTTTATTTACTGTTGAGTCCTTATCTTTGCTTCATCTCCTTGTTATATCTTGATTTATATGGTCTAGGAGATGTTGCATTGATAAGTTAGGGGTCTTTCATGCAAACCAAATATCTATGTGTCTTGATCAACATCTGAATTAAGGGTGAGGTTGGCGCCGTTAAACCGGTTTAAGCCCTCCAGTAAAATATTTTACTGACAGTTCCAAGGTGGTACTTCTTTTGTGGATCTTTTATGTTTTTTCTGTCTTGTGTTTGCTATGCCTTTGTGAGCGTCTGTCTATGTGTGCCTTGGGGTCACCTGCTGGGAAAGGGCTGACCTCATGGCTCTCGTTTGTGGTGTCCAACTGTGAGTTTGTCACTTTCCCATTGGTATCCTTGGTCAGGTGTGGTACTTGATTGTATCGATTCCTGATCTTTGCACCCTTACTTACTTAACTCGGATACAGTCGGAGCTAAAGAAAACATCTAGCTGAGCCACAAAAGGCCCAGCCAAAGACAAGCTTCATGCACCAACCAACCTATGAAAGTTTAGGCCAGGGTCATCATTTAGTCTAACGTCTGACCCACCATCGTAAAATTAAAGACGAAACCATAGCTATAAACTGTGATTGGCAATTCTTTATTTTTGAACTATTTCATTTTTATACGTAAGTCACAACTAGCTAGATGGTGCCACAGAATACACAAGGCTTCAGGAGGTAGAAAAAAACTCCTCTGTACAGAAAAGACGGCATAACTAGTGATGAAAACCAGATGAATCAGCTGTTTCTTACTCAACTGAGGTAATTAACCTGCTATAGAAAACATTTCAACAGTGAACAATAGAATAGACTTACAAAACATAACTTAAACACTTTCTTCAGAGTAAGAATCACACCAAACGTGCAAAAACTATCAAAAAGAATAAAGATATTTTAAGTTAGCGCTGTGGTATGCATTCCAACCCATAGCGCACATTTGTTAATGGATGAACAAATGTTTAATCAGAATTTTCAGAAAATCAGATGTGGACACCCAAGAGAAATTGAAAAACTTAAACGCAATCAGGCATTCTTGATATCTTTTTAAAAGGTAGTGTTTGTTAAACAGGCTTCACCCACCATGTCTATCAGTCTGAAATAAGAAGAAAAAGAATAAAAGGTACTACTTAGGCCCATTTAACGTTAACACGCTTATACAATTTACTAGGTTTACGGCATATCCCTCTACAATGTATAATGTTGCTAACTCTAACTTAGACAAAAATAATAGAGTGTGTATTTTCTTCTCTGCTTTATAGTAGCGCTGCCTGATTAGCACTGTTGGTGTTCAATGGTTACGTACTAATCTTCCAGACTCTACCTTCGCTCTGTAGCTGTAAAGGCCGATGCAAGTCATACTTGGTCTAAACCCCTGAAAACAGGGCTCCATTATGATCAAGTAAGCACTATATACATATAGATGCTGTTTTTTTTAGGTTTCTACAGCTGTGTAATTGCCATTTATTGTATAAAACACTAAAAAGATCAGCTCATTTTGTTAAAGTTGTTGAGTGATAATTCACTGTTTGCCAGTGAACTCAAAATGTGAATAATTTCACAATAATTATTATATAGCAGATCTATTTTAAGTAGCACATGTAGTATTTGTGCAGTCAATAGCCTCACATCTACAAGCTGGTGTGCACTTCAGAGATGCTTTAGAACATTTGAATCTCGCTAAAACACATTTCTTCTTGCATCCATAGCTAATTAGCTGCATATATGTATCTGAGATTGCTGGCAAGCGCTCCAAAACAATTTTAGTCCACCTGTAACTTTTCAGCAGCAAATTAATTCAGTTGGTTTGTTTTCTAGATCCATTATTGCATGGTCTGCTTGAAGTTAGTACGGAGGAAAAGATCACGAATCAATACAATCAAGCACCACACCTAACTCAGAACACCACGGAGGAAATTGACAAAGACACGATAAAACATCACACACAGGAGAGCCAAGAGCTTAGTCCTTTCCCAGCAGGTGACCACAAGACTGCAATGAACAGACAAGAAAGCATGACAAAACCGAAACAAAAATAACAAAAATGATCCACAAAAGAAGCACAGTCTTATAACGGTCAGTAAAAATATTTTTACTGGAGGGCTTAATCCAGTTTCACGGCGGCATCCTCACCCTTAGTTCAGATGTGGATCAAGACACATAGATGTTTGGTTTGCATGAAATTTCCCTAACTTATCCATGTATTATTCTCTAGAACATATAAATCAAGATAAATAAAGGAGATAAAGCAAGAAAAGAACTCAACAGTACATTAAAATGAATACCGGAGCATAAAAAATCCAAAAAATATATGCAAAAATATTCATGCTGAAGCCGTATTTTATCTTGATAGTTTGCCCTTGTACTATGTAACTGTATTACTATAGTGATATAAACTTTAAGTTAAACCATGACTGTAGAATAATCAGATATAAGTCATTATATTGATTAATTATAAGTACTTTACATCTGCACCATTTATCAAATTTGACTATAATAATGATCATTATCTACAATACTAGAATATGTATGCTACAATAAACATAAACGCCGTAAGAGCTAAACAACCAAAAGGCACTGTACTTTTGACGGCTAAAACTTTCGAATTACCTGAAGACTTAGAATTGGTTAGATCAGGAGGATTTTAAAATCCCATCAGAACTGTATCGAATAGATGTGGAGCTCACCAGCCCCCAAGAACTCCTCAAATCATGAATATCTGGACACTAGATAAGTGTTAACTGCGTTATATTCAACAGCAGTATGTTATAATAGAATTGTTTTTAAATGCGATGACTCTGATCAAAGACACAGGCGTGTTTTTTTACTGTTATTGCTTTACCTCCGAGACTGTTATTTTGTAATTTGTCGATACTCTCGGAAACAATTAGAGTAATGAACTGCTTTCCTGTTAATCTTGTTGCTGAACAGCTACTCAAGTTAGTGTTGTCCAACATTTTAGGTTTTTGTGCACTAACATGATGCGATACTTCGTCATCTTTTTCTAGCATAGGCAAGAATACATGCTGACAATATTCATTTAGTCCCCCTAAAGTCTTACTGGAGGAGGAATGGATGATAATGTCAATGATGCTTAGAAGTTTTATTTTTCTTGTATGGGATATAAGAAAAGATCATAGTCTTTGTGCAAAAGCGAAACGTGACCTATTAAAGCCAATGACACGTCGGAGATACATAATACAAGATCAAACTTATATTCAAGCTAAATGTAGACGATGCAATAATGAATCTGAAAAATAAACCAGCTGAAACTATTGACTGGCGAGAAAATACAGATGGACAAGAAGTTGTTTGAAAGCGCTTGCCAGCAATCCCAGGCCTGTATCTATATCTAATTAGCTGTTGATGCAAGACAAAATGTATTTCAGCGAGATGCAAATTTCCTAAGCATCTCTGAAATGCACACCAGCCTGTAGATGTGATTTCGATGAATGCGCAAATCCTACATATACGCTACTTTAATATAGATATTACTGTGAAATAATTCACTGCTTGAGTTCACTGACAAACGGTGAATTACCATTCAGAAATTAACACAAAAGAGCTGGTCTATTTCGACTGTTATATACAAGAAATGGCCAAAGAAGGTGACCAGGAAAACTCACAATAATACACGGCTGACCAACTCACCATGAGGAAGAGATGCAAAACACTAAAAGGAAGACAATTAAAGTAAAGCACCAGCGCCCTCTTTCTCAGCGATATGATTGTAAAACTAGAAAGATCAATAAGTATTGCATAACAAATCAATGACCAAAGAGGCTTGTATAGGGGTTTTAGGGATACAGGATATTTGCCATTTTACTTCCAGGGATATAGGATACTATCCATTTTACATCCAGGGATATGGAATACAGTGTTAAATATTTTCGTTGCGGATATTGAATATCTAGGAAAATTAATTATGGGGATATTTGCCAATTTATAAGGGATATTTGAATGTTTACTTCAAGGGATATGGGATAGTTGGTACCTCCCTATACAAGCCTCACCAAACACTAATGCACCACAAATAATGGGAGCAACACAAAAAGTCAAAAACAACAGAACCATCGTCTTTGATCAGACAGCAGTAGAAGCCACTAGGGCCTTTCAATGGTGCCAAATCTTCCTCTTAGATTCTACTATAGTTAAAGCAAAAAACTAATTAGTTTGGACGGAGGCTTCTTAACCTACGCAATGCATCATCATACAGAAACAATCTAATCAAGTTAATATATGATTGTGAACTCAAAGAAAAGGACTCGTAACTCACAGGTAGTTAGAGCTGAAAAATTATATTAAGTTGAGTGACTAATAAATTCAAATCATGGTAAATAAAAATATCACATCATAAATAAAACTCTCAAAATCACGTAATGACGACAATTTTTAAAAAAGAATATCGCAGGCAGGCAATGCTACAGCAGCAGTTTATCCAACAGCCACCATGACCTTCAAAGTCACCGTACCCTAATAACATTGAACTATCATGGCCTTAGCTTAACCGACGTGTGGGAAGGCAGCCAGTAGCTCCGCGTAATATTCAAGAGTTGCAGCAGTCAGTGCTTCAGGAATAGAGAAACATCCCAAGGGCATTCATACGGAACTACGTTTTATCAACAGAAGTGTCAGCAAGTCATTGGAGATAGAGATGGTCACACCAGGTATTCATTGGACAAAATTATGTCCTGTGATCGATTTATTCTAAGATTACGTGTGGTAAAATGTCGCCATCACGTGATTTGATTTTACTTCTGCTCTGATATTCTTTTGAGAAGTGGCGCCAGTACGTGATGTTGTGACTTTTATTTATGATATGATATTTTTATTTGCCAAAGTTTGAATTTATTAGTCTATCGATTGAAAAGAAATTTCAGCCAGGTATGTATCATGTGATGAATAATTCTTATCCCAAATTTGAACGTAATCTCGAATTATATAACATAGAGAAAGTGTTGCGTTAGTTGTTGCCTTGAGTGTATATGTGGTTCTTACTTGATCATAAATGAGCCTTGATCTTTGCGCCCTTACTAACTTTGTTGAGAGAAAAACTGTTTTCTGGGTTCCCAGCCAGGTACTACTCAAATTGCCTGCTCGGCTGCAGAAATTATCTAGAATCTGTAATATTAGTACCTGATTGGCGATAAACAAAACGGCTAGTCAGACAGCACTGATGTGAAATTGATCTGTGCTCAATGCTGTTAACATCTCATATGCTTAAAGCAGATTTTCACCTAAGCTGGGCCAATAAGAAAAGTGAGTAATGGTGCAAAGATCAGGAATCGATACAATCAAGTACCACTCCTGACCCAGGATACCAATGGGAAAGTGACAAACTCACAGAAGACACCACAAACGAGAGCCAAGAGGTCAGCCCTTTCCCAGCAGGTGACCACAAAGCACATATAAACAGACGTGCACAAAACATAGCAAAAACAAGACAGAACAAAAACATAAAAGATCCACAAAAGAAGTACCGCCTTGGAACGGTCAGTAAAATATTTTACTGGAGGGCTTAAACCGGTTTAACGGCGCCAACCTCACCCTTAATTCAGATGTGGATCAAGACACATAGATATTTGGTTTGCATGAAAGACCCCTAACTTATCAATGCATCATCTCCTAAAACATATAAATCAAGATATAACAAGGAGAGTAAGCAAGGATAAGGACTCAACAGTAAATTAAACTGAATACCGGAGCAAAAGAAATCCAACAGGTAAACCCCGGTGGGCCCGACAAACAGCCAAAGCATCAGGCCCCTACCATCTCATCAATAGATAAGTCTTTAAGTCGGAACCATCATAGAGTCTGAAGTCCGACCCACCGGCGTGCAATTAAAGAGGAAAGCAAAGTTGCCAACCGTGATTGGGTTGACTACCAAGCATGCAGTCTGTTGCAATACATTAATGTTATAGCCAATCTTTTTATAATGGGAAATTATTTTAATGAACTGCGCTGAAAAATTATTAGAGCCAACAATCCTCTTCAACTTATACACCAAGTCACCATAGAAATCAGGTTCCGAAAGTCCTTGGCGCAAGAGAGATTTAAGTCCAACTTGGAATTTAGAAATCAAATCATAGTATCGTCTATAAAATTTTGAAAATGTTTTGCGAAGTTTATGATACCGATAGCCTTGTTTAAGAAGTTTCTGAGTTAACAATTTATTGCGAGTGTTGAAGTCAGCAACATAGCTAGATGCTCTAGCAAAACGAATGAGTTGAGAGATATAGACTCCATAGGATGTAGAACGAGGAACATCACCATCTAAAAATGGGAAATTGACAATTTCAAAATCAAAGTCGTCACGTTTATCATAAATTTTGGTAGAAACAATATCATTAGAAATTGACAAATGCAAGTCTAAAAATGCGGCTTCGGTATCAGAGGCATTGGCTTTATTAATTTGGAGCTCTGAAGGGTATATTTGACTAACCATATTGTCAAAATAAACATTATTAATATTTAAAATATCGTCCAAATATCTGGAAGTAGTGTTAAACGCATCAATAACATCAGCCTGCTTATCATCAGAAAGAGACATCATAAAGTCCCTTTCATTACAAAACAGGAATAAATCTGCAACCAGGGGAGCACAATTAGTGCCCATAGGAATCCCAACAACTTGTCTATAGAGCTTGGTGCCAAATCGAATAAAAATATTGTCCAACAAAAAGGTCAGCGCATCACATACATTTTGACATGACCATGCATGATATTTTTTAGGTTTTTCTGAAGTAAAGAATGCATTTCTGTCACTACATGCAAGGTAAGGAGAGCCTTCTCTCTGGAAGGTATTTTCAATAAGATCAATAAGTTTATCCTTAATTAAATTATGAGGTAAAGTAGTGTAAAGAGTAGAAAAATCATAAGTAGACAAACTGGTCGCATTGAAATCTCTAGCTTTAAGTTTATCTAAAATTTCACCTGAATTTTTAATCGACCAAAATAGGTTTTTACCGGATCTCTCATATACCTTTTCACAATATTTAATAACATGTTTTTTAACAGCTGTAAGACACGAGGTTAACAATTTAGAAAGTTCTGTTGTCGTACAAGAACTAGAATTTGCAATAAATCTTGCTTTATAGGGTTTTTTATGGAGTTTAGGTAACCAGTACAACGTAGGAACCTTGTCTTGATTTTCTTTAGCTTTGACACCAAAATGTAGGGCTGTATGACAACCATGCCCATCAACAATCACCCTTTCACTTAAAGAAGGCTGCAGTTTATAGGCATTAGTGTCAACAAGCTCACGCTTAAGAGTATTAATATAATACAATCGTCAAACAACTACAACATTGTTAGCAGCTTTATCTGCTGGAACCAAAACATAGTTCATATGAAAATCCTGGATACCTCGTTTAAGATGATGAAAAGAAGATTTAGGTTTAGGGGGCAAAAGATGTGTATTACTAGAGTAAAATGAAATACGAGTATCAATAATTTTAAAAATGTTAATCTTCCATTCCTTCAAAGCATCAGGTTCAACATTTTCCCGTTTGCACCAACGATTACTGAAGTCATTTAAAGAAGCAGCGATCTCTCTACGGCATTTAGAGAAATCAATATTAGAGGGAAATCTATATTTAGGACCTTTAGAAATGATATTGCGAACTCTAGCGTCAGGAATGACATTTAGATTACCTGTAATAACATGCCCTGCAGAGGGATATAAATAATTTGAATTTTTACAATCTCAGGAGGCAGGAGTATTGGAATCTATATCTAAATCATTTACAATTTTATTAAAGTTAAATATCGTAGACCTTATTGGTTTGTTATATTTATAACAAATGATAGGAGTTTCAGAATTATTAAAGTAATTTGGAATAGATGAAATCACTGAATTATCCTTGAAGATACTATGTAAATCAATAAACTCAATACCTTTGTTAATGAATGGAATTTTGATAAAATGTCGTTTATGGTTGACCTCAGAATCGATATAAGGACAAAGGAAATGTTGAACATAACACCTTGTAAGGAGTGCTGCTTTATATAATTTGTTTGCTCTATCATAAAGTTTATTAGCTTCTAACTCTAAATTGCGTAAAACTGAGATAGGCAAGGAACTTAAAAATGAAAATAAGCCATGTCGACCATGATTAGTTAAAGCCAAAGAAAGATCCTTTAGAGAAGTATTGAAGCGTTTTTCAGTACAAATTTTGCGCTTAATGTTGCCATTTTTACGTTTACCATGAGATCTACTTTTACGTTTTTTACATTCCAAAACAGAAAAAACATCAAAATCTGGCATTTTAGAAATGTTGCCTTCATGGTATATATTATCATTAAAGCCTAAAGGAAAAGGTGATTGCAAAAATTTAATCCATTTAAGTTCAGTTTCATGTCTCTTAATATTTTTTAATCTAGTTGATGAATTTGGATCATATATAATTTTTTCAACCGGCTGAATTACAATTTTACTAGGTGAATGACCATTATTTTTGAAATGGCGATAAAGAAATGTGTCAAATTTTTTAGGCTTTTTCATTTTATGAAAGTGCTCACGAAACCTAGTCTTGAGGGATCGGCCCGTTTGTCCAACATATTGCATTCCACAGTTAGTTTCTGTTCAAGTTATAACATAAATCAGATCCGATGAAGTTCAGTCCAAATCATTATTATTAATTATGGAAAATTTTCTACCATTTACAGATGATGTAATGGTAGTTTTAGTACATAAATGTGTGCAACAGACACACCTCTTGGCATTGCACTTAGAAACATTAGGATACATTCCGCGTCTTTTGAATGCATTAAATGGTTTAGTATACTTCCTGATAATAGGTGACCCAAGAGGAGATAACCTAATGGTAGGAAGCATATCCCGAAAATTGTTAACTGAACTAGGAATACGAACAGAGGACGCCGAATGTAAACTAATGGGAGATAAATTTTTGTTGCTAGTTTATAATTGAATAAAGTTATTTCCTTCAGGGAATATGTTTGCTGTGCCCATACTTTCTACCCAATTATGTTGTTGTTTAATGGTTTTGTTGGGTATGCTGATTAAAAAAAATAGCTATTTTCCATGCATTTTTACGCAAAATGTGCACTTACGTGACTTTAATCCTTGCCTGGTCTGTAATATCACTATCAGTACCACTATTTTTGCATACTTTTCTTATTTGCAATTAGCACTTTAATGATCTTTAACCTTTCATGGTCATACGCTGAGCTATTTTCTAGGTTATGCAATACATACAACACCTATCTTAAGTACATCCTGGATAGTGTCAGTGAATTTAATGGATGTTATATGGTCAGTCGATGACATAGAAATGGGTGGTTGTCTATTGTCTTGTTAGTTTGTACCCAGTTAACCTTTGACCTTATTCTAAGACCCAGGCACTTTTCCAGACTTTTCCAGACTTATCTTCTACCCTATCTGTTTTACTACACATATCAGAACATAATTAGCATGGACGCTGGCTTCTACTCAATTTTACCATCAAAAGCAAAACATAAACCTCTTTTGTTTAAATGAACAGACAACTAACATAAAAAAACATGAGACTTGGCTAGTTTCAGTCTCATGCACTACATTAATTTGTTGAAATAAATGTTCTCCTGTTCTACTTTTTTCTGTCAATCCACCTGAACCCTTCATCTCTTGACATCATCCAAAAGTCACGAACTGCACAATACAAAAAATTCAACAGGAGAACCAATGACTAAGCATATGCCCTGGTTATAAAACTTCTATCATGCTAAAATCACATGAAAATTAAATTTGTCTTGGACATAAATTTTAAATTGCCAATAGTTCTTTGCATTTTAAAATCTATGACAAGAACAAAAGACACTGACTTCTTCCTGGAAAAGAAAATTGCCTCAAATATTTATATTTTAAAATTAATGAAAATTGCGCATTTAATTCTCAACTGCGCTGAGCATGGAAAAAGTTTTAGGACCTTGGAGCCTGATCTCAAAATAAAAGTTCACTAAAATAAGGCTCTGGAAGGTATGTTAACAATGAATAGTTAAGAACTTTATAGGTACATCATTTCAGTTTAAATTTAAGCAACGCAAAATATGTTATATGCTATTTACTTGTGAAAATTATTTTTTTCGAATACTCATTAAAGGACTACTGATGTTTCAAAGATGCATATTAATGAGGCGATTCTATATTTCTTATAAACAGGTAAAGATGACATATTCACTACAACGTGCATATGCAGTATACTGTGATAGGCTCGTTATAACTGTAAACTTAGACTATAAAAATACCTGTATGTCCAAAAACAAGGTAAACTCGCCAGCGCTTGTTTACAATGATTCTCATATATCTTTGAGACATCAATATAAGTGTAATAAGTATTGTTTTATAACCTTTCCCCTTCCAGACCCTTATGAATATATAATATAAAAATTACCCTGCAGAACCATCCTTCGATAATGTTCTTGTCAATTTGGAAAAACTTCTGGATAGTGTCATCTTTGCCATTATTATTATATCTCCCGTATCCACTGAGAAATTAGTGTATCCAAGCTATAACTCCTGCAGCGTGAGTCTCTATCACTCCTATGGTTTCACTATAATTCCGTCTTTAATCGACTTAATTAAATGATAGCATTGTTTCTAATACTGCAAGTCAAACCATACGGGACGCGAAACATGGTAAAAGGTATCTTGTCATATTTGATAAAAGTTAACCCTTAAAGCGTCAATCACGACTGCAGCAGACGACAAATTTTGTGACACCATTCCCAATTTTTGACAAAAATAAGTTATGATATTACATGAGAATCGTCTGCCAGCAGATGAGTCTCGTGAAAAATCATGCCTTATTTGTTAGTTTTGAAGAAGCGACAAAATTTGCAGTTGTCGTCTACTCCAAATTATAGGTGGCGCTTTAAGGGTTAACCTTTTTCATTTTCAGGTGAACAATTACTTTGACAAACAGTGAAAACCTTGACATGCTTTGGCTGTTTGTCGGGCCCACCGGGGTTTACCTGTTGGATTTCTTTTGCTCCGGTATTCAGTTTAATTTACTGTTGAGTCCTTATCCTTGCTTTATCTCCTTGTTAGATCTTGATTTATATGTTTTAGGAGATGATGCATTGATAAGTTAGGGGTCTTTCATGCAAACCAAATATCTATGTGTCTTGATCCACATCTGAATTAAGGGTGAGGTTGGCGCCGTTAAACCGGTTTAAGCCCTCCAGTAAAATATTTTACTGACCGTTCCAAGGCGGTACTTCTTTTGTGGATCTTTTATGTTTTTGTTTTGTCTTGTGTTTGCTATGTTTTGTGCGCGTCTGTTTATATGTGCTTCGTGGTCACCTGCTGGGAAAGGGCTGACCTCTTGGCTCTCGTTTGTGGTGTCTTCTGTGAGTTTGTCACTTTCCCATTGGTATCCTGGGTCAGGTGTGGTACTTGATTGTATCGATTCCTGATCTTTGCAACCTTACTTACTTTGACCATATTGCCCTCCGCTCAGCGTCGGTCAATATTACGTTTACTGTTCAATAACACTCCATGTCTACCTCAACATAAGTCAATAATTGTATAATATCACATAATATAAGATAACGTATAGACGGACGCTTTTAAAATAAAGAGAATATATTATGCAATATTTACATTTTCAAAACAAGCTTTTAATGAATATTTAGATTTTTTTCAACCGTTCATAGCCTCATTAATGGCACAAATTTGATTGACAGCTGCCAAGCTCACTTTCCCGTGCAATACGCTTTGAACAACGAACTCATTCGCCAGACGTGACACTGGTGTTGTGACTGACAGCGAGCCACACCCGAGTCGCACGTGCAAAACAAGCCGCTTGTTTGCACCATTGGCTGTCGTGTTCACGCTGTCTGTTCCTCTTTTCCGTTTTACACTCCGACAAAACCGTTGATGTGATTACATATTAAATGCAAAACTGTTTTTTTTCCAAAATCATAAATATTTTTTTTTTTATTTTAGATACTAATAACAAAATGTAAATATAAGCAAAAAATCATTGTTTCGTCTGTTCATGGAATCATAAATACTTCGGGTCTCTTGCAAAGTTAACGTGAAGCCGAGGGGCTTCATGGTACCTTTGCAAGAGACCCGAAGTATTCATGATTCCATGAACATTCCAAAAATTAAATTCATTTCTTAAATGTAAGTACATGGCTTCTAAGCTAAAAGCAAAAACGTTTTGTAACTAACAGGTGAGTAAACAAATGGTGCCAATAAAGATACCTGAGGCTTTTCCCGCCAAAATTATAGTAATGGATTTCTACCTAAACCATACAAATATATATTGAACGATTTTAATGTCAGTGATTCCCTGCAGTGATGCATTAACTCATTAAATCGATGAATACCTAGAAAAAGACTGACCATATATATGCATGACTGATCAGAGCTCTAACATAGTATGGAAGCCCCAAGTCACGTGACGCATAAATAATAGACGCTGATCTTCATGAACAAGTAAACGTGTCCAAGCTTTCGCTACCACATGAACATTCGCGAAAGATAGTCATCAACAAACCATCATATACCCACCAGTGTGTATTGTTGCGTCCTTGAGCATACCAAAATCTAGAAAGTGCTGGTTTAATTTTCCCAACTAAATATACGTAACTTGGGGGCTGTTAGGTTTTATTCTAACCCTTTTAAAATATCTTTAATTTACTAATGTGTGTTTAAACCTTACATAAACTAAAGCTAAGCTTAATTGTTTTCGTTTTTTCTAGATCATGCGAACATTTATTGATGCCGTTCAATAAAGATGGTTGATAGACTATCCCCTGTCTGAATGACTGACAAGATCTTATAAGCACGTCACCGCAGGGTAAGTTTAAACACGAACGTGGAGGTTTCAAACAAGGATTTTATCCCTATGCAGGAGGCAGTCAGAGGCACCAGAGACATAGGTTGGCGGTATGTCATTATTTCGTTCAAATTAATCGACTAGAACTGGTGAGTCCGAATCAGGTACTGGGAGTCATTGCTACTCTGTGTGTGTGTGGGGGGGGGGGGGGGGTGGGGTCGGGTGGCATATTACTGACCTTGAATGAAACAAACTACAATCGCTTCAAACAAGAATTTGGCAGTATTTCTCCTGCCTCGTCCACGCCCTAAATTAAAGCTGACGTCTTTGTATAGCGAAAGTTCTTACTTGTTTCCATGAACTTTGACTGATACTAGTAGGGCTTGACTCAGTGTCATTATCTTCCGATATGCTGCATTCATGTTAAATACTGACCTATCTGATTTGAGCATTGTGGGTATATGTGACATACGTGTTTACAAAATACGTCACAAAGTCATATGATTCTCCTGATTGGTTGTTCAATTTTGCATCACTCTGAGTCATCACGTTTCACGCTTCTATGACCTGACCATGTGCAAAACTTTGTTTGTTGTGGAACGCCACGTATAGTCTAGGCCTAGACCTATTTATCTCAGAATATATTAGGCAATATAAAAACACCTGGCCATTTCATTGGATAAGTAATTTTCATATTCAAATTATTACTTACGAAATCCACTTTGCTGTTCATTATTAGAGATCTCAAAGGCCAAGGTCGGGCGTGATATGTAAATCTACAGCCCAGTTCAAGCGTTAGGGGTACAATTAGGTCATATTAAACAGCAATGCAATCGAACCAAAATTGAAGAATTAATGAATAACCAGAGAAAAAAGAGCTTTTAAAATTCTCATCAGATAGCAGCTCAACAGAAATAATCACTCCTACTTGGCAGATTGTTGGATTCTTAGTTGATTCTTGCGCTTTTGATTAATTTTTAATTCGCTGGATCTCAGAGTGCGGAATATACAAAAAATGCACTTCGTTGTTGTTGTGCTTTCACAGTTTAGTTCCAATGGACAAACGCATACTACACACGTATAGTATCAACGTGACAACGATTTCACAAAACAAAATAGCCAAGATGCAGGCCGACTTACGTGGATAACAAACTGAAACTTCTGTTATAGAAAGATACATTTCCATTCATGACTTTAACAGAAACGTTAAGCCTGTGCTTAGTGTATTAATGCATAGCCTGAACTTTGCGCGCAAATCACGTAACAAACAACCAAAGGCTTAGGAATAACAATCCGAGAAAATTTGTCAAAAACATTACCTAATTATCCACTTGTTGCACTGATTCGCGCTGACACAGTTGTTATATGTTCAAATGATTCGTTTCTCCATTTTAGACTGCACATACTAACAACGCAGTATTGAACATTATTTTGTAACATTACCCTTGCTGTCATGTATGTTAATATGGTATTTGTATAGTGCTTAAGAGAATAAACGTTTCTGTCTGTCTGTCTGTCACTGAAACACAAAAGTAATCCTATGTAACTACAGTGGGCCTCAAAATAGCTCGAATATTGATATCTTAAATTGAGTAAAAGTTACGGATACATCGAATCTTTTCCAAAAGGCATAGCTCCTAACTGTTCAAAATATTTGCCTTCAAACCGATATGTTGTGGGTACTGCAAAGAACCGTCTTCTTTGCAGTACCCACAACATATCTTCTGATAAGAAATATCAATAATAAATATAGCTTCTGTTATTATTTATTTACAGACCCATCTTTTTAACTCAACCCACTGGCAATTCAAAGAAAAAAACTCTGACCAGGTGGGATTTGAGTTAAAAGGAGTCGCCGGAATGTCTTCAATAAAGCCACTGAATGATTGTGGCATACTCATTAACAAAAAAAACGTAAGCTATACAAAGTAAGCCACGTCACGTGAAAGCTGATTGTTGTTGTATACACCAGCAAAGACTCTGACCAGCCAACGCACCCGCACACTCTGATCAGTGCATTTATTACATGGTGTCTTGAAAGTATGGCGATATATAAATATACTCCACCTAAAAGTTTAAGTCTAATAACAACTATTTCCTGAAATTAGGTAGATAGTGCTACCATGACGCAAACACCGAAGCCATGTTTTTTTCATCACGTGATTTAACTATTTGCCTACTAGTGTCGTCCGCTAATGACCTTGGCAAACAGTTTGGACCAAGGTCAGGTCCGACAAAACGTCGGACCTGATCTGGATCCAAGCTGTTGACACTCTGGTTGTATTCCTGAAAGAAGTTTTTTTAAAGTTGATTTTGCCAAAAAATAAGCACAAGACAAAAATGCATGCATTTACCCAGTAGGCAAAGAGTTAAATTGTCTCCGTTGTGTCTTTACGATACTGATTTTAATATGTTCAACTGAAATTTATCCTCAGGTCTGTGGGTGTATTATTGTAGCTGATTTATTCCAACTTCTATTTACGGTCAACTAATTTGCAACGCACATCTAACCTTCTCTTATCTGATCAGCCGTGTAATTTGAAAAAGATCCATGATTGTACCGTAATTGTACACATGTTTGCACCAGCAGCGAACAATTTCACAAATAAAAAAAATAGTGGATAACTGTATTCGAATGTTTCATTTGGGGAGGTACATGTATGTCGTCGGATATACAGTCGGAAATTTAGTTTTACGGCGACGCGCGAGCGGAGCTGTAAAACGTGATAGTTTTACGGCGCCGCACGAGTGGAGCCGTAAAACGTGATTTCCGACCGTATATCCGACGATATACCTCCCCAAATGAAAAAGTTGAATATGGTTACCTCATTCTAATGCATTTCTGCAGTTTACGTTCAGATTGAAGCGTTGCAAGCCGCACAAAGCCGCAAGTCAGCCAACGAAATGTGACGTAATTAATGGCGTCAAACTATTTCCGATTGTATATCGCAGGATATACTGTCGCACATTTTTGACGTTATCCAATTCAGACGTCGCGTTACAAAAACAAGTACATTAGAATAATTGATTATGACCAGGAAACGCCAAAATCATACACCACAGACAAACCCATGGCACCATGAGGAAGAGACACAGAACGACATCAAGAAGAAATTTAAAGTTAGGTAACTAGCTCTCACTTCTGCAATACTTGAAAGGAACTAAGTACTGCATAACAAAAAGGGACATAACACACAAAAAATTACAAACAATGGAAGCAACAATGAATCAACAACAACAGAACCACCGCCTGAGAATGGCCAGCAGTCGAAGCAACTGATTTTACTGGACAAACCCATGTTTACCTGGATTAATGGCATGCATGTACTCTCCTTTGCAGAGGCTTGCTAACTTCATGTTTTCCGTTATTGAAACGAGAATGGAAATTGTAAGCGCTGATTTGTGAGTATAGCATGCATGCAGTATGTGGCATTACATCAGAGTCTCCATTATTTGCTATTGCAAAAGCCATATTCATGTACTGAATATTCTTTTAAATTTCGACCAGCAGAAAAATAACCATTTCAACATTATAAAACATTTAAAGGTGCGCGTTTATATTCAGCATAAATAGTTGAATATGTGTATGTTTGTCTGATTAATAAGTGGTTCTTTCACATCGAACTTTCTGCACAAGCGAAGTGAATAAGTCAACTTCGTTCCTTACGCACCATTGGATGAGGCATATTTGTAAGAATAGGTACCAGTTAAATGCATTTAAGTCCCCCCTCCCCCAGTGGCCAAGGCTGCTGTCCCTTCTAAGGTGGTGGTTCTGTTGTTGTTGATTCGTCGTTGAGTGTTACTCCCATTGTGTTATTCTGTAATTGTTCTCTGTTTTGTTATGCTTTACATTATGTCCATTCTAGTTTTGCAATCATTTTGATGGCGAAGAGAGGGCTGGTTGCTTTGCTTAGTTTTTCTTTCTGGTGCCTCTTGATTGTTGTGTGGCTCATCCTTGCGGTGCCATGTGTCTGTCTGCAGTTTGTGGTTGTGGTATTTCCAGAACATACTCACTTACTAATTTTGGGATTAGAAATCGTATAAAAATTCAAACTGGCATACTAATCTACAGAGACCAGTTTAAGTTTTCAAATTTAGGATTTGGCATGTAAGAGTATTATATTAGATATACTAATTACATGTAGACAACGACAAAAATAACTGGTACTAAAGCTTCGCTGTTTTCCCGACCGTTTAAGTGGGAAATTAAAACCTCGGCACATCCACGGCACTGCGGGACACATCGTAGGTCAAATTCCAGCACTTAAGCCCCGCTATGTCCCCGGTGTCCCCGGCCCCAAGGGGGTGGGGCATACAGATGACTGGTGCACAATGAGTAAATTATAAGTAAGTTTAGAAAAGTTGAACTGGTGTTAACTTAGATGGGGACTGTCCTTCAAGGCTCAGTTATTTGGCCTTCGAAGTAATAAAAACAAAATTCATGCTCAAATCAATTGAGTATGAAATTAATCATGCTCATAAATGTTAAAATGCCAACAATTGTTAAATTGTTGGCATATTAACATTTATTAGCATGATGAAAATATAACATCTAAAGAGTTCAGCAAGAATAGTCTTAATTTTTCAACGTTTTATTTCTTATGAGCAGTTGAAAGTTATATAACTTTTTTTAAAAGAACCTCGTTTCCCGCCAAAATTGTGATTTTACTGCCATAGAAATACAATGCTCAAAATTGTTTATCGCTGATGTCCAATAAAGGGGAAGATTTTTCCTACTATACTCAGAAGAAAAAGTTTAGTCAGTACAGACACTGTGTGCAATACTTTTGTAAGACAGTCTTAATATTGACAAAAACCTAACTCAAAGTAAAATTCATGTAATGTCTTACATATGTGAACATTTTCAATAAAACATTCTGAAAATATACCCGTTTTCTTCATCAAAAATGCACAAAGTGGTCAATATTAAAATTCAAATTTCATAACTCAAAAATCAGTCTAGCGCCCCTCAGACGATTTCTGGCAGTACAGACGGAAATTCTCGTATCTGTTGCATGACTCAGGAATTTAAGAAGTTTCCAAGCGGCCATGAAGCGTTTACGTCATGTTGACGTCACTCTGACCCTAACTTCAAATGGCGTCGTTATCATTGGTCTCCCGAACGGAGGATTTTAATTTTTACTGCCAGGCTGTTGAAAACGTGTTTGCAGACAATAAATTGTTTGTTCACTGCATCCAAAACTGCGTGTTACATCAGCAACACGTGTACCTGTTTCAAGACGTCAAAACGCGGTATTTCTGTAATTTGTTGATAGCCTGGACGGCGAATTAAGCTTGCTAGCACTGAATTTTCTCCGGATTATTGCAATAGGAAAAGCTCTCTTTCAATATCTAACAGTTTATGAGAAAATAACCTTGCCGGTTTACCGCAGCACGTGCACATCGTGCATTTTTAAATTTGGTTGATAGTCTAATAGAGGCATTATTTGTCACGCAATAAACAGGTACATGTAAAGCTACGATAATACAACTCACGTAAAAAAATTGACAATGATATATGCAATATTGTTGATTTTATGAGAAAGCATAAATACTGACTAAACTTTTTCTTCTGAGTATATATAGTTGTGTAATCAAGTCCATATACAATTTACTAATATTTACAAGAATGACATGATATAAAATAGTAGGTTTCATCTGTGTGGATTCACACTCATTTTGAATAATTATGTGAGGATTCATATATAATATTTATGAATTTTCTAACTGCGTAGCACCCGATATCGGTAACAGGTTGTATAGTGTTGACAAATTAAGTTTATAACATGTTCTTGTTTTTTAGGAATTATGGTACCAACTTACTGTTTTTTAAGGTCATCATGATAAGCATTTCAATTCTGGTGGATATTTTAACACCTTTAGAAGGTCGCGGTTGATAAATGTTACTTAGTTTAGTAATATTGCATCAACCAAATAAATAGATCATGTCACGTTTTGAAATTGATTGGCAGGATTTGATAAAGATCAATATATCTGACCTTTAGCAGGCATTACTATGAGTTGAGCCGTGATATGAGATTTCCAACAATGTGATATGTGCACGCGCAGCTATTACGTAAGAACTTTAGTAGGAACTTTAGTTCGATTCGAAGTGGGCCAATGTCATAAGATGGCGCTGAGCTCAGCTTTCTGTCGCGTGACTTTATGGTATATAAGGCGAAGCGCAGTGTGAGAGAGTTAGTTTATGAGATTTGGTTTTAGATTTGGTTTAAAATTTTGGAAGTTTGGATTTTTGATTAGTGGTTAGACGTTATTTAGTTTAGACTAAGAAGATTCAATAAATAATAAAATTATAAATCTTGTTGCTGAAATTGTAAGTTAGAAATTCAAAAGGGAACTTAACGCGAACTTTAAGAAGAAGAATTATTCAAAAACAACTGACAAAATGTTTAAAAATACATTGCTTAAAATGTATGTGATAGCTGTAATGTTCTGTTACGATCGTAAACATGTTCAAAGCTTTTAACCTGTGCAAAATTGCCCTTGTTTCACATTTTCTTCATTTCACGCAGTTGTGCAGCTTTTAAAGTCAATGCAGCTCGTAACAAGCTTTAGCTTTATGTAGCCGGCTATGAGAGCTCCGCTACCCTATCTTCATCAGACAACATTTTAGCTGGTTTTACCGACTAAACGTTTGTTTACAGGATGTCCAAAAATTCTTGCCAGATTTAGTAGATGTCCAGACCAACATTTGACATCCGAAGCCTTACTGAATTTGATATATCGGTTGGAAAAGCCTCGTAATGCCAAATGATGATCCTCAGGGCAATTTTTCTATCCAAACTTTACACTCGTGATATATTTTTATAATGACGTTTAAGTGACGTAATTTCGTTATGTCGGCGCTTCGGGATCACCATTTGTCATTGCTAGACAAGCCTCATGATGCCAAACCATGATCCCAGGATGTATTTTTCTTTCCCATCCTCACACTCATGGTATACTCTTATATATGCCTGAATTAGACTTCCACACATGATGAGGCGTATTAGGTGCTCCATTTTTTCTCTGTTAGCATTAACGGAAAGTGCATTGCGGTATCCATTGATTATGTCATGCGACGAAGGCTTGATTGAATCACTACTCTTAGATTTTCATTCACTAAGTTGATTCCATAAAATAGGACATTCATTTACTCACTGTATTTATAGGCCTAGGCATTCCTTAATGAATTTGATAGTAACAGCAAGTTTGTCTAAAAATCTGAAAAGTCAAACAACGAGGAATATCAACATGAATTTGAAATGAAAAGAATTATTTTTATTTAGCCTCGTTTTCTGCTAATGTTTCCGTAAGTGTTATCGGGGTTCATTAGATTGTTTCCAAGAAAAAAAACTTCCAGTTAACTTAATATCGCACGCTATAGCTGGTAATTTTCAGCTTCGTGTAGTACAATTGCATATTAGCGGGAAACATGCTGAAAATTAACCTAGTTATACTTTAATTAAAATGTGGGCAATAAACATTTTATAAGAACGTGCAACACGTAATGTCGTTAAGCCTTCTCTAAGGTAGCGTTTAACGTATAAATTCTTTGCGACAAATCAAAACGTATCACCCTTACAAAAATTCATAGTAAATACTAAATATCTAGTAATGAACAGGGTCTACACTGGTAGACACTGGGTCTACACTGGTAAAAGTGGTATGAAATGAGCCGTGACATGAGATTTCCAACAATGTGGTATGTGCGACCAGCAAAGCCTCAGATCAGCCTGCGCATACGTGCTGTCTGATCAGAGCCTTTGCAAGTTGCTTGAATACTCTATGACTGTTAAGCTACTGACTGAGCATTATTTGGAGTATAAAATAGCTGCTAATTTCATCTGAGAGGGTTCATAATAGTGATAGTGTAGACAGAAAGTTATTGTGGTACAAACTACTTCGTGATGGCTGTAGTACTACTATGGTAAACGCCTTAAAAGCTATGTACAACTCCGTGCAAATGTGTGTTAAGTATAAAAACAAATTTTCTAATTTCTTTGCTTCGCATAGCGGAGTAAAGCAAGGTGATCCTTTGTCTACGATACTATTTATTTTCTTCATAAATGACTTGGCGTTGAGCTTAGCAGACGATAACCAGCAGATCACACAGATCAGTAATATGAATGTATTCCTTCTTCTGTTCGCGGACGATTCTGTTCTTTTTTCTACGTCACCAGATGGATTACAGTTGATGTTAGATAAATTGCAAGAATACAGCAATCTTTGGAATCTACGTGTCAACACGGAAAAAACTAAAATAATGATTTTCGAAAGAGGAAGATCAAATAACTTTCGATTTTATTACAACGAACAACATCTTGAAATTTTTGAATCGTTTAAATATTTGGGTGTCACGTTTTGTAAAAATGGTAATTGGCATAGAACACAGAAATGCATCGCTGAATATGGTACATATGCCCTACATAACTTGTACAGGACACTATCAAACATTCAACTGTCAACCAAAGAAAAACTTAAATTGTTCGACAGCTTAGTAGGTTCAGTGCTTAGTTACGCATCTGAAGTATGGGGATACAGCAAAGCAGACGACATAGAACGAGTGCATACACGTTTTTGTCGTTCACTGTTAGGAGTCAAACGCTCCACAAATCTTTCTGGTCTGTATATGGAGCTTGGCAGGATTCCATTGGCTGTTTTTCGGCAGATAAGAATGTTGACCTACTGGTCTCGAATAATCAAGTCACAAGATCCACTTATCTGCTCTGTTTATGCCATGTTGCGGCATGATGCTGACCAAGGCCATACTTATAATAATCTTAACTGGGCATCACACATAAAATCTTTCTTAGATCAGCTTGGTTTTTCCAACGTTTGGCTGGACCAAGATGATTTAACCTGTATCCCCTACCACAGATTCGGCAACGTTTATTCGACCAGTGTAACCAGTCTATTATTACTGCTGCTAATGGCTCCCAGAAATTAATACTTTACAATCAATATAAAACAGAATGCAAATTGGAACCATATTTAGATTTAGTGTGTGAAAACAAATATAAGATAGCACTGTCCAGATTCAGACTAAGTTCTCTCAGTCTTATGATTGAAATTGGTCGATACAATGGAACCCCCAGGGATGATCGCCTCTGTACGTTTTGTAATATGAGAAAAAAAGAGGACGAATATCATTTTTTACTAGTATGCCCTTATTACACTGAGCTACGTAGAAGATACTTTAAAAATTACTTTTGCAGCTGGCCAACTCTAACCAAGTTTGATCATCTTATGTCAGCTACCTCTAAGAAAACACTGAATAACTTAAGTAAATTTATCTATTTTGCATTCAAGAAACGAAATCCTTTATAGTTACACTGTATGTACTATGAAATATATCTGCTCCTGTACCTTGATGTCAAAACTATTGCTTCTCAGAAAAAATGTTAATACTAATTTTGCTCACTCATACATATATGTTTGATGGCTAAAAGCATTGTATTGTTTAATGCCAATAAAACACATTGTATAATAATTGTGAAGTGCCTGTGGGAATTTACAGTATTTGTGAATGCTTGGTTTGGATAAGGCGCATGTGTTCTGGTCAGGTGCCGTGTTGACATTCTGTGACTGACATGTTTATTTTTTTATAGGGAATTCTGACACCAGTTTGTTACTGTTTCTCAAATGTCATATTTATTAGCCTGTCAATTCTGATGGGAAGTTTTAACACGTTCAAAAGGTCATGATGATGTTACTTAGTTTAGTAAAATTACGTACGCCCAACAAATAGATAATGTCAATTCTGACATTGATTGGCAAGATTGCGCAATACATTTAGTCATATGACCTTTGGAAAATTGCGCAACTGGTATGACTATGAGTCCCTTTTGTATCTTCTGATTGGTTGATATAAATGGAAGCTTACCTATGTAGAGGGTGCTATATAGTAAACTTGAAATATAATTGGTTAGTGACGATGTCATTAGGTGGCTCTTTGGTCAGCTTGTATCACGTGACTTCATGGTATATAGGATGAAACCCAGTGTCAGAGCTTTAGATTTCGGAACTTTGGGCTATAGTTAGTTTCTAGAAGTATTTTAGTTGGACTTAAGAAATTTTGATAAAATTATAAAATTGTGAAAGTTGTTGTTGGAATTTATAAGATTTAGAAATTCTAAAAAGACTTTGAAATCACAACGCGAACTTAAAAGATTACAATCAACTACTAAGTTAAAGGAGTTTCTAAGCTTAAAAGGGGGTTGCACAGGCTCGTATGAGACTAGACTTGTCAAAATATCACATTGTTGGAAATCACATGTCAATGCTCAAATAGTTGTCCACGTGTAGATTATCTCCCAGCGCAGGCGAACAAACCAAGATACATGTACATGTATAACTAATACATGGCAAGCACATGTTTTCAAAGTGCACGTCCTTTTTATCGCAGTAATCCTAAATATCTGGGCAATCTTGGCTGTGAAACTGGCTTAAAACCAAGATTAGTCTGCTCTGTACAATCTACACGAGGTCTCTACTTTTGGCTATTACATCGCTGTATTTCTCATTTCATCAGGTATTCATATATGAGCTTTTGCGTGACAAACCTGTATTTTTGACTTTGCGCCAACGCATGCAACGATGCAACAAAGCAGACATAAAAGTGAAAATAAAAATCTAAAAGGCATTTCGCTTATTATAAAGATTTAATAAAATGTGGCTCACCGTTTGCGCTTACTGGTACCTATTAACCCGTATAAAAGTAAGTAATGGTGCAAAGATCAGGAATCGATACAATCAAGTACCACACCTGACTCAGGATACCAATGGGAAAGTGACAAACTCACAGAAGACACCACAAACGAGAGCCAAGAGGTCAGCCTTTTCCCAGCAGGTGACCACAAAGCACACACAAACAGACGCGCACAAAACATAGCAAACACAAGACAGAACAAAAACATAAAAGATCCACAAAAGAAGTACCGCCTTGGAACGGTCAGTAAAATATTTTACTGGAGGGCTTAAACCGGTTTAACGGCGCCAACCTCACCCTTAATTCAGGTGTGGATCAAGACACATAGATATTTGGTTTGCATGAAAGACCCAAGCGTCCTTTTTGTTGGACGTAGGCAAACAGTGCAGCACCAGACCAAACGCCACAGAACGCGGCGTCTGATCAAGGTCTCTACTGTTTGCTTGCAGAATGTTCCATTAAGATATTAATAAAAATGCTAATGACCACCAAAAATCCCTTAAAACATAAATGGACTGTTCCAATTGATAACGGTGGGAAATTCCATTCGGCATAAATGGGTTAATACGAATGCTAAGCCCGGATATATCCACAAGCTGTGTTCAACTCTGCTTGTAAATGCATGCTAACAACTGCAGCTAAGGTGAAAATTGAGGCGAAGTATAGTGCATAAAAGATCCGATATAATAAGGGATATGGTGTTTTATAACGAGAAATCAAGATAGATACATCAAAGGACCATATAAGTAAATAGGCGTGTACTAATAAGAATGTACCAATAAGACAAAACATAACATACATCAAAGAAAAGGTTCCTACATGTTATGACAGAGCACTGTTATCTGTATCAATAATGGTGTAAAATGCAGAAATAGTCCCTCTGTAGATCGAAAACCCCTACTAAAGATAAAATCTATCTAAAAAAAAGGAAATACAATGTTTTGGAAATAAGAGCATGTGACCCCTCAATATATACACTGGACTATCCTGCCTTAACTGCATCAAACTTTATGGAAATGTTCAATGATCTACAAAGGGCTTGCGAGATTGGACTTACTAAAATATGACCCAGTGTATGACAAAACCCAACAATTCGATTTCGCGCACATCGAATTCTCAGATCAGCATTGGCACCCGCCCAGCCTAATTACAGTCTTAATCAGGCATTTAGCTAAGAGTGCGTACCAAAAAAATAATTGCCTTATTTCTCAACCAAAACATATGCTGTGCCCGGGTGCTCAAAAGAACCTTCTCAATAAGACGGTTCTTTTGAGCACCCAAAACATATGTTCAAACTGATGGATCAGAAAATATTTAGAATTTTAAACTAAAAAAATGTTATCTAAACCTATGGTCTTGCGTATATTGTTAGCTACGCTAAATTTAAGAAATTTAAGCAATACTGGCAGTTTACAATGTTGGACGTTTAGCCCTGTAAACATTTTTAGCCTCAAACATGCAATTGGTGTCAGTGTAGGTAGTGAATTTATTTGGATATTCCAACAGCGTAGCCAGAACGCTGAAAAAGTTACGCACATGAAAGGGAAACTACTAGAGAAAGCAGTGATTCTCTTCAATTGCATTCCTTTTCAAATAGAAACTTCCCTTACAGGAAAGAATTTGCTCCAAGTCACTTTTTACACATTAGGTGACCTTCCTTGAATGCTTCTATTTTTATTACGCACGTGCGTAATGGGAGGTACGCCAATGTAGTTTCTGAACACCCGCAGAAACTTGGCTCATTCAATTTGTGCAGTTGGTGAAACTTGCAGCATAAGCTGTAGGAATGTTGTCATTTTATCGAATCCAGGAATGGAAAGTTCAAAGTATACAAAAACAATGTAAGCGATAACACCGACTGCGAGAAAAACTAGTCCGTAAAGAAACTCGACTCTTGGCGAATCGAGAAATGGTGATACAACCATAAACATACAAATCAGAAGGCCCAAGATTATCACGGGCAATGGCGTTCGAAATGAAGGGCTGTTTTTCCCCATCCTATAGCGGATTCGCAGCAGAGAAACGCAGACTAATCCAATTGCAAAATAGCTTAAAAAGCCTACGAAGTTTATCAACACCCCAATGTCACCAATGATAAGTAAGATGATACCTATCAAGTGTGTACCAATGACTGATAGGACCGGGACTGAAGTCCGCACATGAAGATATGACATCACTTCCGGATAATGACCATTTCTTGCCGCGGCAAACATAATACGTCCGTTTGAGAATGCTCCACCATTTAGAGAACCATATGTGCTACACATGACGCTGAGTGGTATGATAATGGCTGCAGGTTTGATAACCCTCAATGACCAGTCATAGGCAACAGCAGACGAAGATACCATTTCTTGTTTAGATAAAACAGCACCGTAGGACAAGTTTGTTGTTATATAAACGATAGCGACTAACAATATTGAAAATATTATAGCTAGTGGAATATTTCTTTTCGGATTAATAAGCTCCTCTGCAATATCATTGACACGACTAAATCCACCATAAGCAAACATACACTTGTAAAGAGCCAGCGAGTAATCAACAACATCCGTAGAGCTTCCACTAAATCCTGTTTCAATGTTTTCAGTTTTACCTTGGGCCATATATATGATGCCACCAACTGAAATTATAATCAGTGCAACCACTTTTGCAAACGTACACACTATTTGTATATTTGCACTAAGTCTAACGCTTATTGTATTTGTAATGGCAAGGGTTAATATCACCACAACAGCAATAGTCTTTCTTATGATATCTGGAGCACTACAGCGTCCAAAGATTGGGTTCAACAGGTAGTCCGCGAAAACTAGTGTCAGGATCGCAAAAGATCCGGTATTTGCAACAAGACTTGCTATCCAAGCTGCAAGAAACGCAGGCGCTGCACCTAAGCCTTTATTGATGTATGTATAACCTCCTCCTGACTGTGGTATTAGTGTCCCAAGTTCTCCATGTATAACTCCCAGAACCATACATATTAAGCCACTGACTAACCATATCGCTAGACTCATTCCAATCGAGCCAACACTTGCAAATGCGCCCGTAGGGGATATGAATATTCCTGATCCTATCATAGATCCTGCAGAAAATGCCACGGCACCTAAAAGACCAATCTGTGCCTTTGGCTTAACAACATCCGTGTCGATATCATTCGCATGATAACTTTGTTCGTCATTGGTCTCAGCTTGCTTAATTCGTCTCATTCTGGCTAGAAAAAATAATCAACTGTATAAACTTAGTATATAGTTAAAACATGTACTGGCCCTTTGAGAAAAGGTACTTATCACACTGACATTATCGAATTTTTAACCCTTTAGAACTGGAATCCCTAAACGGATATTGTAACAAACAGAGGAGAACCAGATGATAAGGCGGTAATTCATCAGGGTCTACACTGTTAGCTAAGACAAAATCAAACTTCAGAGAAAGATATTTGATATATTATTATAATAATATATCATAAATATATACAAAGGACCGTCCTGACTTTATCGCATGAAACTTTATGGAAAATTCCATTGGTCCTAAATGGGTTAAAATGCATGCACAAAATAACCGGTGGAACTGAATTTCTAGCGTTATTTTTCATTCCATATTTTTATTTGTATGCAAGACTGTGCTGTTGTATAAACTTATCGATCATTTGCTGATCGCTTTTGTATTAAGTACTGGCCCCGAGATACATAAAACTTTTTTCATGCTCAACTCAACTGAGCACGAAATTTCAACTGCTCATAAAAACTAAAATACCAACAAATAGAGAAGTGTCTTACTTTAAATCTCTCAGATGTTGTATTTATCAAACTGATAAATGTTAAAATGCCAACAATTTTTGGCATTTTAACATTATGAGCAGGATAAATTTCATGCTCAGCTGAGTTGAGTAAGATTTTTTATAACCTCGGGGCCTGGACTCTAATGAGTTGACTGGTGTAGTACTAAAAGGGCAGGTATTGCTGGGGAATCTGATGATTGTTCTGTACATAAAGTTTGATCCCATTCGCCTATAGAAATGAATGACGGTGCATATGTAGATGCGAATATTTCTACTGAAATTGCATGACATACAATAGATGTAATATTATTACGGTGATGACATTTTTATCTCGACCTTTTAACATCTTTATTTTATAATTTTGTCATTTTGAGATAACACATATAACACAGCGCAAAGCGAACCAGAGCCTTCTTGTCCTATTTTATGCCCTCTTTTTATTGACTTCACTGGCCGATGAGGCTCTTAGGATCATACCCGTCCTTGCAGAATCATATCAAAGCTACATTGAGGTGGATATAAGGGCGAATTTCGGATAAGTAGAGCCATATCACAGCTTTTTAACCCTTTGTTTTCTGGTGGATTTTCCCATACATATAGATGCAATAAGTATGGGACTGCTGATTGTGCCCTTTAAGGGGTCACAGATAGTATTTAATAAATTATGGTGTTTCTGTCTCTGAGTGAAGGTTGTATTAAATTCAGCAAACAGTGTAGATTCTAATGAAATGCAGCATTGTGCTGCATTTCATCTTGCCAAAGTACCCCTTTATGGGGCTTCTAGCTGGCTGACCTCTTGGCTCTTCTTCTTGCTGACCCCTTGGATCTCGTTTGTTGTGTCTAACTGTGAGTTTGTCACTTTCCCATTGGTATCCTGAGTCAGGTGTGGTACTTGATTGTATCGATTCCTGATCTTTGCACCCTTACTTACTTCTAGTATACAAAGGGATAATCAGAATATTGTGCGTAGAGAAGCACAACAGTATTTGTAGTACACAATTTTAGCTGATTTGCTTTATTGTACAGCCCGAAATTAAGAGGCTTGGCTATGCACTGTATTCAGTATATCAGTCGGTCTGTCCATCCGTGTTCAGCTAGCAACAATCACAATAAAACAGAATCGTCCTGAAATTGTTTCCCAAAGAGATTAATATTGATAAAATCGAGATATTGGGCTTGCAAAAAATATTTTCTTCGGCTAAGGCTAAGCTGAGACAAAACATGTGAAGACATATGTCCCACCGATTTAAAGCATAATATAATTGAGCCGCGACATGAGATTTCCAACAATGTGGTATGTGTGACCAGCAAAGCCTCAGATCAGCCTGTGCATACGCGCAGTCTGATCAGAGCCAATGCTGGTCCTTTGAATATTTTATGACTGTTAAGCTACTGACTGAACAACATTTGGAGTTTCTAAGCTTACAAGGAGGCTGCCCAGGCTAGTATGAGTCTATACTTGTCAAAATGCCACATTGTTGGAAAACACATGTCGCGGCACAATTAATTCGTGAAACTCCAGAGGTATGTACATTTTGTCAAAAGAATGTGTCTCAAATAAGTAAAGAAAACTCTCGCTACTTTTGATCATAGAAGGTCGTAAGGATCATCTGTATTAAAATTACTATTGGATTTGTTTTTAATTATTTATCATGGGGGAGTATCAACATTATGGCCATGGCCATGTTAAAGCTAAATTCAATCAGCGCTGCGTCTATTTTAAAAGAGGTTATTGTGCGATATATGATTAGTGCATGAGTCGTACTTTTTTAGCTGTTGTGTTAGTAACGATTGCACTGTATGATCTGTAATCTAAAGCAAACAATTAGACACAAACCATAATGTTTTGCCAGTTGACACAATGACCTAGTAAAAAAATTATGTCGAAGTAAATAAGATCAACGAGCAGCGTGTGGTCACAAAATGAAAATATTTTAATTACATAAGCTGCGGGCTAGCTCATGAAATGGTTGCTTGCTTTTGTAACGTTTGTGTTACAGAGAAAGAACAAAAACCTTACCATATATGGACACTTTTTTGTCCAGTCACTTTTGGTTACATCACCAATAATGCTCAAAATGCTATAATATCTTTTCTCTAGTGTGCCATGTAATACAAAATTTGTTTAGAAGTAAAAGAATAGTACCTTCTCTTATTGTAAAACTCCAAAGCTTGTGTTTTGTGTGAGCATAAAATAGGGGGAAAAATTCTGGTTTTTGACATTTCAGATGCCATTTTGAGAAGCGGGTTTAAAATCACGTCCATGCAAACTTAATATGAAGACTCAGGAAATGCAACAGCGTTAAGTGTCTTTCTAAAAGCCAATTCTTTCAGATTGAAAAAAATGATGTAACATTTCGTGTCTAACCATGTTACGTCTTGTCTAAACTTAAACTTAATTATATTGACAGTAAGAAGAGTGCCACCAGTTGTAATACGAATATTAGCAAGTCGGGAACAATGCGGGGACCAATCAGTATGCTTAAAACATTGAACACAAATAAAAAAAAAATATCGACCTTAAATCTTGGAGAATTATTGGTGTCCAGTATGTTACGTCACCAACTTTTGAGAAAATCGATAAATAAATGTACCTTATTGTACTTTCAAAGATAGATGAGAATCGATGTAAACAAACATTGGCCAGTTTACCTTGATTTCGGGCGTGCAGGTAGTCTCAGTTTACAGTTATATTGAACCTACCATAGATTATTGCATATGCGCGTAACAGTGAAAAATCATGCTTTACCTGTTTATAAGAAAAATAGAATCGCCTCATTACTATGCATCTTTGAAAGCACAATAGCATTTTATCATCAAAATATTGGCGCACTTTCTGTCACGTGGGTATAAGCAACTGAAATTTACTGTACGCATCATAAGTGGCTGTGTTGTTGGAGGTTGGAGGGAGATGAAAATACCCCAGTCTTATTTTAAAATGAAGTTACGTCTTGGCCAGAGAAAAACTGTCTGGTTGTTCATTTCAGTGAAACCAAAACACAAACAAAGTGTTTCAGCTCTGTACATGTTGTTCATGCACAGAAAAATGTAATTTATGCTTATCAAAACGATACTAATAGTAAATGATGTAACTTGGACAACATCTTCTTGTGTCTCCGTTACAGCCAGGTTTATAAAGGAGAATATTCAAGAGAGATCTACTTCACACATGAGGATGTGATGCTGAATCCGCTTAAATGCTGTTAGTCAATCTATTGATGGTCTTTTCAGGTCCGTCTGTTTATAGTTACTTTAAAATAAAGCCAAATATATTGAGAGTAACAAAGACACAATTAAAAGGTGTCCCCTTACATCTCTAACGCATTTTTATTTAATTTATTAATGAAAATAACTCCATTGTATCTTTGAAACTCTTCTTTAAAAAAGGAATGCTGAAACTAAGCTAGTCATAGTATAGTTTTGTTATTTTGTAGTTAGAGTTCTATTCATACATAATTACAGCAAAGATGTAATGAATAATATATGATTCGTTTCCAGCTACATCACAAATGCTTAAGTTCACCCTTTAGTTTTATGGTAATGAATATGTATTTTCTAACTATTAAATATACCAAGAGAATGATTACTGAAAACAGTAGTTACCAAAACAGGAAAAAGTGAAATATTTTGTAAAATAAAACATATAACGAGAAGATGTAATGAAGACTCCATAATTTATTATCCAGTTACATCACATATGCTATAAGTACATTTACAACTTTGTTTTGTGTAAACAAAGATTTTTTGTCTTGCAGTTAAATACAAAAAGAGAAGGATTTTTAAATTCAGTAGTTCAAAAAATTGAAAAAGGGGATTTTTTTTATTTATAAGCCTGTTTTCAGCGTGTCGTCAAACATTATATCACTAATTTATATAAATATAAAATTGCTTATAACTTCAAAAATACTGAAAGTTTTTTTCTTCTTCTTCGGGATATTGTAGGCAGTTGACTTAGGATTGACGCTGCACTAGAAATTAATCGCTGCAATACACTTTTATTTTTGGCAAAAGTTGGACACTAAGTGATTAATGATGTAACAAAAAAGGGTTCGACAAAAAATGTGTACATATTAGGACAATTTCCAAGATGGATATGCCCTCACTGAAACAAGTATACTAAAGGACTTTGAAAACGCATCACCCAGATTAAATCCTTTATTTCACAAACCCTGAGAATGTCAGCGAGATAATTAATATTGCATATCATAGTCTGATCATCTTGTAGTGTGTCCTAGAAATTTCATGGTTGTAGATTTACTTTAAGGCATTGAAAAAGTATCCGTTTTAAGACAGGGTTGTCGATTTTGAAGGACACAAATTCAGCTGCAATCTAACACGCGTTAGTTTTGATTCCTGACTCAACGATTTTGCGCCCTTTGCTTCTTTCACGATTGCACATTCATCATTTAAGTATTAGAAATGAATTGACAGTTCGGTATGCTCAAAATTACACCCCTTTAAACAAAACCGACATACCCCACCCACCCAGATTACTAAAGTCTAGTGATAAAATACAACGTCTTGGGCCTTTCAAAGTTTCGATTTCTTACGTCCGGTTTTATTTAGAGAGGCTGAGGGCATACACAAATGACAGATTATGCATAAATTTTGCTTGTATCACGTGTCTTTTGTATTGTGCAAGTTACGTTAACGTAAATTTTTAAGACGTTCTCGGAGAGGGTGGACAGGGGGGGCGGGGGTACGGGGGTGGAGGGTGCGGAATCGGGGGTGGAGGGTGCGGAATCGGGGGTGGAGGGGGCGGGAAGCGGGGGTAGAGGGGGCGGGAAGCGGGGATAGAGGGGGCGGGGAGCCTGGGAAGATTGGGGCGGGAAATTGATTTTTTTATAGAAAATTCAAAGAAAATGGCAGTTTTATGCCTATAAGTTATATTAAGGTCCACCAAGAAAAATATGCATATTTGTGTGGACTATTTTGTCACACGACCCACGTAATGTATGGCGCCAGTAGGATTTCAGCTTGATTTTACTGTCGTTCAAAGAACAGAGATTACCGAGAAAACGAGATTATCAGGGTAGGTTGTCTTTAGGTGAATGATAGATCTTGTCACTCAGTGACAGAAACAAATCCAACTAATATAGGAGGCTTTAAATCTACTATTTTAAGGGACTGATTAGCCTAATTGTTCAAAGAACCAAATTGACTTCTGTAAACTAATAAAAAGTTAAAACACAACATGAGTAGTGCTATGTTCGATAGTTCGCATTTTGATATATAATAGTCAGTGTTTGAGAGACTAACTAATCAATGATTGTTTGACAGACCCGAAAGTTTAATACCACGCATATCGTCAAGCTTGGAAAATTTATGCTAGTGTCTTGATTTTTCACATTATCGACGTATCACGCATTCTACAGTGATATTTGCAAGAAAAAGAAAATGTATTGAGACTTAAATGCAGAGGAAAGTCATTCCCTTTTTCCACACATGCGAAAATGTTTCATGAAGTTTCAAAAGCTCCTTGGCGCTTATGTTTATGTTATAATGTCTACCCGACTCAAACCATCGCTTATCGTACAGGGAGCCTCCCTGAAATTAAGTATAAAATACAACAAGATCAAGAAATCTCCCGGATCTGACTGAACAAGTTTACTTTATTTTCTTGTCTTCTGCTGGTAACATTTGCAAACAGTTTGTACCCAGGTCAGCACCGACAGAATGCCTGTCCTAATCTGGATTCTACTGGTCCTGATCTGGATCCAAAGTATTTGACACCTTGGCTCTGATGTTCATGAAAAAATCGAAAAGGTTAATTTTGAAAAAAAAATCAGCAGATGGAAACAAATGCATGAAAAATTACCAAGTATGCAAATAAATAATTGACACTTAAGAGTAAGACAAAAACATATATTTATTGTTTTCAGTCGATGTTATTCAGACTTCAGTCGATGGTACACCATCGCAAATGACCGCCTTTTACATGAAATGTTGCCCATGCCATCTACATTATGTGATCTAAGCACCTGCAAAGTTTGAATTGTTACATCCAACCATTAAGGTAGAAATGTATTTACAAGAAAATATAGTATATGAACTTGACTCTGACATCAAGGTCACTTGAAATATTGCCAAAAATAGTAAGTGAGTATGATCAGGAAATACCACAATCACAAACCACAGACAACCCTGTGGCACCGCGAGGAAGAGCCGCTCCACCTTCAAGTTATGAGCAAATGCATTAACACACAAAATTTGAAATTCCTATCTCAAAGAATATTGGAGATATGCACCAGACTCAATGCAGTTTCTAGAAACTAGGTCAGAGGTCAAGTTCAATGTCACAGTGACCCAATTATGGTACGCGACACTTTGTCATCCCAAGATGCATCCACACACCAAATTTGAGATTCCTACCTCAAATAATATAAGAGATATGCTCCGGACACGATTATTCTAAAAACTAGGTCAGAGGTTAAGTTCAAGGTCACAGTGACACAAAAAGGGTACGCGACACTCCGCCATCCCAAGATGTATCCACATACCAAATTTGGAATTCCTACCTCAAAGAATAAAGGAGATATGAACCGGACACGAAGCGGGACGGACGGACGGACGGACGGACAGTGCGATTACTATATGCCTCCCAAAGTTCCTTTGGGGCATAAAAAGGAGGCCCCAAAATATAAGGGTCGTTAGGGTAACCGAAAACAAGAAGTGTTTGGCCTAATATACACGTAAATACTGTTTACTTTGCTCACTCCAGAAGAGACATTCATCTCATGTGACAGTACTTTTAAGGGGTCCAGCAGCGCAGACGATAACGTGTCGGATTGCAGATGCAAGTCTGACTGCAGATACAGGGGCTGAGAGTTCGATCTCGGCCTGGTCCCATACTTTAGTGGAGATTTGATCTTGAAATAAATTCTACAGCCATTCTCCTCCCTTCCGCTGATTCAAGTAGGGTTAAGCATAAAAAAACAAACAAACTTAAGTATGTTTAACTCTTTAGCCCATGACCCGCCCACTTCCTTTTGTTTTCAGCCAATCAGTTGCAAGGAAAGGACCATATTTAGCGTGGTATATTTTCCATAACCCACACTTTTGTGAGACTCATTCCCATAGCTTGATGAGAGGAAATTGCTGTCGAAAATGTTAATTTCACCAAATTTATTTTTATTTTTAGAACCCTAAATAAATCTGTGATCTGAATATTGACACAAAATGATGTAAATTTCAAATGTTAGCTGATTCACAGAAAATAGGAGACTGCAGAAAACACTGACCAGGCTGCACATGTACATTGAAGCCTGATCAGAAATTACACTGCTTGTCCCAAAACGCTTTTTGAAAGGCAGCATGACCAAACGGCACATGAATATACACGCTGATCTGAGTGTCTCCACTGTTTGAGAATCAGGGTAGAATGCACAAACAGAGGAGACTGACCAGCCTGTACATCTGTAACGTGTGATCAACGAAATGCTTCCTAGATAATTTTGAAAAATAAATCTCACAAAAATGCTGTTAATAAAATTCATTTGCCCCATGTGAACGCATCCATGGCTAAAGATGAAATGAGACTCCTAAACGAAATGCTGCAAAATGCTACATAATGTGTACATTTCAGGATGTGAAACCAACACAGGAAACAGCTGGGTCAGGGCTAAATAGGTTATACAATGTTTTGTGTTTGTTATGAAATATACACTCGGGAGCTCTGCTCCCTCGTATATATTCCATAACCAACGCAAAACATTGAATAACCTATACTTATTTTAGCCGATAAAATGTTCTACACAAAACATTGAATAACCTATACATAACCCACAATTTTGTGAGACTCATTCCCATAACTTGATGAGAGGAAATTGCAGTCCAAAATGTTAATTTCACCAAATTTAGTTTTATTTTTAGAACCCTTAATAAAACTGTGAGAAGAATATTGACACAAAATGATGTAAATTTCAAATGTTAACTGTTTCACAGAAAAGAGGCGACGGCAGAAAACACCGACCAGGCTGCACATGTACATTGAAGCCTGGTCAGAAATTACACTGCTTGCCCCAAAATGTTTTTGATAAAGACAGCATGACCAAACGGCACATGAATATACAAGCTGACCTGAGTGTCTACACTGTTTGAGAATCAGGGTAGAATACACAAACAGTGGGGACTGATCAGCCTATACATCTGTAACGTGTGATCAACAAAATGCTTCCAAGATAATTTTGAAAAAAAAATCTCACAAAAATGCTGCTAGTTATATCCAATTTTTCCATGTGAACGCATCAAGGACTAAAAAAGAAATGAGAGACTCCTAAACGAAATGCAGCAAAATGCTACATAATGTGTACATTTCAGGATGTGAAACCAACACAGGAAACAGCTGGGTCAGGGCTAAATAGGTTATACAATGTTTTGTGTTTGTTATGAAATATACACTCGGGAGCTCTGCTCCCTCGTATATATTCCATAACCAACGCAAAACATTGAATAACCTATACTTGTCCCCTGAAAATGCAGATGGGTCTTTGGTAAGCTATTTTTAGAATTAATTTTGGTTCTTGGCTACGCTTAAGTTCATGAACAAGAACAAAATTTTATCAGGGGGAGGGAAAAATCTGACAGGGGGAGGGAAGTGGGGTTGGAGGGGGAGGGAAGTGGGGGGAAAGGGGGAGGGAAGTGGGGTGAAAGGGGGAGGGAAGTGGGGTGAAAGGGGGAGGGAAGTGGGGGTTGGGTACCCCCCTGTCCACCCCCTCTTCTCGATCACATGACAGCAGATCTCCTGCAACGATTTACATCAAAACGTCTTCCCCACATGCTCGTCAGTGTATGTAATCTATATCAGTAATGAAAGCGTGCATAAAGGTAACTAATGGAGATGTTTCTAAAAAGGAGCTATAAATTGATGTTCAAATTTGACGTTTATTTTCGAAATTTTGAAGTTATCAATTATTTTTAATTAGAAAAAGTCTATAAACTCTTTTGGTGACATGGTATCATATACGCCACAGTTTAAACATAAAAATAATCAAAAAGCTTCATTTATTTGTGCAGAAAGATGCTGGATGCTGTATGTACCCATGTGACGTCATCAGCAGCAGCGCGTGATAGTGCAGTCAAATTAATGACTGATTCATACCAATTCTGGGTTGCACATTAAAACCTGCGAGTAACTTTTCAATCGCATGTACGGTTTGCAAGAAAAGTGCAAAAAATATGGTGATGCGTTTTCAAAGTCCTCTAGTATATTACGTCACGTGTTCCCCAACCCTGTTTATATGTTAAGCTATTACTTGAATGTACGAGGGGTGTTCCAAAAGTTCTGATCATGGCGTATAATCTCTGTAACCAGCAATGCAACATGCCTGGAAATTGTATCAAATAAAAATGTATTATTTGTCTATACACAGCTCATAAAGGGTTTATGTAACTTGAAGGATCAAGTTAAATTCTACCTCAAAACTGTCATAACCTCAAAAGACCGACTTAACAGGCAGATCGTGCACATTAGAACCCAGGGAAAGAGCAGTCTTCGAAATTTTGATGGCATGGCTGCTCAATGTTTATATTAAAGCCAATATGCCCTACATTTATATTAGAACTGGATTGCCTAGGCCCTCGAATGCTTAAATATGCAACTGCCAGCTATAAACAAATTGCATGACCCTTGGTTATGCACTATAAATATATTTATTATAGGGTACGAATATTATCTTGAGTTCTTTGTATGGTAATAGAAGACGTAACGTTTTCGTTTTCTATAGCAATATGTATGTTTAGGTCCGTGCTGTAAGGCTATTGATTGCGGTCGGCCATGGCTGGCGCCTTATATCACACTGGTCAATGTTAAAGTACTGGCGGTTGCTACAACGAACTGGTGGTGGCTAATTTCTGCACTGGTGCTGGCGGAAAATGGTGGAAAAAGTAAAAAAAATCTATACCTGTTGACTTTATGATTTATTCATAAGCTTGAATTTATTTTATTTGTGATGACACCGGGCGCACAGACCATCGGTAACATTGCAGTTTATGGCTCTGCCAAGCAATTGGTGATTTAATTCATGGTTGGGACGATAAATCCAACACAGTTCTGGAGTTTTGCTGTGACATGTGCTTTTTTAATATAACTGCCTAAATTGAGGCAAATTCGCATGACTATGCGCAGCTGTTATCATATTCACATGAAATAACATCCAAAAAACGATCACCACTTTGTTTTTGTTTTTCCTGGTAAACTAGAAATTGTTTTATTAAGGAATTTTATTACAACACAATGGGAGTATTTTTGACGCACTGATACAACGCACTGATTGTTGCACAGATGTTCAGTGGCTACTGGTGCAGACTCGCCACAACATTCCCTGTTCATATAAACGGTACACAAATCGCCATTTGAGCCAGCACATGATATTTCGGTACTGTGACAAAGGCTCAGGCGAGCCTGGGCAAATGTGCAGACTCCCAAAGCCTTCGCTGCCAGCACAAGAGATCTTGATACTTATCACCTTGTCCAGTGACTCTGCCTGCGCAAATGTGCAGACTCACCAGAGTATTCGCTGTGGGCGTGAATAGCACACAAAACACCATTTTAGGCAGCACATGAGATTTTGTACAGTGGCAAAGGCTAAGATAAGCCTTTGCAAATGTGCTGTTGGCACAAATGGCATTCAATCGCCATTTGAGCCACCACATGAGATTTTTGAACTGTGACGAAGGCTCAGACTAGACCAAGCAAATGTGCAGACTCGCCATAGCATTCCTCCTATACTCGCATAAATAATATAAAACAGGCATTTGAGCCAGCACATGATGTTTAGGTTCAGTGACGAAGGCTCAAGTGAGATTCAAATGTGCAGACTCGCCAGAGCTATCTCTGTCTGCAAGAATAACATCCCAAACTAGTAAGTGTGTATGATCAGGACTATCACAATTTCAAACTGCAGACAAACCCATAGCAACCCGAGAAGGAGCCACACAACAATTACAAGACATCAGAAAGACAACCTAAGCAAAACAGCCAACTCTCTTCCCCCCAAAAAATGATTGCAAAACTAGAATGGACATTAAGTAACGCACAGCAAAACATAGAACAATTACGGAATCCCATAATAGGAGTGACAATCAACCACGAATCAACAACAAAAACAGAACCACCGCCTTAGAACGGACAGCAGCCTAAGCCACTGGGTTGATTAAATGCATTTTACTGGTACCAAATCTTCGTCCTAGATTCTGCTGTTGTTGAAGCACACAAAAAGTAAAGCTAGCATGGGGGCTTCTATACTATAATTGCAATGTATCATATTGGAGAAACAATCTAATCAATCTGAAAAATAGGCAGAGACACAATCACTGAGTCAGAGGTCCTTGCGTGTCATGCGAACAGGGCTAGCTCTGATGAGTCTCTGGTGAGTCTGCACATTTGCAGAGTCTCGCTTGAGCCTTCGTCAGTGTACGAAAAACACACAATCTATACCTATTGATTATATGATTTTTTATAAGCTTGCATTTATTTTATTTTTGATGACACTGGACACATTGCAGATATGGCTCTGCCACGCAATTGGTGATTTAATTCATGGTTCGACCAACAAATCCGACACAGTTGTTGAGTTTGACAGTGACAGGTGCTTTTTTCTATTGTGACTGCCTAACTTGAGGGAATTCTGCATGTCTAAGGGTTATCATATTCCCATGAAATAACATCCAAAAACGATTACTACTCTCTATTTTTTCTTGGCAGAAAAGACTCTTGCGAGTCTGCACATTTGCACAGGCTCGCCTGAGCCTTTCATCACAGTACCAAAATCGCATGTGCTGGCTCAAATGGCGATTTGTGTACAGTTTATGTGAACAGTGAATGCTGTGATGAGTCTGCATCAGCAACCACTGCACATCTGTGCAACCATCAGTGTGTTGTATCAATGCGTCAAAAAAATGCTCCCAGTGCGTTGTAATAAAATTCCTTAATAAAACATTTTCTAGTTTAACAAGAAAAACAAAAACAAAGTGGTAATCGTTTTTGGATGTTTGATAACAGCTGCGCTTACAATGCAGATTTCCCTCAATTTAGGCAGTTACATTAGAAAAAAGCACCTGTCACGACAAAACTCCAGAGCTGTGTTGGATTTACCGTCCGAAAGATGAATTATATCACCAATCGCTTGGCAGAGCCATAAGCTGAAATGTTACCGATGGTTTGTGCACCAGGTGTCCTCAGCAAGCTTATAAATAAATCATAGTCAACAGGTATAGATTTTTTTTGCCTTTCCGCCATTTTAAGCCAGCATCAGTACGGATATTAGCCACCGCCAATTCGTTATAGCAACCACTGGTGCATTTACATTGACCAGTGTGGAATTTGGCGTCAACTTGCCCTGGCGCTTATTACGGTCGGCCGTGGCCGGCTGTATATATAATCTTTGTGCAAATCACACATCAAATACAGGTTTTGACCGAACCTTTATGCCGTGCTCAGGCTATTCTCTATGCGCTGGCGAACAACGAGCGGGGTACCAAATATCGTGGGTTAACCTACAGCGCGAGGCAAAACTGTCCGTGAATCTGTAGAGCTACCTATAGCGCGAGGCAAACTCGTTTGCGAATTTGAACTGTTAGCATAACCGTCGTGCGGTCCATTGAAGCACCTAAAACCACCCCAAAAACACCCCCAAAACACCCCAAACTCCACCAAACCATTACCGCACATATAATGCGCGAATTTTTTTAGGACACTCACGTCCTCTTCGTGGGGGCTGGGGGCACATGCCCAAAGCCCCCTGGGTCCGCACTGGCATTGTGCAAGAATACATACAGTGATAGGGCTAAACGACCGCCAGCTTTTTTGAAAAGCTAATACTTGTAAACTCCGTGCAAATCATAATAAACTGTTAGCATAATTGTCGTGCGTAAGAAATGAACAGTAAAACGTCCCCAAGTCAAAACGCCCTTAATTGGCAAAAAGTGCGAACGGGCTTCACATCAGTAAACGCACTTATGTGATTTTCATCCACTATAGAATTAATATGAATTCACGCACTGTCTTATGACGGTCATGACAAACAGGTCATATGCCCCCTTAGGGAGGCATATAGTAATCAAACTGCCTTTCCTTAGTGTCCTCAGTGTTTGAGTGTTCATATCATATCCGGAGCATATCTCATATATTATTTGAGGTAGGAATGCCAAAATTCGTGTGTTAATGCAACTTGGGGTCACGGAGCGTCACGTAACTATCCTATCCTTACCTCTGCCATCAGATCAAGAAAAATCATGTCACGAGCATAAATCCTATATTATTTGACATAGGAATCCCAAATTTGGTTTGTGGACACATTTTTGGGTCACAGACTGCTGTACATATACAGTTTAGCGGCCACAGTGACTTTGACTTCTGGCATCAGTTTTAGAAAAATGGGCTGTCCAGTGCCCAGGGGGGTACTCTCATTTTTTTTTTATATACGTAGGCTCGGGCCCAGCATCTACCGTTCACCCCAAAAAAATATTAAGAATTTCAAGCACCCAAAAAATATATTTGAAATTTTTGCGACCCAAAAAAATACCCCCATTCTGTACCTTGGCCTTAAGAAGAGACCCTAAAATGCATAGAAATGACCCATAAATATAGTCCAATTTTTTTATGACCCCCAAAAAATATCCACAAAATTTTCATACACCAAAAAATATTCATTTTTCTGAAAACCCAAAAAAATATTGAAATTCAAAATTTTGAACCCCAAAAAAATGACCCGAGCCTATGTATGAAAATATCAGAGTACCCCCCCCCCCCCCCTGGGGTCCAGTGTTGTCAAATAACGTTCCATAAATGTGTCGCATGCTGAATACATTACCATAACATACCATGCATAAGCCGGGTGCTTAAGATCAAGCAACATACTCGCTGGAAGCACGTGTTAAATGGTAAAAAAATCACAGTTCAGGCGTTAATAATCAGACCTAAGAACAAATCTACATGGACAGGTTCGAGAAGCAGGCAGTGTGCAAGAATACGTACAGTGATAGGGCTAAACGACCGCCAGCTATTTTGAAAAGCTAATACTTGGTTATATATTTATTTTTATTCATTTATTTAAATACATTATTTAATGAGTGTAAAACACATTTAGCTAATATGAAACTATTCTACCATGTGGCCCTCAGTAACACACGCAACATATACAAATAAAAAATTATTTCACATGACATATCTAAAATGATAAAACCTATACTACCATAAGCACAGCCTGAACTGTGCTTTTGGTATAAAAAGGCAACTTACAGTGGAAGGACGTTTAAAACTGAAATATTTAAATCTTTGAATTGGACAAAATATTATTCAGTTAAATATTAAATGGACTATTGATATAGTCACGAAATATCACAGAAAACTACTTATAATATGGATTTGATCCTGTTTTTAAAACTTGTTAGAGATGATGGATTGTGAATTGGAATCGGAATCGAATTCCACAGTTTGGGAGCTGTATACGAATATGACCTATCAAACAATGAAGAGCGAGACCTTGGAACAGCACCATTGACTGACATCGCAGTGAACGATTATGTGTTTCAGCTACTGGCTTCAGTAAATCCGTGGTATACTGGGGTATCAAATTGTTCATGGCTTTGTATGTAAAGACGGCCTTGTTGTAGTTTAATCGTTTTACTATTGGTAGCCAAATTAATTCTTTGAACATTTCCGCTGACGGAGTATTGAAATCTGCATGTAATATTATTCGTGCTGCACGTTTTTGGAGTTTAGATATTCTGTCATGGTTTGATGAGAAAGTAGTCCCCCGTACCACTGATCCATAATCAATTAAGAGCAAAATGTATCCTTGATAAAACTTTTTTGAACATCAGTTGAAACATATTTTGATAACTGTCTTAAGAAAGATATCTTTGATGAAATTGAGGAACATAAATGGTCCATATGAGAAGACCAAGAAAGTTTATCATCAATATGTATGCCTAGTAGTTTATGGTTTTGCGTCTTTTTTATGTGTTTGTCGTCTTTTCTAATATCAAACTCTTGAGATACTTTCTGTTAATTTGCTCTGCCTAAAATCATATAATTCGTTTGTTATAATTGATGTGCATATTATTTTGTCGACTCCAATCCTTTGTATTATCTGCGCCACATTGTAATTTTTCTTCTACTTTATCGGGTTTGTTATCATGGGTGTGGAGAGTTGCGTCATCTGCAATGAAATCTGAGTAGCAATAATTCATAAAGAGGGGTAGATCATTGATAAATAATAAGAATAGGGTTGGTCCTAGAATAGAGCCTTGGGGAACACCAGATTTCGTATACGTGAATGCAGAGAAACCCTTTCCGTGGATGACTGCTTGCTTCCTATCACTAAGATATGATGTGAACCAGGCCATAGATTTGCGGTTAAATCTATAGTTAATGGGCTTCTTAAACAGAATCGAGTGATCAACGACGTCGAAAGCTTTTTTGAACTCAACGAATAAGCAGCCTACAAAATCACCATTATCTATGCACTGCATCCACTGATCAATCAACTTCACGAGCGCAGTTTGGCAACTATGTGTTTGGAGGAACCCAGATTGTTTTTCATGAATTAATTTGTATTTGTTAAGGTAGTTTATAAGATGTTTATTTACGTGTTTTTCAGAGATTTTAGATATGGTAAGCAAGATTGAGATGGGCCTGTAGTTTGATGGGTCAGATTTTTGTCCTCCTTTGAATATGGAAAAAAGCTTAAGCACTTTTCAGTTGACTTGAAAATGATCCAGAGTATAGCTTTTATCTATTAAATCAGTAATCACTGGAGAGAGACAATTTGCTCTATGAAGGTTTTGTAATTTATGTTTCAAGTGAATTTTAAGCACGTTAGGTATATATAGGTTATGAAGGGTGCGAAAAGGTCAATTGAGGCTTGGCATACACTGAGAGCGTTTGTGTGATTTCTTCCCAACCCTCCCACCCTTCGGGTATTTACTTGATTTGCTTGATTAGTAATTTTACACTGCAATGGTTGAATATTCAGACGTATCTAGAAAGCTAGGTATGTGAGTTAAGACATTGCACTGTGCTACGGTGCCTGTTGATGGTCTAGATTGATTTCATATATAAGTTTTATTTCACAAACACCATACATAGAAATGAGAGATTTTGATAATAATCTCCCTTTATAGATTGAATCCTTCGGTTCAGAAAAAAATAAGAGAATTAAACATCAATATGTGGCTATTAAGAAATCAGGGTAGGCCACGTTAAGGCATTGTTTTGTGCTACGGTATCTGAGCATGGTATACACTTTTTCCATATATTATCATATATTTACAATTAATTCAGTTTACTTCTATGAATAGTAGAATCTACGATTATAAAAGTTGTCTTTAAAAATGGTGACTTTTGGGATCGCAACTGGGGTATGTTTTGACTTTGTTGTCTTTCAGGGGGGTTTTAAGACATCACTACTTATACCAAGAGAGTGGTTTTCTGAGTGTTCTTGTGCTGTGTTAGTGATTGGTTCAGGACTGTTGACTACTCTTTGAGCTTTATATTAGTGACTTCAAATATATAAGAAACGATTTACATCCCACTTACTTCGATTCAGTGGATTTAAGAGAACCTCATTACGACGGAAGGCGTGAGATTGTTTTGTAAATCTATATCTAATAAAGTTAGGTACGCTACGGTCTGCGCATGTCACCACGTACACAATATTAGTTGTTGACTTATTTATTATATTAAATAAGTGTCGCCTTTCTGAAATATTAAGTTAAGACAATAAAAATTTATGTTTGGCTGAATAGAATGAAAGAAAACATAATCACTATGGGCCGATTGCATGACAAAAGTTTAAAGATAACCTTGAGTTTAAACTCCAGGTTAACAGCCGTCGATTGCATAAAGTCAGGTTTAACAAGTCTCAGGTTAACTTTAAGCTTAAACTCCGGGTTACTGGCCGTCGATTGCATAAAAGAAGTTTAACAAGTCTCAGGTTAAGCCCTTAAATCGATGGATTGCATAAAACCAGTTTTGGCTAACCTTGGGTTTAAATTATCCAAAAACCTCGAGAAATTTAAACCTGCCAGGGGGGTAATTTAAGCGAAAGGATAGGGTGAATTTTATAAAACTCTTGAATATGGCAGCACATACTTGATTCCATGTTACCGTATACGTCGTTCCCTTGAATTTGATATGCAACATGACCATATTCGGAAAAAGTTGAAGCTTGGCCTCAGCTCTACCCACTATGTTCACCCGGAGGATCAAACCAAGGGCGTCAAACTAAAATCCCATCTAATATGTTTCATATCTATTGTTCCTCTGCCTGCTAAATGGCTTGACAGATTCGGTAAAAATATTGACAATTGACTAAGTTATTGAGGAATTTAAATGATTGACATTTGAACCCGACTTAGGAGTCGGGGACGGGGTAGACTTTGAAACTGCCATGCTTATTTTTAAGCATTGGCAACCATTGCCTATAGTGAGAAGTTGTGAAATATAATAGCATTGGAGAAATGTGAAATTCATTACTCCAAAAAAGCCAATATAGTAGCTAATGAATTATGATGGCCTATTCTAAGTCAAGGGCAATAACTCAAGTGTTAGCTAGTCGATTTTGACGACACTGTATATAATATCGACTGTCTATGGTACTTATCATCTATACCAAGAATGCATCAAATATGGGCAATAAATACTGAGATATGGTTCCGGACGAACCGAGGCAGGGATGTCGCTCAAACCCCGAACTTCGTCGGGGGATAAACTATTTATGAAACTAGAAATGTAACACAGATGCCTCCACCCTAGGGTCATTGTATCAGATCCTTTCAATATCAATGCATATGCAAAATATTAAATCAAGTCGAACTTCGTCTGTGACCTTGACTTAAATATCATGACCTGAGGTAAGTATGGTACTTTTTTAAACTAGACCTTTATCTACTATCACAGTTCTAATCATAGGCGTAGGAAGCTTTTCAATATTGGAGGGGGGAGCAAAGCCAGCTAGGCCAACTTCAATACTTAGGGAGGATTGCAAAATGTACATACACGCATGCATGTACACACACACACACACACACAAACATGTATGCACGCATGCACACACATGCACATGCTGCTATATGTTCATACACCCTTGCATGCATGCATGCAAACACAAACACATGTATGCATTCATGCACATGTATATGCATGCATCCATGTACATGCATATACACGCATACATTTATATATTTACATCCTGATATGGAAATCATTAAAATCAAAGCAAGCGATTTCTATGTAAAATGTAATTTTACTTCAAGTGAGCGAAGTGAAACAGGAAAGTTTCTGGTTATTATTTGAATCTTCAATCAAATTAAGCAATGGATCTCCATTTATAAGAAACCAAATTTATAATTTGAGTACGAACGAGGGAGAAATATTTTTGGTAATGTATTTCAGAGTAAAAAGCTAAGAGGGATAAAAAAACAGAACCAAAAAACAAATATATAACATTTTACTCCGAGCGAGCGAGGAAAATTTTAAGTTGAAGCCTATTGCCTGAAAGGTATTTCAGAGCAAGATGCAATGAGGGATAAAAGGTTAGAGAAAAATTGGAGCTATTTTAAATTTAGGATAAAAAAATAGGAATAATAGGAAAAGCTTGAAAAACCAGTTCCTATGAAAAAATGTTACAAAATAATATACATTATACATACATATACATACAAGGTGATAACAGTCTGCTGACGTAAAGAAATTAAAACGTATTAAAATCTGAGTGAATTGTCTGCTCTTAGAAAATTTTAAACCACATCCAAAAACTCTGAGTGAGCGAAGCGAGCGAGGAAAATTTTACTAATAATAATGTATGGAATTTGTCTTATTTTACCCTGAGCGACAAGAAATTATATGTCAATTTAGACATATTAATGGGGGAGGAGCCAAAAGTTATTCTGGTCCCCTAAAAAATTATTGGGGGGTGGCCCCCTGCCCCCCCCCCCATGTTCCTACGCCTATGCTAATATAAATACTTTTCATCAAAGAACATTTATGCTATAATTTGTAAACCCAAAATCGTTGCCCCTATGGTCAGGGCAAATGGACAAACAATCAAACGTTAATGGGGACAAACGGAACAGGGAAAACTATACGAGGGGCGTTCAATACGTTATGGAAATCCAAAAGTTTTATATTTTGCACGCATCGACTTTATAATTTCATAAAATATCTGCTTCTTGGTTATGCAAGCGTAAAAATATAATTGTCCCGCTCATTTCCTAATTGACACAATCTGCTTTTCAAGATATGGTTCTGAAATACAGTGCGATATGAAATGAAACGGTGTTTTCAAAAGCAGAAAACTACATGCGGTAAACATATTTTCAGCCTGGTTCTTCGTGCGGTGACTATCTATATATTGGTGTTTAATAACTTCAAAAACCAAAGATATTGCGTTTTATTCTACGAAATAATGGGGCCGCCAATTTTGTTGAATTCTTCCTTGATGCCACATTCTCTGGCGTTCAGTTCACTTAGTCGTTTTAGCGTGAACGATTACAATGCGAAAATGAAGACGAGAATCGCTTGTAACAATTCTTCTGGTCGCTATGGTATTCGTTCGCAAGTAATACAGCCATTTTCGAAATTTGAGTATTTGTTTCAGTCACTCAAAAATAACATCTAAATACGTCATTTAAATTATATATAAAAAGTCACTTGGAAGAATACCATCTCTGGCTTACACTGAAATAAAGTAGACAAAACACAGCTTTTTCACCGATGTTTGCATTTTTGGACATTGTGAAACGTATGACGACATGAATTTCAGACTATTAAATCATAAGAAACGAAAACGGCAAACACCCGAAGATATTGTTTTCAGCTTAACTGGTCTGTCGCCTATGCACTGTGCGTATTCAAACTTCGACATAATAAAACTTGACAATGTCCTTTCCTGATCCAAGGCCACCGATTTTAAAGAATCGTGCATATTTTAGTGTGGAGCCTTTTGTTTTAAACGGCGTCAACGCAAGACGGAGTAACGTAATAAAACCGTCGCACGATGAATCGGCACTGGACAAAAGATGACAGCGTTTTCGCATGTAAAAAGGAATTGAATCCAAAAACTGTGTATAATGCCATTCATGCTTGTTAGTTCTCTGATTTATACAATACAGCATACCTTTCTAACATTTTAAGAATGTGTTTGCAATCCGGAGCAAAATACATGTATATACAATCCGGAGTAAAATGCATGTATATACAATGTATATGAGTGTGTGTTTTTAAAAGTCTGCAACTAAATAAAAAAGTAAGTAAGTATGATCAGGAAATACCATAATAACACACTGCAGACCAACCCACGGCACCGTAAGGAAGAGCTACAGAATATATACAGTACCAAGACATTCGTAAAAAAAAAGCTACACCAAACAAAGACAAACACAGAACCCCCACAAAAAATGGGAAGTACATACACAACAGATCAACAGCAACATAACCACCGCCTCAGAACGGACAGCAGCCTAAGGTACCGGGGGGGGGGGGGGGGGCTTAAATACATGTTACATAAGTCAGAACGATAAAAGAAGAAAATAAGTTTTAATGCACCATTTGAAAGGTGATGCTTTGATATCTTGTTTCACATATGGTATAGAATCCTTATGCGTTTGTGGATGGAGTTATGAATGTGTTATCATTACATATTGAGCCCCCTCCTTCCACCCCCACCCCCTGTGAAGACTTCAGCATACATCGTATTTACGGATATTATAAACACCTTGAAGCTGACAATTCGTTAACCCAACAGTCATAACTGGACCTTCTTGGCAGATCATGCTTCACTTCACTACTTGCGGGCATCTTGATGTGTTCACAGGATGCAAAATCGTGTTAGGCTGGAATTGTCATGACAACAATCGGTGCATTAAAGAAAATAGCCTTCTATTTTGTCCTACTCTTAGACTAACACTTCTGGACTAATTTAACCTCAAGGATAATTTACCCTCGGATAGTTAGACTGGGGATAGTTAAACTCAAGGTCACCTTTCGTTATGCAAACCAGATTTAAACTGGAGGCTGGCAAGCACCGTGTTAGGCCTTAGTCGAGACTAAAATAAACTTTCGTCATGCAATCGGCCCTATGTGAGTCTGTCCGTCCGTCCATTAGCAGTTACTGAAAATGATCACTAACTCTTGAACCAGACGGTATATTTCGATTCATTTTTGCATACAAATGCATGTCAACATTATCCAACCACTGGCATGTGTAACAGTCTTTTTTGATGGACGAGGGTTTACCGGGCATCATTTTAGCTGATTGTGGTCAGTAAGTTAAAATGCTAATAAATCTTATACTTATTTAGTTTAACACTGTCTATTTATTTTAACACTGTCCAGTCACTGGTATTCAAAGTGGTGATGATGCTTTGCCAAGCATCATTTTGGCCAGTCGACGTATTTTAGTGGAAATGTTCATAACTATTGAAGTGCACCATATAGTTTGTCAAATACATTGGTATGTTTATTTCATGTTACATATACTGTACAGATGTATTTCTGAATAAAGAGTAAATAACAAAAAAACTACTGTTTGATTTCGATACATGATTCTTTTGATCTTTCAATAACATCTTTCTCCAAACAAATAGTCAATTAATGGTTGAAATTGAAAGTGCTGATCTATGAGCATAATACTACTCTATGAAAGTAGGGAAATGGCTTGTTTTTACAACTCCGTTGGTAATACGCTTCTTAAATTACCTCCCTATTTTTTAAAAAAAAAAAATTCTAAGAATCTGCTGAAATCAAAGAGACTGTATACATTTATAAAATATTTTTAGCCTCAACAATGCAATGGCTGTCTATGTAGGTAGTGTATGTATATCTATTTTCTCTGAACATCCGCAGAACTCTAGCTCATTCAATTTGTGCAGTAGGTAAAACTTGCAGCACAAGCTGTAGGACTGTTATCATTTTATCGAATCCAGGAACGGAAAGTTCAAAGTATACAAAAACAATGTAAGCGATAAAACCGACTGCAAGAAAGACTAGTCCGTAAAGAAACTCCACTCTTGGCGAATCGAGAAATGGTGATACAACCATAAACATACAAATAAGAAGGCCCAAGATTATCACAGGCAATGGCGTTCGAAATGAAGGGCTGTATTTCCCCATCCTATAGCGGATTCGCAGCAGAGAAACACAGACCAATCCAATTGCAAAATACCCTAAAAACCCTGAGAAGTTTATCAGCACCCCAATGTCACCAATGATCAGTAAGATGATACCTATCAAGTGTGTACCAATGACTGATAAGACTGGAACAGAAGTCCGCACATGAAGATATGACATCACTTCCGGATAATGACCATTTCGTGCCGCAGCAAACATAATACGTCCGTTTGAGAATGCTCCACCATTTAGAGAACCATATGTGCTACACATGACACTGAGTGGTATGATAATGGCTGCAGGTTTGATAACCCTCAATGACCAGTCATAGGCAACGGCAGACGAAGATACCATTTCTTGTTTAGATAAAACAGCACCGTAGGACAAGTTTGTTGTTATATAAACGATAGCGACTAACAATATTGAAAATATTATAGCTCGTGGAATATTTCTTTTGGGATTAATTAGTTCTTCTGCGATATCATTGACACGACTAAATCCACCATAAGCAAACAAACACTTGTAAAGAGCCAGCGTGTAATCAACAACATCCGTAGAGCTTCCACTAAATCCTGTTTCAATGTTTTCAGTGTTACCTTGAGCCATATATATGATGCCTCCAACTGAAATTATAATCAGTGCAACCAATTTCGCAAACGTACACACTATTTGTATATTTGCACTAAGTCTAACGCTTATTGTATTTGTAATGGCCAGGGTTAATATCACTACAACAGCAATAGTCTTTCTTATGATATCTGGAGCACTACAGCGTCCAAATATTGGGTTCAACAGATAGTCTGCGAAAACTAGTGTCAAGATTGCAAAAGAATTAGCTGCAATAAGACTGAATATCCAAACTGCAAGAAATGCAGGCGCTGCACCTAAGCCTTTATTGATGTATGTATAACCTCCTCCTGACTGTGGTATAATTGTCCCAAGTTCTCCATGTATAATTCCCAGAACCATACATATCAAGCCACTGACTAGCCATATCACTAGACTCATTCCAATCGAGCCAACACTCGCAAATGCACCCGTGGGAGATATGAATATTCCTGATCCTATCATAGATCCTGCAGTAAATGCTATGGCACCTACAAGACCAATCTGCGCCTTTGGCTTAACAACATCCGTGTCGATATCATTCTCATAACTGAAATCACCATTGGTCTCAGCTTGCTTAATTCGTCTCATTCTGACAGTAAATATCACTTTGGAAAAAAAAATGTTGAGAGAGACAATCAACTATATCGACTTAGGCCAAATAAAAAAATAAGTGTGTTTCGGGTAACTGGTCTGAAATTTTTAGTTAGGGTAGGCACACATATTTTTATGCAATTTGAAATGCATTTTGCCTTTCCAAATGCATAAAAGTGTATATTTTCAAGAAAAAAATATAAAAAATTCTAGGTTTCACCAGTAAATTTAGGTAGGGTCAGGCTACCCTAAACACAGGTGTTTTTATTATAGACTTAGTAAAGTTATAATGCACTGGCCCCTTGAGATATGGTATTATCACATATACATTAAGTGAACCTTCAACCCTCTGAGGACTGGAAACCCCTAAACGGGTATTATGGCAAACAGTGAAGACCCAGATGAAATATCGCCATATGTGGCATTTCATTGGAATCGACACTGTTTGCTAAGACAAAATCGATCTTCAGAGAAAGAAAGGATATTTTAAATTATAACCTTTTAACCCCTCAATATATACAATGACCTCATCCTGACTTTACTGTATCAAACTTTATGGAAAGTTCCATCAGTCCTAAAAGTGTTAAAATGCCTTCCAGATTTTAATTTGTATGAAGCAAAATCTCTGGCGAGACTGTGTTGGAGTATGGGCTTACCTGAACCTTTGCTGATCGCTAATGCAATGGACTCTCATGAGTTGACTTATAATGGCGGGTCATGCTGGTGAACCTGGTGATCATAACATAAAGCTAGATCTGTTGTTGTGCGATTCATTTGCCTATAGAAATGAATGAGGGTGCGCATGTAGATGGCAACCTAACATCTCTACTGAGATGACATGACATCTTGCATGACACGTGCAATGATATTATAGGGTCATGACATTTTTATCTCGACGTCCTTAATGTTCATTTTTAATGTCTTTATTTATCGAGATAACACATATAACCAGACACTTCTTGTTCTATTTTATGCGCTCTTTCTTTTGAAAATACTGGCCAATGCGACTCTTAGGATCAAATCCGTCCTTGCATAATCATATCAAATCTGGTATTATTTTTTTTTGATTGAGGTGGGTACAAGGGCGATTTCTGGACGAGCAGAACCATATCACAAGGTCACCAGAGTAGGTTTATAACCCTTTTGTATTCTGGTGATATAGATACGAGTTTTAGCTGATTTGCCAGAAATTAAGAAGCTTAGTTATGCACTGTATTCAGTAGATCAGTCGATCTGTCCATCCGTGTTCAGTTAGCAACAATCACAATAACACAGAATCGCCTTGAAATATTTCCCAAAGAGATTAATATTGATAAGATTGAGACATTGGGCTTGCAAAAAATAACAATCTCCTTTGTCTAAGGCTAAGCAGAGACAAAATAAATGTGAAAACAAGTGCTCCATCAAATTTTAGCATATCTCTTAAACTATATGAAATAAATTCATGAAACTCCATAGGTATGTACATTTTGTCAAAAAATGTGTCTCAAATAAGTAAAAAAACTCTCGCTACTTTTAATCATGGAAGGTCACATGGAATTATCTGTCAGCCGGATGATAATCAGCAATTTACTATTGATTTTATTTTTACATATTTATCATGGGGGCGGAACACATGATTTGTGACGTCATTGTATTAACATTGTGGCCGCGACCATATTGAAGCTTGTATCCACTTCGATGAGCACCACGTCTAATTTAGATGTTAACGATATATGATTAGTGCATGAGTCGTACTTTTTTTTGCTGTTGTGTTGGTAACAATTCCACTGTATGGTCTGTAATCTGAAGCAAACACTTAGACACAAATCATAATGTTTTGCCAGTTGACACAATGACCTAGTTTAAAACTCATATCGAAGTAAACAATGTCAACGAGCAGCGTGTGGTCACAAAATGAAAATACTTAAATTACATTAGCTATGGGCTAGCTCATGAAATGGTTGCTTGCTTGCTTTGTAACGTTTCTGTTACAGAGAAAGAAGCAAAAACTTACAAAATATGAGAACAATTTCCAAGATGGCTACGCCCTCACTGAAAAAAGTATTACGCCACAAATCACGTGTTCCCTAAAGGCTGTAGTAGAAAGTGAAACAGAAATCACACTAATTTAGTTTGATGATAACATAATGCAGGCAAATCCTGGAAAGTTCCAGGCAATTGTGGGTGGTAAAAAGACATTTTCTGAACTCATGAGCTTCTGCGTCACTGATAGCACTATACTGTGTGAGGAGACAGTGAAGTTCTTGGGAGTCGAACTGGATTACCAGCTTAATTTCAATTAGAAAGTTTCCAGGATTTGCCTGAAAGTAGCCAGACAACTAAATGTGCTCCATAGAATCATCAAATTTCTGTCTGAAGAAACAATTCTCACGGTTAGTTTTTGAATTTTTCATCAGATCCAATTTTAGCTACTGTCCTATTGTCTGGCATTTTTGCAGCAAGGTTAATACTGAAAAGCTAGAGAAATAACAATATAGAGGTTTGGAAATTGTTTCTTATGAAGAGCTTTTAACTGTACCTAGGAAGACTCAGAACAATTGCTCTAGAAACATTTAAATATATAGATAACTCTGCTACTAAATATACCAGAGACTTAGTCAATCTAAAGCAGTCCGTATGAGAATACACTACAAATACGTACGGTAAGCACTGTGGCATACGAACAGAAACCTTTCCGCTTCTAAGCCAGAGTGTGGAACAGCCTCCCGAACGAGCTAAGAAAAGTTTCAGCTTCAATGACTTCGAGAGGCTTATTCGCACATGGGCTGGTCCAAAATGCAACTGTGCTGTATGCCGCAGTTAACCTGCTTTTTATTCACCTGTTGGCTTTACATTTGCTTTTAAAATGTTCATGTTCATTTTAATTTCAAATTATGTTTACAGCTTTTATTCAGTTTATCTTATTTCATGCTTTATACATGTACCTATTCCATTTTTGCTTATTTATGCCAATGTCAAAGTAATATTAATGGATAATGTTTTAGGATGGTCAGATTATCCGTGGATTTTCTATCTAGCAAATATTTTGCCTATTTTGTATTTTTTGTGCAAGAGTTGAAAGCTAGTCCGTGCTTTTTCTCATGCTGGTTTCGACTTTCGCCACCTTGGTAGAAGGTTTGTTTTACAGGAATCTTTATGTAACATTTCTTGATTAGGCATCTGCCTTGTACTTTTTGATGTGCATATGCTGACAGATTGCAACTAACATGATGATGCCCCAATGGAGGTTTTGACTATGGCAACCTGGTGGTTCGATAGCCTCTCCGAAGGAGCTTATAGTAACGATGGTAACTTTATCTAAAATCTAACCCTTAGGTGTCAGTCCCAACAAAGGTCGTCTGCACTTGTCGTCCTATGAAAAATGTTGGGGGACCTCTTTGACAAAGAGCGGGGACCCAGAGCGGCCTGTTCCGGTAGGGATCAGTCCTATCTGGGTCCACGCTGTTTGCCTCTGTCTTTTATTTAGTTATTTATTTGGATTCTTTCGTAAGGACTGAGTCTAGTGATCATCTTAATCTTATGTATATGTATATATTGAATCACATGTGATGGCAGTGTTATACAGCTTGTAAATATCCGCCTGTGATAAAGTTTTGTGATAATATTCAGTGATAAGATGTGCTCAATTCATATAACGCTCCTTTTTTCAGCCTATAGTATTTTAACTGCAAGAACATTTGTTGTTTTATCTAACATGTTTTCTATTTATATTTGTTGAAAATGAGCTCTATAATTTGTTTGTCGGTAAATAGCTTTAATAGCTAATGTTATGTATTAAATGTATCCGACGTTAAATGGGGCGTTAAATAACGATTCTTGTATCTTGTAATATGGTTTCTTACTTCATGAGCACGTATGCCATTCGCGCGACATCATGGTTAATATACACACCATTTATTTTGAGAAGGTATACTGTCAGGTGATAAAGGCCCTTATTAGAGCTTCGCATATATATAAGCATGCTGGGCATTTGGTAACTGATGAATGTTATTTGCATGTAACGGTTAGTAAGGTCAATGATCCCTCTCTTATCACCTCAAATGCTTCGGTTGGTTGTGAACTACTTGGTAGGACAATAGCAGGTCAGATTTACTATTCCATTTGAAAGAAAGGGTGCAATTTGTCTTTAGCTCTTTGCATGCTGGGTAATTTATTATGCTTTTGTTGTCGTCTGTTGACTTTTTTCAAAATTATTTTTTCAAAGATTTTTTTTTACTTTGGCACTGTGACTGCCTGAGATCACCGATATGACATTGGAGTCAAAGGTCAAGTTCACAGCTTAACGGCTCGAAACGCGAACTCTTTCATTATTTGACAGATAGTGTTCATCTTTGGCACAATGATTGCCTGCAATGTGTAGATTACAACGAATGTTTTAGATCACCGATATGACCTTGGAGTCAAAGGTCAAGGTCACATATTCCTAAAATTTGTTTTACGGCTCTTAAAGGAAACTCTTTCATTTTTTGATCGAGCGTGTTCACTTTTGGCACAATGATTGCCTGTGGTGTGTAGATTACAACGAATGCCATCAGTATGACTTTGGAGTCAATAGTCAAGGTCACATATACTTATTATCTGTCTTACGGCTCGTAAAGTAAACCCCTCTTTCTTTTTCGACCTAGGATGTTCATGTTTGGCACAATGATTGCTTATGGTATGTAGATGACAACGAAGGTTCCATATCAACGCTATGACCTTTGAGTCAAAGGTCAAGGTCATATTACTTAAAATTTGTCTTACAGGCCGTAACGTGAGTTCCTCTTATAGTTTTGATGTAGAGTGTTTATCTTTGGCACAATGATTTCCTTATGTGCATAGATTATAGTAAAGGTTTCAGATCACCGATATGACCTTGGAGTCAAAGGTTAATGTCAAACATACTTAAGCTTGGAACGCGAACTCATCTTTCAATTTGTGATGGAGGGTATTCAAATTTGGCAGAATGATTGTCTACGGTGTATATTTAAAAACAAAGGGTTTATATATCAGATATACATGTATGGCCGTGAAGTCAAAGGTCAAGGTCAAATATGTTTAAAATCCGCCATACGGCTTGTAAGTTCAACTCTTCTTTCATTTTATGATAGCGGGTTTTCATACTTAACACAATGCTTGCTTAATGTGTTTAGATGACAACAAAGGTTTCAGATCCTCTATGACCTTTGAGCCATAGGTCGAGATCAAATATACTTAAAATCTGTGTAAATGCGTGTAATCAAGACGGTGGTTCTGTTTTTGTTTATTAATTGTGTATTGCTGCTCCCCAGTGTGTGTGGGAGTTCCATGTTTTGTAGTGTAGTACTTGGTGTCCTTTCTAGTTTACCAATCATCTCGTTGAAAAAGAGATGGCTGGTCGCTTTACTTTGGTTGTGTTAATACTGTCGTGTGGCTGTAAATGTTCTGTTTTTCTTCCTCGCGGTGCCATGGGTTGGTCTGTGATCTTGTATTGTGGCATTTCATTGTCATACTCACTTGTTTTTGGTTACGCATTCTATAGGTCCATTTAAGCAAAGCTTCTGAGCGTAAAATGCAATTTTTATCTTACCCAGCAATCTAAACATATGTTTGAGTGCTAAAAAGAACGTCTCATTCACTTAATGGCGTCGTCGTTTTTAAAACAGTGTATTTCTAGAATATTTGCAAAACATATTGCTGCATACCTGCAGAAGGTACAATAATGAAAATAGTTCCCTATGATATAGAATTAATTTAAGTAATAAACATTTTATCAGTAGTTTTCTGTTGCCTCTTGTTTTCTTGTACCAACAGTTTTAACACATAGAAAAATTTAATTGCCATTTTTTCGATGGCGTTAACGTTAACGCCAATGGTAAACAGAGTTTTTGAAAATTTACATTCACTTTGAACGCGTTCTACTTGAAAACCAAAAGTGTATTCATTTTGATATTTAATTGTATATTGCTATTTTCCATATGCTTTTCAGCTCTGTAAGTTTTGTGAAATTGCACCAAGTAACTTAGTGACAGTATTTTTTTTAAATCTGTAAATACACTGTTTTAAACGGCGACGTCATAGAGTGACGAACACTTTTGGCCACCATCTGCAATTAGCCCTTAAAGCGCAAAGAAAAAATGCATCTGAGAATGTTGTCTGCTGAAATCGTCTGCTGCAAATAATTGCCTAACATTACTGACGAATTAAGCATAGAAGCAAACAGCTTGGACCTAGAATAGACTGCTCATATGGAGCCGTCTGATCTGGGTCCACTCTGTTTGCCAAAGAGGCTTCATAAACATTTCAGCAGACGAGAAAAGCAGACGACTTTTGTTGCGATTGGCGCATTAAGGGTTAGTCTAGTTTGGCAGTCGGTGAGACCTGCACCACAAGCTGGAGAAACGTCGTCACTTTATCGAACCCAGGAATGGATTTGTCAAAGAAAACGAAAACAAAATAAACCAGTACACCGACACCAATAAAAGCTAGTCCGTAGAGGAGCTCTGTTTTTGGTGAGTCGAGAAATGGTGAGACGATCATAAACACGCAAATAAGAAAGCTTAGGACTATAACGGATATCGGTGTACGGAATGAATTAGTGCTCGTTTTCTTCATATTGTAACGGATTCGTAACAACGAGATACAAGTCAGTCCAACGACGATAAAGTTAGAAAAACTGGCGAAGTTAATTAAGGTGCCTATATCACCTGGTATTAGAAGAATTAGCCCTATCACATGGGTACCGATAACAGACAAGACAGGGATTGTTGTACGCACATGCAGGTATGACATCACTTCCGGAAAATGTCCATTTCTGGCTGCAGCAAACATGATACGACCAGTTGAAAACCCTCCACCATTTAGAGCTCCATATGTACTACACATAACACTCAGTGGTATTATTATAGACGCGGGTTTAATCACAATCAGTGCCCAGTCATAGGCGACAGCAGGTGAAGAAACTATCTCCACATTAGACAAAGCCGCACTGTACGACAAGTTTGTGGTAACGTATATTACTGTGACAAACAGTATAGAAAAGAGGACAGCTCGAGGGATATTTCTTTTAGAATTAATAAGCTCTTCTGCGATCTCATTTGTGCGGCTATATCCATGGTACGCAAACATACATTTATAAAATGCAAGTGTATAATCGACAACATTCGTTGAATTGCCTGTAAATCCTCTTCTTATATTTTCAAGGTTACCTTGGCCCATATACACGATTCCACCTATCGAGATAATGGTCAGTGCAACAACTTTCGCAAAGGTAAAGATGATCTGTGTGTTTGCTGCTACCTTTACACTGATAACATTTGTTATGGCTAAAGTTAGAATGACCACGGCAGCAATTGTCTTTCTAATGCTATCAGGGGCCCCGCAGTTTCCAAAGATCGGGGTCAATAAATAGTCCGCAAAAACCAATGCCAAGATCGGAAAAGATGAGGTGTTGTTTATAAGAGTTTGTATCCAGACAGCGAGGAAAGCTGGTCCTGAACCTAATCCTTTGTAAATGTATGTATAATCACCACCAGAATGAGGTATTATTGTTCCAAGTTCTCCATAAACAAGTCCAAAAACCATAGAAATCAGCCCACTTATTAGCCAGACGACTAGGCTCATTCCAATAGAACCTACACTTTTTAGAGCACTAGTAGGAGAAACGAATATTCCAGAACCTATCATACACCCTGTAGCAAAGGTTACAGCGCCGAGAAGACCAATCTGTTGTTTTGGCTTGATGCCATCTGGACTGTCATCTTTGTGAGGAAGACCAGATTCCATCGACTCCTCTAGTGCTTTATTGTTTTCCAACTCGCTTCCTGACATTTCGTTTCTTAAATGGTCACTCGGATTGTTATCAACAAAAAACTTCAAGGCCAGCCTGCATATCCAATCCTTTAAAGTTTATTTAGGATTATGATTATTCGGTGACTATAATAATACATTTAGCCACATCTTGACAAAACCAACAAAGTGTCATGTGCGCCGCCTAGCGACGACTTATCTGATCAAAGTATTCGTTGTCCGCTTGAAGATAGTGTGGGTCATTGGTGTGGCTCCAATTACGCAAATTACGCACGTGCGTAATAAAAATAGTAACATTCAAGGGAGGTCACTTGATGTGATAAGAGTGATCTTCCATACTATAAGAAACTGCTCAAAAAGGAAAGAATTCGCTCCCAGAAAGAATTCGCTCCCTCTGTTCCCATTTAAAAGGGACGCAATTGAACAGAAAAATTTCTTGATCCAGTTGTCGCCCTTTGATGTCCGTAACTTTTTCAGCGTTCTTGATACGCCGTTGTGGGTCCTTCTCCTGGTCCACTTATAGAGCGCATGGCGAAGCCTCCGAATAGATTTGGCGCATTTCAAGGCTAATCTTGGCCTTCGCTGGATACATATGCCACTTTGTCTTGTCATGAAACGAGACTCGACTGCTCTGTTTCACAAATAATGATAAAACTATGCACATAGTGTCATATGGGTGTAGATGAAGACGCAGATAGGCAATTAGACCTCTAGCCCCGCTTTGTGCGTACGCATGTGCGTTTAAAGGACGCATTTACGCATATTTGTTTATCTTGTTTCCATCAAATACTAGTCAGATGTGATAAGGTGCTTATCTCACTCATTGTTGTCTCAAGTGTTTTAACTTATTGCTAGTAATTGTATTGTGATACTGCAGTTAAGTGACTGTTTGTGAATTTGGCCATATCTCTGTTAATCTCAAGGATTGCGAGCAGAAGTGTCTTGCACAATATGTGTACAAATACATTTATGAGAGCATTTTACATTTTCCATTGGTACGATATCTTGCAAAAGAATGCATATAGGCAACTAGTTTGTTTTCAGGGATTTACAAAAACTAATATTGGTCAAGTTCAGGCTGCAAATAAACACATGATCGCATGATCAAATTGACTGTTTCCTAAGCTGTCTATATGTATATATGTCCATATAGATACTGAGGGCCTCGTGGAAGATAAGCTACTACATGATTATATTTTTGCTTGTGCAATGGTGTAAGCCTCTATAAATAAAGTATTTACTTACTTACTTCCTTACTTACTTACTTACTTACTTACTTACATACTTACTTACTCACTCACTCACTCACTCACTCACTCACTCACTCACTCACTCACTCACTCACTCACTCACTCACTCACTCACTCACTCACTCACTCACTCACTCACTCACTCACTCACTCACTCACTCACTCACTCACTCACTCACTCACTCACTCACTCACTCACTCACTCACTCACTCACTCACTCACTTACGTACTTACTTACTTACTTACTTACTTACTTACTTACTTACTTACTTACTTACTTACTTACTTACTTACTTACTTACTTACTTACTTACTTACTTACTTACTTACTTACTTACTTACTTACTTACTTACTTACTTACTTACTTACTTACTTACTTACTTACTTACTTACTTACTTACTTACTTACTTACTTACTTACTTACTTACTTACTTACTTACTCACATGAGCTGGTACATATATATGTGGGCTCAGTAGAACAATGAATATTTGTAATGGATATCTGATTTTCAAAAGTCTGTATAAATCAAGTGTTCACGCCACTTCAATTTCTTGTACTTTATAGTCATTTCCCAATCATAACAAACCTATTTTATTTCTTGCATTTTTCAAAAGATCAAGGTCAGATATGGATTTATTAATGCCCCGCATGCAATTTAGGTTACCTTGCACCCCCAGAACAGTTTCTCATGGGTGCCAAATTGTTTATTGGGACCCCGTGAATGCGAAACAAATTTCTCCTCAAAAATATTTTGGTATTGACTATGTGAAATTGCATGGTTTGCATGGCAACCCCTTATATGGTTCTTCAGAATGGGGTAGGCCTACAAAAGCAATCCTATCTAGTGTTTCACTTATCTTAGAGCCTAAACTTGGTGTCAAATTAAAGCTTAGACACATGCCTTCAACCTGTTGTCAGATATGTAAATCATCTAATTTAAAAATTCATCAATATTAATGAAACCTTAAAGTGAGGTAAAATCATAAAAAAAACTAAATGAACAGATTTCAGCCCAAACCATCATCAAACCATCATTGTTGCAAGTTTTATATCATCAGTGATACAATTTGATAAGTCCTTTGATCCAGGGGCCTTATATGAAAATTATCTCATTTGCATAATCATGAATATTAATAATGAAAACTTAAAAATGAGGGGAAAACATGGGTTAACTAGTATCCCAGGGGTTAATCAGACCTACATTGAACACATATGACATTTTATTATGAATTTTATGGTTACCATAGCAACCCATTATGCAACTATAAAGAATGGAATGTATGTACAAAAATTACTCATATCTCAGTAGCAACTCAGCCTAGAATGCTAAACTTGGTACCAAATTAATTCCTGGACATGGCAGTTTTATTTGGTGGTTTGATTTGCAAATTACCTAATATCTATATTCATGATTTTTTACAAAAAAAAATGAAAACTTTAGAAATGAGAGAAAAATCCTAGTAAAACTAAGAGATGCACGTATTAAATTGCAAATATTTCATCTGCTATGTGTTCTAGTGTATCAAACTTAGTGCCAAATCATTGCTAAGACATAGTACTATTACCATTATGGTCAGATATGAAAATACTTGAATGGAATATTCATGTATTTTAATGAAGACAGTAGAAATTATGAAAAATCGCGAAAAAATTAGGAAAAATCAAGGGTTGGGTCATTCTATAAGATTTTACACTTTAGGACAGCTGAACTATTTCATATCGAACATTCTAATTTCTTTTAGTTTTCTTGATAGAGATGCATGAAACACCAAAACCATTTTATGCAAACTCCGTCCACGCACAAATTTGACTTAAAAGACATAATTCATCAACTTTCAATTCTTATGTCATGCTAATTAAATGCCCGCAAAATTTTGATTTATTATTTTCAATGTTCCATTCTATTAAGGAATATCTATTTCAGATGTAATGCAAGCATAAAAAAACTTTAAGCCCTTGAATGCCTCAATTATTAAGAGTTGAATGACATTGAATTGTTTTTACATTTTTAAAAGACCCAGCTTCTTTTTCCCAAATTTTAATGTGTCCTGAAACAGTTTAAAATTTGGACAAAGCTTTTTGAATATTTTTATAGAATTACCCAGGTGTACTTTTAAATCTAATAATATCTCAATTGCTAAGTGTCCTAGAGATCCAAGCATGGTTTTAAATTAATACTAAGACATAGCCATGTTTACCAAACGATCAAATATGTGAATGATCATATTATATTCATGAATATTGATGAAACCATGAGAATTTTGAGAAAAATACTTGAAAATTAAGGGGATATACCTACAAAATTCCTCATATCTCTGCTGCTAATAGCCCTAAATTAGCAATCTTGGTGCCAACTTACTGCTACGACACAGCCCCTTTCCTTAATGATAATATATGTGCATATCCATGAATATTCATAAAAACATTAGAATGAAGAGAAAAATCGCAGAAAAATAAAGGGGTACCTTCAAAATACCAATATCTCAGCTGCAAATTGCCATAAAGTATCAAACATTATAGTTAATCTAAGTCTAGACATAACACTTCAAGATAACACTAAACATAACACTTTTACCTAGTGGGGCAGCTATAAGAATTACCTAATTTGTATGAGATCAATATTAATGAAAACAATAAAAAATACAAGAAAATGTATAAAAATTGATAGTAGTGTACCTTCAAAATTATTCATTTCTCATCGGCTATAAATCTTAGACTTTTTCTTAGGATAAAAACCCTTTGATTATGCTGTTTTGTGTTGTGGAGTGGGTGGGTGGCGTAAATTGGGGATGGGTTGGGTTTGGTTCGGGTGGGGTGGGTGGGGTGGGGTGGGGTGGGGTGGGGCGGGGGTGGGGTGGGGTGGGGTGGGGTGGGGCTGGGTGGGGTAGGGTAGGGTAGGGTAGGGTAGGGTAGGGTAGAGGTGGGAATGGGAGTGGGGTGGGTGAGATGGGTTGGGGCGGGCTGGGGAGTGGTGGTGGTGGGTGTTAAGCTTGGGCAGGGCAGGGCAGGGTCTTAGGTTTTTCCAGCAATTTGTTTTAGGGTTGGGGTTATAAATGCATCCATTGGAAGGTAAGCAGTGCTCAAGTATGAGCGAGCCAGTAGGAAAGCATATTAGTGAATCATGATAGCACGGAATATATGTCAATAGACGAAACTTCCTGTAAAATTTTAACCAATCAGAACTTCTCTGACATTCACTGGCGGGACTTCCGTATTTACGTTTTCGTTTCTGCATCGTCGACTGCCAAAACTGGCAAATTTAGCTGTAATTATAGAAATATTACACACACATTAAGGAGATTGATACAGGCTCATGCAGCAAACACAATATTCAAAGCCCTATTCTCTCAAAAATATAAGAGAAGTGAAGTGGTTTATCTAAATCTTAGCTCCTTATTCGAACGTATTCAAATTTCGGACGGGTGCCGGGGTGTGGGTTTTCTGAACACGTGCGACATTTGGGATTCTTTACAGAACAGCTAGTGTTGTTATATGATCATTATGCTTAAGCTCCTGTTGTAGCATTAGCCGAGCTGATTATGCAGTGTACCCCTTCAGTAGCGTTAACAATTCTCGGGACTTCCGGTTAGCAACAGTTGCAAAGGCTCGCCGAATATGACAACGACGCCATTTTGTTTCTTTATCGATATTTTGATTTTTGCGTTTCCCGCAAGATAATCTTCATTAATGGCCAACTCAGTCGTAGTCTGCAGTAGGTTGCAACAATCATAGCATTATAAAAGACAAGAAAATACGGAGTTTTAGCTTCCCAAATAATAATGACAAACACTCAGAAATATCGATCTTTGCAGTCACGGCAGGCACTAAATGTCAACAAAAGACTATTTCAGTACTGATATGTATAGCGCATAGAAAACAAAGCATGCACGATTTATCTGAATAATAATAATAATAATAATAACTCAAAACATTCTGTCATATGAGGGTAGATAGATAGATAGATAGATAGATAGATAGATAGATAGATAAATAGATAGATAGATAGATAGATAGATAGATAGACAGACAACCAGACAGACATCATGTCCCATCTCAGCTGCAGATATGACTACAAACCATATCATGTTACATCTCAGCAGACTGCCCTCTGTAGATATGCTCGCAAACTGGTGCATCATGCTTGCAAAGTTTAAACTTGTTATATCACTAAAGTGTCGAACAGTTTGGACCTCGATCAGGCCAGACATTTTCAGACCGGACAGAATGTCAGGCTTGATCTTGTTCCAAATTGTTCGAAAAGGTTATCAGCAGATGACAATGTCATGTAAAGGTTTAACGCAAAGTTAAAATACATCGGTTCAACTTCAACTTGTCATAACATCTAATGTGTCAATTAGTTTGGACCCGTATCAGGTCCAGACAGAATGTCGGGCTTGATCTGGGTTCAAATTGTTTGAAAGGGCTATCAGCAGATGACAATGTCAGATAAAGGTTTAACGCAAAGTTAAAATACATTGGTTAAACTTCAACTTGTCATAATCTCTTATGTGTCAAACAGTTTGGACCCGTATCAGGTCCGGACATAATGTCGGGCTTGTTCTGGGTTCAAATTGTTTGAAAGGGCTATCAGCAGATGACAATGTCAGATAAAGGTTTAACGCAAAGTTAAAATACATTGGTTAAACTTCAACTTGTCATAACCTCTAATGTGTCAAACAGTTTGGACCCCTATCAGGTCCAGACAGAATGTCGAACCTGATCTGTGGTCCAATTTGTTTGAAAGGGTTACCAGCAGATGACAATGTCATGTAAAGGTTTAGCGCAAAGTTAAAATACATCGGTTCAACTTGTCATAACCTTTAAAGTGTCAAACAGTTTGGACCCTGATCAGGCCTGGACAGAATGTAGGGCCTGATCTGGGTCCAAACTGTTTACAAAGGTTATCAGCAGATGACATGTCAGGTAAAGTTTTAATGCAAAAAGTAAAATACAATGGATTTGACCCAAAGTTGTTAGAATCTTGAAAAACAATTTTGATCCTGGTCAGGCCACTATGGTTGTTTTCCCAGACACCATGTTTACATTTAGGGATAGTTGGTCAAAATTGATAACTTTTTCTCATATCTAACTTTTGTCACAGCATCCAGTTGATCCAAATATTGCATGCGCTGATCCGGAGGAGGGGCAGGGGGCCCGGAACCGCCTGGAAAAACACAAGTTATATGGGATTATAAAGGGAATAAGCAATTGGATCCCCCTAGAAAAAGTTGGATCCCCTCCTAGAAAAAATGTTGAAGCCCCTCTGGAACCTCGGAAAATTATTATTTTCTTTGAAATAAACCATTGGTATTCTGTAAAATAAGTGAAGGACTACTAAAAAGAATTTTAAAAAACCGTTGTCAGAGAATTTTTTATGACAGATGGACCTGGACAAATTCCTGGATCCGCGCATGCCTTGATACAAATCTTGAGCTATTGTTGCTTCATCCATGCTAGAATGCCATATACATGTAATTATTGCTGATGACTTTTCTTGAAAAGGATAGGGCTTATGACAGGCTGTATATTGTACCAATTAAAGGTGTTGAGTGTCAAACTTGGAGGTGTGATGTGTCAGAATTCAGATTCAAAATAGTCATTTATCTATCTGGAATTTGATAATATCTCAAGGTATATGGAATTTAAAGACCGTTTTAATGTGTTAAAGCTCCTAAGATATTTGAGACACTCATTTCTTTCACGTCTAAATGATCGCAAACCGATGGCCGTTCACCCCACCCACACCAGAGTTTTTTTTTCAATAATTTGTGAAATCGGTGCTATTTAAATCAAAATAATCGTGGCGGGACAAAAGACAATGTTTTCCCTTCGAAATAGGCGCAGACTGGTGAAAAAATCCGAGAATTTGAATAAACACGGCCGATTTTTCATCATTTTCCCGTTACCCGTAATGTTAAAATTCACCGTTCACTTTACCGCGGTACATTTGTTTACCTGTGTCGCTAAGGCTGTGACGTCACGGCGGTCCCGAGAATGGATTGGTCTCTCCTATCTGTCACAGAGCAAAGTCAATCATTTAAAATCCATATTTCTCCACTAAATATGCCTCGATTTTACAAAGGTCTTTAATTTTTGAATAAATAATACATTAATGTTGTCAATTCATGTTAGTTGACTTTGGTAAAGACAAATATGTAAGAAATATTTATTCCAAAACTGCATCGGCGGACATTTTGAAACTCCGACATTGATTTTCGGCTGACCTTGCGAGGGTGCACTAATTTAGATATTCATTAAAAATCATCCAATGAAACAACTGCAAAGATTTTTTTTGCAATCACAGAGGATAAATATAGAAATGAGATCATGCAAAAATATCAGGTATTTACGACAGTTCATAGGGTCAGAACCTTGCTCAAAGATTGGCCAACTTTGAGATCGTTTTTCTCTGGAAATTTCATAGAGTACTGAAAGTTACTGGTGCCAGGCTTTTTTCAAGGCTTTCCCAACAAGATAAACTTAAAATTAGTATCCTAGACTTTAGCGCATCTGTGCGCATACGGTATTTATAGCAGTACTATCACGAGGGGAGTGCATGTAAACTATACGGCAAAGCGTCCAAACCGCGGGAATGTGTATTGGACAATACACAATTGCGGTTTATCAGCTGATCGTTTTTTGACAAAAAATATACCAATCGAAAATGTTTGAACTAGTGTAGCTTTTTTATACCCCGCCACACTTTAGTGTCGGGGTATTATGTTATACCTTTCGGTGTCCGTCCGTCCGTCCGTGCTCACCATTTCCGATCGATAACTTGAGTATTTATCCACGGAATTTTTTCAAATTTTGCATACATATTGTTATCGGCGATGAGTGGTATGGGATTGTTAATGGGCATAATCCGTCCATTTTTAACGGAGTTACTGCCCTTTTTCGTATTGGAAAAATGGTTTCTGGCCTGTTATTCCTTTACTGTTCATGATATCTGAATGAAACTTCACAGATATGTTGCACATCAAAGGTTACATATTGTGACTAAGGACCGTCACTCTGACCTTCCCAGTTTGTGAGTTATCCGCCCTTGATAGGTTTGAAAAAAGGTTTTTGACCTATTGTTCTTTTACTATATGGAATATCTGAATATAACTTCACAGATATGATTCACATCAAAGGTAACATATTGTGACTAAGAACCGTCACTCTTACCTTTCCTGTTTGTGAGTTATCTGCCCTTGATTGAATTAAAAAATGTTTTTTACCCGTAGTTCCTTTACTATGTGGAATATTTGAATGAAACTTTACAGATATGTTTCACATCAAAGGTTACATACTGTGACAAAGAACCATCACTCTTACCTTTCCAGTTCATGAGCTATCTGCCCTTGATTGATCTGAAAAATGGTTTTTGACCTGTAGTTCATTTACTATATGGAATATCTGAATGAAACTTCACAGATATGTTGATCATCAAAAGTTACATATTGTGACTAAGGATCGTCACTCTTACCTTTCCAGATTGTGAGTTATCCACCCTTGATTGATCTGAGAATTGGTTTTTGGCCTGTAGTTTCTTTTACTATATGGAATATCTGAATGAAACTTCACAGATATGTTGAACATCAGAGGTTACATATTTTTAGTAAGGACCGTCACCCTTACCTTTCCAGTTCATGAGTTATCCGCCCTTGATTGATCTGAAAAATGGTTTTTGACCTGTAGTTCATTTACTATATGGAGTATCTCAATGAAACTTCACAGATATGTTGACCATCAAAGGTTACATATTGTGGGTAAGGATTGTCACTCTTACCTTTCCAGATTGTGAGTTATCCACCCTTGATTGATCTGAGAATTGGTTTTTGACCTGTAGTTCATTTCATCCGTCCGTGATCACTGTTTCCGATCGATAACTTGAGTATTTATGCACAGAATTTTTTCAAATTTTGCATGCATATTGTTATTGGGGATGAGTGGTATGGGATTGTTTATGGGCAAAATGCGACCATTTTCGATGGAGTTACTGCCCTTTCTCCCTTTAAAAAATGGTTTCTAGCCTGATATTCTTTTACTGTTTATGATATCTGAATGAAGCTTCACAGATATGTTGAACAGCAAAGGCTACATATTACAACGAAGGACCGTCACTCTTACCTTTCCAGTTCATGAGTTATCCGCCCTTGATTAATCTGGAAAATGTTTTTGACCTGTAGTTCCTTTACTATATGAAATATCTGAATGAAACTTCACAGATATGTTGACCATCAAAGGTTACATATTGTGACTAAGGACGTCATATCACTGTCTATCTCTTCTGTTGCTATTTAGGCATTATATATCTCACAAAATAACTTTTGGTGCCCCCAGCAGTGGCGGGGTATTATGCAGTGCTTGTGGTGCTTTTATTATTTCTTGATGGATTTTCATAATTTAAACATCATTTTCTTTGTCATTCATTCTACTTTTAGCCCCTGTTTTCAGATTTGAAAAATTTCAAATAGTACTAAAATCCATTGATATCGCTACCTTCAGCAGGTTTGTCTGATCATGGCTTGTCACCGCAAGGTAAACGCTGGAGATCTTTACTACTCAAGGGCCAAATCTCGTTAGCATGAAGCATCGCATTCTGGACACAAGCTGTACACACAACCACGGGTCATTCTATTGTAAAGTCATCTGGGTATTTTAGGCTTTATGTAAACTCGCGCTGTAGTGCTCCGCTGAGATAGTTAGTGAAAATAATGCCAGACGCTTATTAAAAAGGAAGTGGCTACAGGTACGGGCCCGTATCCCTAGACAGCGAGTCTAGAGGTACGGTCCGGTATCTCTAGACTACGAGTCTAGAGATATGGGCCTGTACCTGTAGACAGTCCACTGAGGATTGGCTAGAGGTACAGCAGGGCTTCCGTTAGGCGGGCGTACGCTGTATATTACGTCCAAAAATCGGCTGCGCATGCCGTAATTACACATCAAAGACGTACTGCGGACTTCTGAAAATTCCTCAGGACAGCCAAAAGTGGTTATTGAGACGTCCTGTCTGCAGAAAAAAAAACGCTCACATTCACCAGATACGTCTTCGTATTGGAAACTCATTTCTTTTGTTTATTGACCACACTAGGACGTCCCACTTGACTGATTTCGAAAGTTTTATTGACAGCTAGTGTCACGTGTAGGCTTTAGTCGGACGAGTAATCATCCAACAGGTGTGAAAACATCGACATATCTTGACAACTGCCTTAGAAACCATTCCCGCGAGACGGACATCCAACTCCTGAGCAAAAACTGAGAGCATTAAAGCAAAACAGCCAATCAGTATCCGTTTGTTTGACAGTTGAGAAAGCTTTGTAATACAGAAAGTGCCGACGTGACACTTTGCACACTTGTGGAATAAAATTTATAAACTCTACAAGTCTGGGTCATAATTAATTGTTTTGTTGAGCCTGGGCATGCATGAATTTAGTACTTGAACGCTCTGTCTACACAGGCACTACACCAATGAACATACAATATATTAAAAATGAATGTCATGTTGTTTTTTGTTGTTGCAATTTTTTAGCTGTACAAGTACAAGCTTTTAAAATATAATTGTTACACAATCAAGTACAACTTTTAAAATGATAATTGCTACACAATACTCCCAAATAAATTCCTATCTATCTATCTATCTATCTATCTATCTATCTATCTATCTATCTATCTATCTATCTATCTATCTATCTATATCATATGAATCTATCTATCTATCTATCTATCTATCTATCTATCTATCTATCTATCTATCTATCTATCTATCTATCTATCTATCTATCTATCTATCTATCTATCTATCTATCTATCTATCTATCTATCTATCTATCTATCTATCTATCTATCTATCTATCTATCTATCTATCTATCTATCTATCTATCTATCTATCTATCTATCTATCTATCTATCTATCTATCTATCTATCTATCTATCTATCTATCTATCTATCTATCTATCTATCTATCTATCTATCTATCTATCTATCTATCTATCTATCTATCTATCTATCTATCTATCTATCTATCTATCTATCTATCTATCTATCTATCTATCTATCTATCTATCTATCTATCTATCTATCTATCTATCTATCTATCTATCTATCTATCTATCTATCTATCTATCTATCTATCTATCTATCTATCTATCTATCTATCTATCTATCTATCTATCTATCTATCTATCTATCTATCTATCTATCTATCTATCTATCTATCTATCTATCTATCTATCTATCTATCTATCTATCTATCTATCTATCTATCTATCTATCTATCTATCTATCTATCTATCTATCTATCTATCTATCTATCTATCTATCTATCTATCTATCTATCTATCTATCTATCTATCTATCTATCTATCTATCTATCTATCTATCTATCTATCTATCTATCTATCTATCTATCTATCTATCTATCTATCTATCTATCTATCTATCTATCTATCTATCTATCTATCTATCTATCTATCTATCTATCTATCTATCTATCTATCTATCTATCTATCTATCTATCTATCTATCTATCTATCTATCTATCTATCTATCTATCTATCTATCTATCTATCTATCTATCTATCTATCTATCTATCTATCTATCTATCTATCTATCTATCTATGAATGCAGGTTACATTCAGGCTCAGCATGGTGCGGGTTATAGCTATATTGATGAAAATCCTATGCTCAGCTGACCATACTGCAGTCCAAGACCAGATGACGATGGGCATCAAAAATAGTGAGTATGATCAGGAAATACCACAATCACAAACGGCAGACAAATCTGTGGCATCGTGAGGAAGAACAACACAACACTCACAAGACACCATAAAGTAAAGCAACCAGATCTCTCTCCCCCATCTAGGCTGGTTAGTGATTACATGACAATTCAGGAGACACCAGACATCCCCTCTGTAGCATTATAAGCAATTAAAAGTAAAAATGCATTGTAAGGAACAAAAGAGAATTGTCTCTGAAATATATATACTAGTCAAAGTTCTAACCGGCCACGTGTGTTTTTACCATTTTTCTAAAAAGTTTAAAGCACAATATCAATTTCATTTGCATTCCGGATTAGGCAAATCTATCAGTAAACGACACCAAAAAAATTGCTAAGCAAAATTCATAAAATTGGATCCGGGAGGCTTTGCCGAATACATGTGCCCTCAATTTCAAAGTTCACAAGAATTTGCATTGGATGGTGGGGTAATTTTTGACACTTTTGTCAATAGCAACAAGTCTCATGCAGATGGAGTGTTCATTTCAGCGCTTAAGTGTTCAATAGGAGTTTGACTTTTGAAATGAAAACGTTTTGCGTGTGAAAAGGGGTTATTTCAAAAAGTCGTGACTCACAAATTGTACCAAAATGCGAATTTTGAAAATGGGGGTACCACTATTCAAATTGGCGTCCTCCATGTATTGTTAGACATTTTGTCAATATCTTCACTTCAAAGGGTACAGGACACGTCTGGCTATTTCGAGATGCAAAAAGAGTAGTCATATCATTATACGTTGTGAAGAAAATTAATAAAATGCAAGTGGTCGGTTAGAACTTTTGGCTAGTATATGTTTATTTTTCAAAGCAAGTTTGACAATCCGCCACACCGCGACCCTATCACAGAAAAAAGTTGAACTTCCAAAAGTCTGGACTTCCTGAATTTGAAAGTTAATGGAAGCCCTGGTACGGCTCTAAAATTTTACTTTTATTTGGTAACAGTTATTTTACTGTTTGAGATAATCTAATCCAACAAAATATTGTGTTGCAAATTAACATCTGTTTGGTCGCCATCTTTGACAGTTGAAAGGGAGCCAGCGATCAATTGTAAGGGTAAATACAATCATTGTCAGATGTCACTTGTGAACAAATGTGGATAAACTGCAAAAAACAATTAAATATTTTCATTTTAGCCCCCCCCTAATTGCTCGTCTGCAGTGAATACAGAACTATTGTCTTTTATAATCTTTACATTCAATGGGCCCCACGCGTGAAAATCTGTCTAAGGCATTTGCGAACAACAAAGGCACAGACCAGCCTGCGCAGTCTGATCAGTGCAATTATGATTCACAAGTTTATTGAAAAGTATCACATCTTGTCTTACTATAAACAAAATAATGTCAAAATTTCAATTCTCTAGCTAGTATCTTGTGCAGACACTTTGTCTGAAACCCCAAAGACAGGTTTTCTCGGCATGCTCGCGTCACAGCTCTATTATCTAAATTTGTCTGACAGGTTTTCTTGTGCCACGGCACAATTAATAGCTGGGCATCCATCCATAAAATATCCAATTCAAAGTAATCTGGTCAAATGGCTCAAAGTCCATATAGGGCAACAATTTTAGGGGGTTCTTTTGCTGAATGTCGAGATTAAGTTTTTCACTCAATCATCGCAATGAAGACAGCTCAACGTAGGATCATGCCAAACAAGTCGTTCAACGCTGGCATAAGGTACAGTGAAATCACGAAAATAAGTTTAAACCATGAGGAAATGGAAAAAGAGAAACAATGTACAGACAAGTCGAAACTGCTTTGACTAACCATTGAGTATAATGTATCCACACAAATGGCTGAGATCAATTTTAATTATTGGCCAAACATTGACCTTCAGGCCGCGATTCAGCTAATTGTACGTGAATTATGCACGTTGACACACGCGGAAGCGTACTAGTTTTTTTTCAAAATACCAGCCCCGAAGAGAGAGAGAGTTGCGGAAAATGAGACGAACACTTAGGAGAGAAAGAATGAAATAAGTTGATGTATTATTAGTGATTGCCTGGACGCTTGCAACACAAGGGGTCATTCCGTTTCGTGCAAAATGCAGAAAAAATCGTGCAAGTCACATGTTATTTTTCTCACCGAGACATCCAATGCGGAAAATAAAGCCACACTTTATCAACATGCCTGCAAGAACTTGCACGTGGTCATCATCTCATTTTTATTCACGGTACATTACCGTTAATTTAAGGCTGAAATATGTGTGACTCTCAAGTGATCCGACTGACACCCCCTACCCTCCCCTCCCTTTTAAGCATTTTAAAGGATTTCCCAGTTCGGCAATATGCCCAAGCCGCGTGAGACACGGAGGGCACTTCTGTGCTCTTTTCTTGAACACAGCTCGGACCCAAGCATGAAATTGACTTGCCCGGAGCCCCATATGAGCTGAGAAAGAGCCTGCTGGTACTTATGACAGGCGTGATCAGCGAAGGCTCCGGAGAGCACGTGTGTTTGCACAATCTCGTCAGGGTCTCGCTCACTAACAAAGTTTAAAGTGGATGAAGACTCTAGCCAAATAAAAATTCTAGACATCTACGAACGTTGTCTGTAAAATACTTGTCGGCGGTTTTCTAAGTACATGTAATAATGGCTATTCCTATCAATCAAAAACATCGAATTCCTCAAAAAGTCAAAATGGAACATTTTGACAAACTGTTGAGCCGATTGTGGTGTGTCTGTTTGTCTTCATGAAACTGCGAGTGCATTACCGGTATAATGTACGCACAGACGCACATACATGTACCAAGAAATAAATTGATTGTAGCACGATTCTGCATCTTGACGAATTTAATATTTACATATTTAATTTCATCAAATAAGCCAGTTCATGAGATTATGGTACCTATCATATATGCGAGCAGTGAAGGCTCAGACGAGCCTGCGCATCCGCGGAAAATCGCCAGCGCCTTAACTGCCCACATACACGTAGAAGGAATGTTGAATGAAGGTGCATGCCTTAATTTTGGGTAATATAGCCCCACTGAGTGGCAACAATAAAGCCCTTTGAGATGATCGCAACATCTCGGAATTCGCTTTATTTACCGCACGTCTGTAAATGTATGTACCCTGATTTTGTTACATATTTACCGTATTTTTTTTCTGAAAGTAGTCATGTTGTGTATCAAATTAAAGTTGATGACGCTGGCAGCAACATGGTAGCAAATATTTTGCCTACAGACACACCCTGGACCCAGGGGGTGGGGTCAAACTATATCTTTTACTAAAAGTAGTGTTATGAGGTAAAATTTAGCATTTTTGGTGTAAATTATTTTTGGCATTTTTATACTAAAATTGTGTCATTTTGTAAATTTCTTTTTTTTTTTTAAATGTGTTTCTCTTTCCATTATTGTTGTGGTTGTTTTATCTTTGGAAAGTGTTGGGAGCGCAGTGGCTCAGTGGTAGAGAGCTTGACTCGAGACCGAAGGGCCGCGGGTTCGAGCCTCACCGGCGTCACTGCGCTGTGTCCTTGAGCAAGAACATTAATCCTAGCTTAGTACTGGTTCAACCCAGGAAGATCTGTTCCTTTATAACTGAAAGATTTTTGATGGGACGTAAAGAATCAAATTAAACAAAACAAAAACAAACAATTTGGCAAGTGCAGATGTATGATAAAACCAAGCTAAAGTAAGATTATACACTTTCTTAACCCTTGTCCTGCTGAACCCAAATTGTCTATTTCTTGAAAACACTGTACATCCAAAGCAGCTGACTTCTGATTGAGCCATCTGATCAGGATCCACACTGTTTTATGATCTGTAAACCTTGATAGATATGAGTGTCTTGACTAGACTGCATAATCTTATTAAAATGGCACGATCCACTCCATAAAGATAAGCTGGTTGCTATAGGCCAATTTTGACCTCAGACGGATCAAAGGTCAGACGAGTCTACTTAGGAGCACGAGAAAGGTAAATAAGATTGTAACGGTTGTTTTCTCATCAATCACTTACTGTTCGTGCAATCGAAGTAACAAAACTTCCAATAAATACGTAACGACACGACCAATACAACATCTACAGGCTTAGTCGAGCGGTCTATGTCTTAAATTGCAAATATTCCGTAGAGAGTTTCAGAGTTATAATGCCTGAGTTCGAGTCCCAAATATTTTTTTTCTTTTTAGCACATATTTTTGTTCTTCAAGAAATCTTGAATTTCTAATGCTTTACGCGAAGGCTTTTTTTCTATTTGGCGTGTGCTCAATTCATTCACAAACGAATCTATTTCATTCGACGCAAAGCAAACACCATACCGATGCAGTGCAGATGCAAAAGATTCATAACAAAATGGGCTGACAATATCGCTGAACCAGACAAAGATAAGACTTAAACCAAGGCATGCGTGCCATTGCGCGAATGATGAAGCGTGACCCGAGACTAAAGAGGAGAAACCTGAACGGTCTGGCACGCAAGAGGGTCCAACTGGACGACTTTGAAGTACGTTGAGCATGTTTTGTCAGTAGACCGTGTATACTAGTTAAAGGAGATCGCGGCAGAGGAAGGACATGAGCCAGTGGTGGTTGATCTTGCGCCAGAAACCGACTACATCTCCGATACTGACACTGCCAGCGAGACTGGGGGCATATGAAATTAAATGTATCTGAAAGTTAATAAATTACGAAATAAAATACATGCCATGATGAAAAAATAAAATATAAAAAAGCTAAAACTCACGCACGCACGCACACACACATACACACGCACGCACACACGCACGTACGCGCGTATTAAAAGTAAAAAAAAAAAAGTCTGACCGAGACTCGAACTCGCATTGATTTCTTTCACCTGATAAAACATATATTAGTGTAGTGCTGCTTACCTACTGAGCTACAGAGAACGTTGACTAAAATGTTGAAAGTTACCTATATAACGTTTTATGTATTATGTGAACACCAATGGTACCGCTTTATAACGGTTTCTATCCGTTTCCCCTTGCACGTGCTGTAGATTCGAATAGTCTAATCTTTGACCCGTCTGAGTTCAAAATTGACCTATAGATAGATGACTTTTATTAACTCTTGTCATGCTGAATATTATTTTATGCCAAACTTCTCCCCACTTTTTCCTGCTAATATGCAGCATTCCGATTCCTGTATGATGCAGCCTTCCAGCTGTAAGTACACACTTACAGAGCAGGACTCTAGGGTTTAGGGGGTGGGGGTATTTTTTGTGACCAAATTTTATTTCACCAAAAGTCAAAGTTTCGTCTAGTATACACCTAAATACATGTAAATATAATGTTTGCGGCATAAAACTTGAGACAAAAGTGATGCATTTGCATAAAATTCGGGTTGAGATTTCATTGTTTAGTCTAAAGAAGTGTGCTGTCAATTACTTTTAACTATTACCCGTAATTTTCCAAGTCAACCAGTTTGACTTGTGCACTGAGGTGTATCATATCTGCATACTGTATAAATCAAAGTCTAGATAAACACAGCGTTTTGAGCGTAAAATTGTTAATATTTTCGTACACATCAGATTTAACCTATGATTTTGTGCTTAAAAGAACCGTCTCATTCAGACGGTTCTTTTGAGTACCCAAAACATATGTTTTGGTTTAGAAATGAGGCAATTAATTACTTTGTAAGCACTCATAACTAAAGCCCTGATACATGCCATTGCAAATTGATATTTACCTACAACTGTATGCAAAAGGATTAGTTTGGTCACGGGGAGGAAAGCGCAATTTCATTTTTTACAAAACTTTTAGGATATATAGATACGAATATATCACATCGTTTGGAAGCAAATTAATAATCTAATTATCTTTATACCCTTGTTGTCGTGTAGGACAACTTCGCATTTTTCGTGGGGGTTCGGGTATGGGATTTCATACCCCATCAAGCCATCCAACGCTTTAGTTGGGGATTTAGGGTGGTGCAATGCACTTTTTTGACTGACTGCTTATGATTTCTGACGTAGCATCATTTGCATTTTGCTACAAATGCTCAAAGAGAGTATCTATATGCAGCTTTACCTGCAGCATCCAGGATACTAGAACCTATTATGGCATATTCTCCTCAACAACTTTCGTCAGGAACACATTTTGCTGAAAAAAATTATATCCCTGAAAATCAATGTGAAAAGCATAGAAAAGCTAGTTTAGCCCTGAAAAGAATTTCTAACATTTTCCCTAGGATACTAATAAGGATCAAAATATAGTTGGTTGCATCTATAGTGTTTACCGCTTTAGCTCCTACTAGACTCCTAGTGTTGTCTGCTGTCTGGATCCAAACTATTTGACACTCTGATGATATTTCTGAAAGAATTTTTCGAAAAGGTTGATTTTGAAAACAACCCGCAAACAACAATAAACATGAAAAATTACTCAGGAGGCAGTGAGTTAACAAACATAATTTCTTTTTTATAGATGGCTTCAGTGCAAGCCCGTCAACAGTCACAGAATGTTTCAGTATCAGAAGAGGAAACCTTTGGACCTATGCCACTATCAAGATTAGAGGTATATTTGCTTTCCTTAAAACACAGTCTTTTCATTTTAGCCCTTCATTTCAGAATTGTCATTTAGGTAGATCAGAGAAAGGATTGATCGGAGGACTGAGCACTCCTACCTATCCCCCTCCAGGACTTAAGTCTGCGACAGAAGCTTGTTGACCTTTTCTTTAACCATTTGCCTGCTACAAAAAAATGCATCTGAAAATCATGTCTTCTGCTGAAGTTGTCTACTACATGTACATGTAAGTGCTTACATCCCGGACTAATTTCCACATATAGACAAACAGTGTGGACCCAGATCAGACTGCTCCTCCTCCTGAGACGTTGTAAATGGACTAGCAGATGATACAGTAGATCATATGTAGCCGCGACATGTGATTTCCAACAATGTGGCATTTTGAAAAGTGTAGACTCAGACGAGCCTGTGCAGCCTCCTTTTAAGCTTAGAAACTCCAACTGATGTTTAGTCAGTAGCATAGCACTTATAGAATATTCAAGCGATAAGCAAAGGCTCTGATCAGACTATGCGTATGGGCAGGCTGATCTGAGGTTTTGCTGGTCGCACATACCATGTTGTAAATCTCATGTTGTTGCTTATATATAAATGTAGTCATGATTAGCTGAAGAGTTAAAGGTAATGCAGTTACTGACATACAGCTTTTACATGCAGATAAAACAACATGGGAGGAAGTGTTGTACAAAAGGGCCATAACTCTAACCTCAATGGGTTTTTTTTGCGGTTTTCACAATTTAAATATGTGTCTTGTGGATCTATTCATAAAATCTGCATTTTTAGAAAACTATCATCTTGTACAGGGATCTTCATACCTTTCTGAAGTTGGGGCCAGTGGGGCCTGCTGTAGTTGAGAAAATCGCGAACAAACCATCAACATTGGGAAAATTGGAACCAGTAAAAAAAGAACTGGATCTCCATTTTAAATTGATTTAATACCATAACAAGCTATAGTGTAAAACTGTAACCTGTTCATCTCGGTCTTATAGGTGCTTAAGCAGTGTTCAATCTAAGACATTTTAGAGGGGGTCATTTTCATTTGATTTCAGGTGAAATTAGAATTAACCCTAAATATTTCCCCCTCTTGAGAAGCAGTCTGACCTGGGTTTGCTCTGTTTGTTTGGATCTTTGGTAGGCAACTAGTGTTTAAATTTAGAAAATAATGTCTACCATACCCACAACACATAAGCCATTTAATGAGATTTTGGCACTTATAGCTCGTACACAAAAAGTAGTCGAACCTCACCGGCGTCACTGCATTGTGTCCTTGAGCAAGACACATTAATCCTTGCTTAGTATTGGTTCAACCCAGGAAGACCCATCCCAACATAACTGAAAGATTGTTGACTTGGACATAAAGAAAGAAACAAACAAAAAGTAGGGATATAGATGAAGGCTCCAGCGGCCAGGCCAAAATTGATGCATCTAGTCCTGCTAGATCGCTGCTCATGCATGTTTTAGGACATCTTTGCAAGCCAAGCCTTGAAGGGCACTAAGTCCACTTTGTTCCTTATCCCAAAGGAACGAAGTGGACTTAGTACCCTTGGCTTGCGAAGCTGGTTTTAGGAATGACCTTACACAAATATGTTACCAAATTCTCACAAACTGACTCGTGTTTATGTGGATTATTTTCTTATTCAGGCCAATGGGATCAGCGCAACAGATGTCAAGAAGCTGGAGGATGCTGGCTTCTACACAGTGGAGTCTGTCGCCTATGCTCCAAAGAAAATGTTAATAGAGATCAAGGGAATTAGTGATGCAAAGGCTGACAAGATAATAGTAAGCTATGGCCTCAAGGTTATAAAACTTTTTTCATGCTCAGCTTGAGATGGAATTTATCATGCTCATAAATGCTAAAATGCCAACAATTGTTGGCATTTTAATATTTATGAGCTTGATAAATACAACACCTGAGAGATTGAAAGGGAGAAAAGTCTTTGTTTTTCAGCATTTTAGGTTTTATGAGCTGTTGAAATTTCATGCTTAGTTGGGTTGAGCATGAAACTTTTATAATTTTAGAGCCCCATTTGGCTATAAATATTTTTTCACAGGATGTGGACAGGCTTGAAAAGAAATTGACCATGCATAGAAGGTTGATTCAAGGCTCAGCGTTTTCCAACAAGAGCCAGCCGCCGGCAATTTTCCCTGCTACTTAAAGCATATGAACCAGCTACTCTAAATAGTACAGAGCAAAGATATTTCACTCATTTTTGTAAATGAAACTTTAGCAAAAATGGCTTAAGTAACAGCTACTTGGACATCTAAACAGTCTTCTTTAAATCTACAGGAAAACACTGAAGGCTTTCTTGAAAATAGAAAGGTTTTCTTGAAATATCCTTGAAAAATAAAATCTGCATTGTAAGGTCCTGGAAAGTCACTCTTGTCAGTCTAACAAAATGGTTAAATTTTACTGCTTCTGAAGATATAGCCATGTTAATGAAGATCAAAATTGTTATTAAATTGTTTCCGCAGAACAATTTCACAGGTTTAGATAAATAAAAATTTTCAGCATAAAAATGTAAATATTTTCTTACCCATCAGTTTTAACATAAGTTTTGGGTGCTCAAAAGAGCCGTCTCATTGAGAGGGTTCTTTTGAGTACCCACAACATATGTTTTGGTTGAGAAATAAGAAAATTAAATTTTTGTTGCACACTCTTTACTAAAGTCCTGAATTTTATACCAATTTTTAAGCATTGGTCTTGGTTGTCCAGCATAAATCTCGAAGTTTGGCTCAATGGTATTTTCCATCAGCTTGGAGTCCTTGAATACTTGAGGAGAGTCCTGTAGTGATCCTTGAAAAGTCCTTGAATTTTACATAGTCCTACTGCAGGGTTTAAACAGGTTAAAAAGCACTTGAATATGAAAGGCTACCTCGAAAAGTCCTTTAAAGATTAAATCCGCCTTGAAAAGTATTGGAAAATCACTCTTAAGGCCTTTGAAAATTTCTTGAATTTTACTATTTTCTTATGAAGAGCCCTGTTAATGGAGACAAAATAAGTATAAAATTATTGCTCCTTTATTAAAATAAAGGCGCAACAATTTTATGGTAATTTTCTTATACTCCATTATCTCAGTCAGCATGGAGTTGGTAGAGCATTAGAGTGGGGATCTAAGGGTTACTGGTTCGAGCTTCACACTTTGTTGTGTCCTTGAGCAAGATACTTTATCTGCTGCTTAGTACTGGTTCAACCCAGGAAGACTCATCCTGACATGACTGAAAAATTGTTGACTGGAACGTAAATAATCAAAACGAACAAACAAAAATCTTAGTCAGCATTTACATTATTAACAGTGCATTGTAGAAAATTTAAGACATTACATGATTTCTATTTTCAGTTGTTTTCTTCTACAAAATGCATTGAACTACAGTAAAACCTGTGTAAAACGGCCACTCAAAAATAGACAACACAAAGATCTTGATAACAAATGGTAGCTTAATGAAGGTCAAAAGTATTGCAGAATGCTCCAAGGGGAGCATTCTGCAATATTTTGACCTACATTAAGTGGTATTTGGTCTTGAAAACAAATTTTAGGGCTTTTTAAAAGTGGCCGTTTAAGTCGTGTTTTACTGTATACAAACAAAGAAGAACTGTTCTGTCAAGTGTCACATGACATATGTCTTGGGCTGAAAAAAGATAGTTTCAAGTCACTGTATTTTAGGCCACTGAATATACCAAGCAGCGTAGCCCAGTCGGTAACGGGTCTGGCAATAGATGCGAGTCTGACTGCAGATCCAGGGGTTGCGAGTTTGATCCCGGCCCGGTCCCCTACTTTTGTAGAATTTGGTCATGAAATAATTTCTACGGTCTTTCTCCTCCCTTTCGCTGAATCATTCAAGAAGGGTTGTTGTCAGTTACAAGCGAAAGTATGTGCACAAAATACTGGTTAACTGCTTGTTCAAGCTTGCCCAGGAAAAAGTGTGGCCAGGTGAACTGACCGTCCCGCCATGACCATAGCTGTTGACTTGGGACGCAAAGCAATAAAGCAAACGCCACTGAATAAATGCCTGTCAAAAACACTATTGGAACTTTTGCTGTATTTAAAACACTATCAGCAGTTAAATCCTTAAAAATCAATTTAATTATTTTCAGCTGCGTCAACAATGCATGATGGATGAAGGATTTTTTTTTGTTATTCCATATTCAATCTAAATATTTGGACAAGTAGAGTAAATCAAACATTGTAAACTGAGATCAGAGGGATCCTGAAGGAGCCATTTGATCAGGGTTTACAAATTTAAATAGAGGATCCAGTGTTTCTGCAAGACCAGAATTTTTGGGGGTCATTGATGACCCCTAGTTTGAAAATTTGGGGGTCATTGGCAAATTTAGCGGGTCAGAACTTTTTTAATGTATAATTACTTTTTGTCCGAGCATGCGTCAATATTAAAGGTATTTGAAGAAATGTTCCCTATCGTAAGATAAAAGTTCTCGAAATTCGGTGCATGTTTTACTATCAATAGGCTTGTGATCGACAGCTTTGTTACATTTTCTGTTTCATGGGAATTATTCAATGTTGTGTTGCTTGTAGTTAAATCCCTATCCTCCAGAGGACAGGAAATAAAAGCGTCTGCTCACCAATTTCATTACGGGTCAGCCATTGTTGTTTAACAGTTGAGCGCGTTACCCATGCGCAGACGGTCAGTCTAAAAATAGACATGATGCATTGGTTTCATTTCTTTTAAAATCGTTGTCTTATATATTTTGGTGTATTAGAGCAAAGAAAACTTTCTTTTCTAGACTACTTTTTTCAAAATTTATGCTGCATAATGCCCCAAAATAGCAGCGAGAGCGAAACAAGCGAAAATTATTTGGAACGAAACCCCATCTGTGCAAATCGCAAATGACTTTTGACATGCGCAGTCGTCGTTTTTGAAATAAATCAGATAGGTCATGGAAATACCCAGCAAAGATATTTGTGTACAGGTCTATTTTCCACAGGTCACGAAAAACTCACAGACAAACTGTCAGTGCGTCAGCAGTCAATTTATTGCGTCAAAAACGCAAGAAACGCACTCTCGCAGAAACACTGAGGATCTTATATGAGTGATTCTGTTTGATTGAATTTATTAAACGAGTTTGGGAAAAGAGATAAAATGCGAGGCTTGTTGAGCATTTTATCTCTTTTTCACAACAAGTATAATAAATTCAATAAAACTGGAGCATGAATGTTAGATTCTATTTACTTTAAAATCTCATTTCTGCTGTAAAAACGTTATAATTTTGTCATTGTGTACGCTACGTTGTTATGGATGTCATAACGTTTCCCAAAAATCTGTAAACCACTAGTGGTTTATCGATTTTATTGCATGGCGTTATTTCACTCCCAAACGCGACATCATATGATAAATTATTTCACACATTGGTGACTTTGTTAACCGTTTTCCTGCTGAACCAGGATTTATCCTTTTTTGTAAACACTGTAGATCGAGGTCAGATGGCTTCTGATGAAGCCATCTGATCAGGATCCACACTGTTTTCCACTTTTGATTGAAAATACATGCTTACAACTGGAATGCTGCAGATTTTCAGGATAAAATGTAGGGAGGAGTGTGTAACGTAAAAGCAAATCAGCATAAAAAGGGTGCAAATTTTAATATGACAGGCCTCCAGATAATAGTGTGTAATCAAAAAGTAATTTTCCTATTCCTCAGCCAAAACATATGTTGTGGATACTCAAAAGAACCGTCTCAATGAGATGGAGACGGTTCATTTGAGCACCGGAAACACATAATAAAACTGTTAGGTAAGAAAATATTTACAATTTTACACTCAATTTTTTTGTTCATCTTAACAAAGGAGCTTGAAGTTCGGTCCTTATATCACCTATATAGCCTCAAAACTAAAAGCCCACGGTGTCATTAGGTAGTATTGACCAGGAGTGAAACTAACCTCTCGGTAGCCATTCCGGCTCCAGTTTCCGTTCAATCGGCAGTAAATGTTGCGACGGCAACGTCAAAGTGTTTGATTACTTTTCTTCTACCTTATGATCAAGATGGTGACGTTAAGGCAAAACAGGACATTGTCTCAAATATACTTTAAGTCTATATAGTACCCGGAAACCTATTTGTTAGGGCATAAACAATGAGACAATGACATTTTCATCTACGGAATAAGCCCCAAGAGGCTATAACTTGGCGTTACGCTTTGTACGCCAAATCCCGACGGCAACGTCACACGGTCTTTGAAAAACAACGGTTTCAGTTTTGAATTTCCGCAAAGTTTATGAAAAACAGAACTTTTCGTGATATTAAATGTAAGGGTTTGATTTATTTAATATTCTGAACACATTTAACCGATCGTTTCATTTTTTAGTTGAAGAGTTTGTAAGTTTTGAAATGTATTTTCTCCAAGTGTGACGAAGGCTCAGATTCACTGCGCCAAACCGGATACTGGAGCCGGAGTGGCTACCGTTATTTTTTCCTTATTTTCAAATGCTCATTATTTTGACTCATTGATATGTCAGAAAAAGTTATCCATGCCTCGCATGACCTGTTGACATAGTTTTTATGGTTAGATGTTCAGTTTTCGCCAAAACCTCCTGGTAACCTCGATTCAAAGGTGTCTGAAATTTAGTTTCACTCCTGGTCATTACTACATAATGACATTGTGAGCTTGGTTTTGAGGCTATAGGGGTGATTTAAGGATCGAAGTTCAAGCTCCTGTGATCTGAACCAGTGATGTGAGTTTTGTCAGGAGTAAATTTGTCCAACTATTTAGTGCAAATACAGTATTAAAAGCACAGAGAGTGACGGTGACTCTGAGACAGTAATTATTTAAAAAAAAAAACAAAAAAACCTGACCAAATACATTCAGACTCTGGCTTTTGCATATGAGATCTGCTTTCAGATTCCAGTCTATGAGGCTGAGAGAGACATATCAATTAATTGCTAAAGCTGTGAACTTTATCAGTCCTTGAAATTGTCCAATAGGTTTAATTAAATCCCATCTAATCTCCATTTCAATTATAGGGACACATGGCAAAGTCTCTTGCAAGGTTCCTATCTCTTGCACAATATTTCTGTCTCCATATAATTAGATTGTAAAGTTCAAGCATATAGTTCTGGATATGACTATCTTTCAATCCCCCAAAATGGCAATGTTTTTTATTTATTGCTCAATGGAAATACACTATTAAATACATGTACCGATAAATGAGACATATTTTGAACTGTCTGTTTTCTGCCTATCTGATACAGAAAACCGGATCAACTAACTGAGGTTTTCTGATTCGGTATCACTATCCTTTAAAACCAGGCTAACGTCCGTTACCTGTTTTTGCGGCGACGTAACCTGTTTTTGCGGCGACGTACGTAAAGTAAATTTCAAGCAAGGAACCAGAGACAGAAAACATGATGACGAAATGTCAAGAAACGTAACGTAATGGCAAATGTTCCCGCAATTTTTCTGGATTAAAAACCAAAACAAGTTATTAAAATCAGAATAATGTCAGAAAAAGGTATATAATAAACATATTATTTTAATAGTAACTTAATCTGGCGTACAATATCACGCCTTGTGGATGAGGCCATACCATTGGATCAACCTTGACGCTTCGCGTCTTGGGTGATCCTATGGTATGACCTCATCCACTCGACGTGATACAGTATGCCAGATTAAGTTACTATTATAATAATGTGTATGTATAAATCTCTAGATTTTGTGACACCAATTCTAAATTTGAACAGGTCAGTTTGATAAAATGACATGATAAATGTAAAGTTGAATGACAGATTTATAAACAGTGCAGACCCTGATCAAACTGGCCCTTTCAACAGATCAGGCTACTTCAGGAGCTGTCTAATCTGCATGTAGACTGTCTGCTCAGTTTCGGGTCTATCAGATATGTCTGACGACTCTAAATAATTAGAGTAATACAATAGCAGTGAAAGCTTGTTAGTTCTGGATGCAATTTTACTGAGGAGTTTGATGCTGAAATATCAGAGACTTTTGTTCTGTCTGTTTGTGAAACCCCTGAAAATAACAAACATGTAATTCTGCTTTAATCTAGGGATGTGACAAGAAAAACAATTAACTTCTGAATTGTGAAGACAGAATTAATCAAACAATTAAAGTCTGTGACAGTGTGAACAAAATAATTTTCTTCTTAGTTAAGATTGAATTCCTTTAACAGTTCTTGTTAAGGGTCACCAAGGGAACAATTTGGTGGAAACAACCTCATAAAGCAGGTTTGAGTAGTGCAGTCGGTAGCGAACTTTAAAAGTAGTCAGACTTCTATAGACTGCTAGTTAGAAACCTGGCTCCGAGGTTATTAAAACTTTTTTTCATTCTCAACTCAACTGAGCATGAAAATCCAACTACTCATAAAAGCTTAAGTACTGGCAAATTAAGAAGTTTCTTGCTTTGAGTCTCTCAGATGTTGTATTAATCATGCTAATAAATGTTAAAATGCCAATTGTTGGCATTTTAACATTTATGAGCAGGATAAATTTTGTGCTCAGCTGAGTTGAAAATGAAAAAAGTTTTATTATAACCTCGGGACCTGGCTGAGTAGCTTAATTATTATCTTGCTACATCTGAATCAGGTAGAACAGTTGTCAATTACTGATAAAAATAAGAATCTATCATGAGTTTGAGGATGGGATAGAAAAATGCGTCCCGAGGATCACCGTTTGGCATCATGAGGCTTGCCGAGTGATGACAAATAGTGATCACGAGGGACAGATTTTTCTATCTCATCCTCACATGAATAATGGATCCTTTTTCTTGCTCACCATTAAATACCGCATTTTATGCTTAAAAAAAGGCTAAAATGGCTCCGAGAAGTTCCTGCATATACTGAGACGCAACATGACATATGACATCATTTTAACATAACAATGATGTCACTTGACGACCATTTGCGTGAGTTCCAATACAACCAATCTACAGCCCTCACATGACAGCCTGGGTAAGATAACATGGGTAAGATAAGAATTTCTATCCCAGGGTAAAATATCAGATATCCTTATCCGGTGTGCAAGAAAATATGAATATGATAGTCCCTGGTTGATGATAACAGGTACCATATCAAATATGTATGGCTTTGTATGGAGGCCTGGCAGGGCTTTTTTGGCAGGCAACTAGGCTCATTGTTCTGCTAAGAATTTTATGGATGCCAGCCGGGGAACAAATGTCCAAATGTCCTCAAAATATTATGGAATATGTCTTAAAAACAAGATTGAAGTGATGAAGACATAAGATAAGAGATACAAATTTCTTGGAAAAATATCCCACTGAAACCAAATTAAGTGGGACATTTGGAAATTTTATGCGTCAAATGGCGCAAAAACACAGTCTTGGCAGAACAATGTGGTCAAAATTTTAGAGCATCTACCATACTTGGACTTTTAAATCACTAATGACATTTAATTCCTTGATTGGCAGTAGATTGCATTCTCAGTTTAATCAGACTTTAATTAGATCTCGTCCATAAAGGGACTTAGTTTAGAAACTTAATTCTATTACATATCTTGGGCATCAGCAAGTTACATTGTCTTTGTCAGAAAGTTCTTGTGAATTGAGATGACATTGATGTAACTCTGCATGCTGGGTAATTTTTCACAATATTTTGTCATCTGCTGGCTTCTTTCAAAATTAACCCTAAATGCACCAATTGCAACAAAAGTTGTCTGCTTTTCTCATCTGCTGAAATGTTTAAGAAGCCTCTATGGCAAACAGTGTAGACCCAGACCAGACTGCTCCTATAGGGGCAGTCTGTTCTGGGTCCACCCTGTTTGCTTCTATACAGTAATGCTAGGAAATTATTTGCAGCAGACGACTTCAGAAGACGACATTTTCAGATGCATTTTTTCTTGGCGATCTAAGGGTTAACTTTTCAAAAAATTCTTCAGGAACACTATCATAGTGTCAAACAGCTTAGATCCAGATCAGGCCCGACATTTTGTGCGGCCTAAAAAATGTTGGGCCTGACCTGGGTCAAAACTGTTTGCAAAGATCAGCAGCAAACGACAAAATCGCCGCTGGCCGGCAAAGAGTTGTAGACATACTCCAGAAAATTCAAACATCAATCTTATTTTGCTCTTGCCTTGCTAGCGGTGACTTGTCGCCTGCTGATAACCCTTGCAAACAGTTTGGACCCATGCCAGGACCCGACCGAATGTTGGTCCTGATCTGGATCCAAACTGTTTGACACTGATAGTGTTCCTGAAAGAATTTTTTGAAAAAGATAAGTCAACAGATGACATCAAAAGCATGATCAAGGTTTCCGCTGTTTCCACCATTTTGAAAGAATTCTATCTCAAATGTCCCGTACCAACATGTGGAAAGGAAAAAAAAGAGCATTATGCACTTCGACAGACAAGCAACATCATTGTTATAGGTTGAAGTGATGTCATCATGTTTAGTCGTATCTGAGTATATTCAGGAACTTCAGGAAACCTTTTTTAAATATAAAAATGCGGTATTTAATGTTGAACAAGATCGGAAAAGGATCTATAATTTGTTTGAGGATAGAATAGAGAAATCTGTCCCTCATGATCACCAATTGTCATCTCTCGGCAAACCTTGTGATGCTAAACAGTGATCCTCAGGACGGATTTTTCTATCCCACCCTCACACTCTTAAGGTTCTTATAGCTCTATAGTAAAACCTTAAGCGGCCACTCAAAAAGAAGGCCAAAAATTTGTTTTCAAGACCGAATGTCGCATAATGCAGGTCAAAAGTATTGCAGAATGCTCCAAAGGGAGCATTCTGCAAAACTTTCGACCTTCATAAAGCTGCCATTTGTCATTAAAGTCTTTGTTTTTTCTATTTTCGAGTGGCCGTTTTACACAGGTCTCTTAAGACAGGTTTTATTGTACATGGATTGATGCTTCTCCCACCTTTGCCCATGTAAGATAGGCTGTCAGCTCATGTAAGAAAATTCTATCTTACATGACCACGTGACTGCTTTCTTACATGGGCAGAGTTAAATATTCTTTTATACCGAAAAAGGATAATCAAGGGACCAATATATTGCGCATAAGTAACTCAAAGGCACAAAGGAAGGATAAGCGTTACTTACTGACGTCACAGAACGTTAATGACGTCACCGAACTTACACCGCGTGACGATAAAGGCAATGTGACGCTAATGGCATGAGGAGCATAGCAGGAATTTATTTTGCATATTGCAACTTAACTAAAGCTCCAATCGTGTGTTCCTGGCAATAACAAGGTGCAAACTATGTTTACACCCAATTTAATGCCCGATAAAAACACTCGTGAACTCAGAAATAATATAAAACCAGCTAGTAAAAAGTTAAAAATTTCCGTTTTGTACAGAGTTTTTCATGTTCTGACAAAAAACCTTCGAAAAGTGGGAGAAAAACAATCCATCATGAACCTGTCCATGTAGGATAGAGAAATCTCACCCTCGGGGTCGGAATTTAACCAGGGACTCGGCAAGCCTCGTCCCTGGTTAAATTTCCGACCCCTCGGGTGAGATATCTCTATCCTACATGGACACTCATGGTGGATTGTTATAATCTTTTTCAGGCTGAAGCAGCTAAGCTGGTACCTATGGGTTTTACTACAGCAACCGAGTTCCATCAGAAAAGATCAGAGATAATCCAGTTAACATCGGGTTCCAAAGAATTAGACAAATTATTACAAGGTATAACATTCACCCTTTTTCATTCAGAATCTGGACTTTTTCACAGTAGATTAAGATCAGCCAGTGTCTGATGAAGTCAACTGATCAGTTTCCATTGTTTTCAATCCTGTCTGTAAATACATGGCAATTAATCGATTTATGTCTCGTTGAATTTCCCACCCTTATCACTAATTTTAATTGGATGAATCCATTTCAAAGGGTTGTTGGTTAGTAAGTTACAATTTCATTCAGATTTTAAAAGTATATTCTCTAAACAAACAGTGCAGAGCACGATCAGATGTGGCACTCTGACAATTGACCATTCAGCTTGAAATTGTTGATTTATTATAGGCATACTGCAACATTTAGCCATAACACCTATGTTTTGGTTGAGAGTGGTAACAATTTAACTTCAGCATCTAAAGTAAGAACTTCTATGGTAAAGAGCAAAATTAGTTGATTTTATAACTTTGCTATTCAAACTGATGATGTTATTGTTTCAGGAACAATGTTATATGAGCTGTGACATGTGATTTCCAACAATGTGGCATTTTGACAAGTGTATACTTAAACGAGCATGTGCAGCCTCCTTTTAAGCTTAAATACTCCAAAAGATGTTCGGTCAGTAGCTTAACACTCATAGATTATTCAAGCGACAAGCAAAGGCTCTGATCAGACTGCATGCTTATCTGAGGCTTTTCTGGTTGCACATACCACATTGTTGGAAATCTCATGCACTGGCTCATATGTAAATTTTCATGAGATTAACTACATGCATATTACATAAAAAGCAAATTAATTGCAGAAATAAACAGGTTTTTGATATTTATTATGCACAATAAGTTAAGCAATTTCTAATGTTTCGCATCTTTTTTGTGCTTATCTTCGTGCAGTGCCTATCAATTTCAATTGCAATGATGAGAACAGGATGGTAGGCAAATGAAACCACGAAATTTCAGACACCATCCTTTAAACAGGCATTTGGGGTGAGCAAGAATTGCAGAAGGGGTCAGTAAGCAAAAGTCACACCCGTTGTAAGTAATGCTGAAATGATAAGCATGTGATTTTTTGTTTGGTGGTCTTTCATCTTCCTCATACATCATACGCCTATAAAAACTATTGGTTATGTCACAGATGTGATAGAGATTTCATGCTGAAAAAAAAACAGCTTCCATCAATGACGTCAAAACGTAGTCACCATTTGATTTAACTTCTAATGTTAATTGGCATTTCAATTCAACAGTGTTTCAGTTTAAAATGAAATCATAGGCTTACAATATAACTCATCTTAGGGTTGATTAAAACCTTAAGTTACGGAAAAATGGTGCGACGCATTTGCGAGATAACGGTGAAGTTAGATTTTATCTTTTGGCTCGTGCACTGTAGTATTGAAGATGTTTCATTCAACAGTATTTGTCTAAATGTGTTGGAAGGAGTCAAACAGTTTTACTTGTTATTGTGGTTTAAGAAAACCCTGCTAGAAATACCGTTTAAAGGTGATAACATAAAAGCATTAGTAAAAACGTCAGATTGTGAAAACTTGGTCCTTTATTTCTTTGAGAAAGTTCAGAAAATTGCAGAGTTTGCTATGCTTTTTTGGTTTTCAGTGACCAAACAATTATTTGGAAATGGTTTTGGCTTCCCCCAATGGTCAGAAATACCCACGTTACCCGCTAGGCTTAAAATTAAGCGTCACTTTAGCACGACCGCTGCGTTTGGTAATTCTGTTGTTGTTTTTTAAATGAAAAATTTTGTCAGATGATCGGCGCTTGTATCTTCATGACAGCAAATGAAACTGGAGATCTGATGTGGATGGGCTCACCCATACAAAACAATTGCTAAATTAATTGTGCATAGTATAAATTGACAGTCTTCTTTATTTCTTTTCTTTAAACCACAAATAAAACATTGATTTTTGAGTAATTTTAACTCCTACACCAAAGGAAATTACATGCTTTAATTTTTCATGAACTTAATGTTGCATGTTTTTCAAGATGCAAAATAGAGCACTCTATTAATATAATTTTGTTTAATGCAGACCTGGGGTAATCGTAATCAGTAATTGTAATTATCTGTAATTAAATACAATTTTCAAAGTAATCAAATGTAATTGTAATCATGTTTTTTTCAAATACATGTAATGTAATTGTAATGATTACTCAAAATATTTTAGCTGTAATTATAATTACTTTCAAATACTTTTCAAATACATTTGGCTATTTACTTAGAAATTTTGCCCAACACAAGAAACAAATAGGTGATTAATGGTAATATGTTAATTCAGATCTATGAATGAGAATAAGAAAACAGGATAAATAAAACATATTGACTTTTGTGGACATAAAAGTAGCACACTTTAAATTATTTAGTCCATTTCAGACTTAGCATGGTGTTTAAGATTAATTTGCATTTTGTATAAAAATTAAAAACCAAACTTTTTTTTTCAAAATTAAAAACTAATAAAATATAGCAATAGATAACTTAACATGGTATAAGTTACATTTTCTCCCAAAATTCACTCTTGACAGCATTTCTGTTTCTCCTATTTGCTGGAGGCCTTTAAAGAAATGTTTAGAAACAAAACTAGTTCTGTTCATTTTGACATGCTTAGCTGATTTCATATGTAAATTCATCAAACCCAGACTATAAAAAGAAGACTACTCAAAGGTGTTAAATCTTTTGTTATTGAATATAGCTAACCCATGTGCAAAGGTACTTATGACCTTCTTGATAGCTACCTGTATATGTGTGCAAACTGAACAAAGGTTATTACACAAAAGTACATTTTCTTGTGGAATGGCTAAATAACTGTTTTTTTTTCATCCAATAGTGCAACATCTGCTTCTTTAGAATGCTTATTCAGGCAAAGTTTTTAGACCTGAAAGATGTTCCCTCAAAGATGACACTTTTGAAAAACTTAATATGATGATTAAATGTAATCATCAAACTAAATCTGAGTGATAATAATTTAAAAGTAGCTGACTGAGCAAAAGGTTGCAGTTGTGTAACAGACAACGCCATGGCGAGTGGAAATTCTCGTTGACGAGTAAACTTTTTAATCTGCTCGTCCTTAAGGGCAAGTGAAAATTGCTTTCAGAAAATAAAGAATTAGTTGTCTGCACGGTAGAAACATGAAAGAGTCATATACATAACGGAATTTGTTTAATCTTATCTGGAAACATTGTAATTAATTCATTTAAGTCAGTAAAACGAATGCGTAAGCTACGGTTGTCCATAGCAGCGCTTACTGCCAAAACGAGGCAGACTGTGTATCACGCTGTATAATCAATAATCAGCAGTGTATTTCTATGGAAAAGTTTAAAACTAGTCCGGTAATATTGGAAAAACCCAGACATGTGCTTGTTTTTCAAGCAGTGGGGATAGTGAAAAAACGTTAAGCAAGCTGCCGAACAAGAAGAGTAAACTAATTTTGGCAAGACTAAAAGGCAGCAAGTTTTGAAAGGTTTTAATGACAGGGGAGATGGATGGAATACCGTGAGACAGCAAGTGCTTTATTTTGCATGTATTACGTCAGATTTTTGGTTTAAAGATATTCTGTGGCAATTTGATGTCGGACGAGCAGAATCATTTAAGGACGAGTAAAAATTTTATGGCACTCGTCCTATGGGACAAGTGGACTTTGAAAAAAATTTCCAGCCCTGGTACATAAAAATATACAGCATGACAAGGGTTAAAATGGTGATACCAGAATACAGTAAAATGGCCGCTCAAAAATAGACAAAACAAAGATTTAAATGACAAATGGTAGCTTAATGAAGGTCAAACGTATTGCAGAATGCTCCCCTTGGAGCATTCCGCAATACATTTTACCTGCATTAAGCAATATTTGGTCTTGGAAAACCAATTTTCGGTCTTTTTGAGAGTGGTCATTTTACACAGGTTTTACTGTATTTTTAACAAAATGTTTTTAAAAGCATTGAAGTAAACTGCATTGTCATAAATATCAACGTCCTGATAATGTTTGAAGCTTTCTCAAGAGATTTTTACAGCTTCACCCACAATAAGCAATTTTTTTTGCAAGTATGCAATTGAGGATAGCCAGGCTGCGTAAATACCCAATTAGCCCAAAAGCTTATCTACGGCACTGCCGTTGGGTACATGTCATGTTTTACGGCAAATCATGTGTAAAAACCCGGAAAATTCTTTTAAATTTTTTTAAATACTCGTTAATTCGAATGAAATTTGGGACACACTGGCTTTGTAAAATAGGACCTAGAAAATAGGACCTAAATAACCGTTTGTAATGAGAAATGCCCGCCCTATTGAGAGCAGACCACAGAGTGAAGCCCAGGTTGGACCTGATAAGCTTGAGGTGGTAGCTTCCTTCTGCTACCTAGATGACATGCTTTCTGCTAATGGAGGATGTGAAATAACAGTCGCTACTTGTGTGAAAACAGCCTGGAAGAAGTTAAGGGAGCTACTACCATTTCTCACATCCCACCACCTCTCTTACAAGACCCGTGGCCATGTATACAGCTCTTGCATGTGGAGCGCCATGCTCCATGCCAGTGAAACTTGGCCACTTACCACGATGAACCTGCAGCGCAATGACAGGGCCATGATCAGACAGATCTGCAGTATCAAGCCAGAGGATGTGCAACGGTATGGTCAAGCGAGCTACTGGCAAAGCTTGAGCTTGAGGACATCGACCTCATTTTGGGAGAGAAGCTTCGCTGGTTTGGGCATGTGGAGCATTCTAGTGGTGCAGTCAGAACAGCATGTAATATACAGATTGATGGCAGGCGGGGGCAGGGAGGCCCAAGCTAACATGGAAGAAACTGACAGAGAAAGACTGCCGGGAGTGGAAGCTCACGACAGATGACCCTCAAGAAAGTAGCACCTGGAGATCAGGTGTGAGATCTGCTATGCGTGCAGCTAGCCAGTTACCTGGAAGGGGAACCACTGATGTGGATGATGCCCCTGCACCTACACGCTAAAGGGAGCGCAGTGGCTCAGTGGTTGAGTGCTTGACTTGAGACCAAAGGGCCGCGGGTTTGAGCCTCACTGGCGTCACTGCGTTGTGGTACTTGAGCAAGACATATTTATCCTAGCTTAGTACTGGTTCAACCCAGGAAGTCCTGTCCCTATATAACTGAAAGATTGTTGATGGGACGTAAAGAATCAAGTCAAACAAAACAAAACCTACACGTTAATCAAAAACTTTGATTATGATGAATAACATATGTTTTATGTGCGTAAAAGAAACGTCTCCTTGAGGCTTTTCTTTTACACACCCAAAACTTATGTTTGATAGGGGGAAAAATGATAATAATCATTTTTTGAAGGTAATATATTCTTATTAGGCGCGTTGCTGAATTTCATATAAGGCTTACTTTTTGAGAAAACTTACCTCATCGTCATAAAGAATGAAACTGGTCTCAAATCAAAACTAAATGCCTCTCCTTTAATTTTGATTGGGTCGTACGTTCGAAAATTGGTAGCATCATATCTAAAAAGGGGGAGATAACTCTATCCTTGCAAAAAAGGGAATTGTGAAGTACGAATTTCAAAACGATTTTTTGCAGTTATAAAGCATTATTTTTTCGTAAATTATCTTATTTCTAAAATCAATTTAACTTTTATTTATTTTAAATCAAATTTGGCTCATTTTCTTCATTTGCAGATATAGTTAATGAGGGATAACTCTTACTACCCTATAAAAAAGAACATTTCCCTCGATATCGTTTCTAATAATACCGTTATTTTTAGTAAAAATGCGTAAAACTTGATCAATTCGAAGAAAATATAACTTCGCTATTCAAAAGCATGATTAACAGCATTCTGACATATGCTTGACGGCTCGGAAAATCGTTTGCAAAGTTGCTACCCCCGTGTGAAAAATACTCTGTTTTTGTGCATTTCACCAATACACTTGATATACTATTAGGCGCAGTTTCTGAATGCTTTTGAGAAAATTTACCTCATTGTCCTAAAGGATGAAACTAGACTTAAATTGAAGATAAATGTCTATACTTATTTTCTGTTTGGGTCGCACACTCAGAAATGGGTAGCGTCATATTGAAAAAGGGGAGATAACTTTATACTCGCAGAAAACAGAATCACGAATAACGAATTTTTAAAGTATCAAGTATGGACTTTTTCTGCAGACAAAGGGTCTGACACATTTCTTTAAGGTAATTTGGTATGCTTTATCCGAAAACCAATGTTTGCAAGCTGAGAAATGGCGTCTTATTGAGCTTATTTGCATGTTTTCAAGATGGCCGCCAAAAGCATACAGAATCTTACATTGTTGTTGATTCATTGTTTAATGTACCTCGGAATTTTTGTGGGGGTTCTGTGTTAGTCTTTCTTTTATTGTGCATCTCTTTGTGTTCTTTCTATTTTGTCAACACCTTGACGAGGAAGAGAATGATAGTTGCTTTGCTTTAATTGTCTTCCTGATGTCTTGTGACTGTAAGAGTTCTGTTGCTCTTCCTCACGATGCCGTGGGTTTATCTGCAGTAGTGAGTATGTTTTTTCCTGTTTATACTCACTTACTTTTGCTTATCTAGTGTCCAGGTTTTATAATGAATGTTCATTCATAGCACTATCTTGAACTACTTTCAAGCTTTTAAAGTGATAAGCGAGAAATGAGTTTTGAGAATCGACAAGTAGCTTTGATTTAACTGTCGTCATAATGTCCATTCTTCCTAGCAATACCCACAAAATGTGTTACACTATCTATATATCAAAAGTAAAAGCATTTAAATTCCTTAGAACCCAATGGTCAAAGTAGACCGGCCTTGCGTCCTAAGAACAACTTCTCATGGGCGTCAAATTGTTTATTGAGACCGCCTTCAATAAGTAAAAGTATTGCCCTGAAAATAACTCCATTTGAGCTATGTGAAATTGCGTGGTTTCCATGGCAACAAACAATGGGCTTCAAAACAGTTGGATATGTCCTTACCAATTACTTATATATGAGTATCAGCAGAAACTCATCCTAAAGTACTAACTCGATAAAAAAACAAAAGTAACACATAGCAGCTTCATTCAGCGGTAAAGTATGCTAATGATCAAATTTGCATATTCATGAAAATTAATGAATACATTAGGAAATCTTAATAAAGGGTGTACCCACAAAGATACTTAGAACTCAGCTGCAAATTATTTTAGGCAATCACTCTTGATACCAAATAATGCCAAAGCACTGCACGTTTACCAAATTGTCCATTTAACAAATTTTCTAGCATTCTCACGCATGAATATTAATCAAAATATAAGAAAATAAGAGAAAATTTTGGAAAAATTAAAGGGGTGCACTTACAAAATTACGCATATGTCAGTTGCTAGTTATCCTATTCTCAAATTAAAGCCTATCACTAATTTTATCTTTCTGTGTTCTTCTTTCTTTTTAATGTTTTCTTATATATTCATGAGTATGCAAATGAGATCATTTGTATATTCATCATTGGGTGAACGAGCTATATCTCAACTTCTAATTTGGTACCATGTTTGATAGTACAGGATATATGGCAGCGAAGTATAAGTTATTTTGTAGGTCAAACCACTTAAGTTTTCTACTCTTTTTGACTTATTCTTTTTATGTGTTCTTTAATATTCGTGAATATGAAAATTAGATATTTCGAATACATATAATCATAGGGTAGCATACCTGTATCTCAACTATTATTTGGTACCAAGTTTTGTAGTCAAGAAAAGTAAGCAGCTGGCGTAGAGGAAATTTGGTAGGGATACCACCTTAATTAATCTACCTATCTTGTCTTATTTCTTATCTTTACATTAATATTTATGGGTATTCATTAATATTCATGAATATTCAAATAAAATAATTCGTAAATTTGATCATTTTGGTCAAAAGGCAATGTCTCAACTCGAATTTGGTACTAAGTTTTGCAGTCTACGATTGTTGGCAGAAGACATATAGGTAATTTTGTAGCTATACCCCCTTAATTTTTACCTTTTTTCTCTTATTTCTTATGCTTTATTCATATTCATGAATATCTAAATTAGAAAATTCATATATTTTATCATTTTGATCAAATGGCTATGTCTCAACTTTTATTTGATACCAAGTTTTGTAAGATAGGATAGTGTCAGCTAGCGTCGTGTCAATTTTGTAGGTATACCACCTTAATTGTTCTACCAATTTCGTCTTGTTTCTTGTGCTAACATAAATATTCATTAATATTTAAATTAGATAATTCCTATATTTAATCATTTTAGTCAAATGGCTATGTCTCAACTTTTATTGGGTACCAATTCTTATAGTCTAGGATAGTAAGCAACTGGAGTACAAGTAATTTTGTAGGTATACCCCCTTAATATTTCTACCAATTTAGCTTTATTTCTTATGTTTACTTTAATATTCATGAATATTTAAACTAGATAATTGCATATTTAATAATTTTGGTTGAATGGCAATGTCTCAATTTTTATTTGGTACTAAATTTTATAGTCTAGTCTAATAAACAGCAGACATATAGGACATTTTGTAGGTATACCACCTTCATTTTTCTACCAATTTTCTCTTATTTCTATTTTAAACATTAATATTCATGAATATTCAAATTAGATAATTTGTATATTTAATCATTTTGGTCAAAATACAATGTCTGAACTTAAATTTGGTACCAAGTTTTGTAGTCTACGATAGCTAGCAGTAGATATATAGGTAATTTTGGAGGTATACCACCTTAATTTTTCTACAAATTTTCTCTTATCTCTTATCCTTTCATTAATATTCATGAATATTTATTTTAGATAATTCGTATATTTCATCATTTTGATCAAATAGCTATGTCTCATCTTTTATTTGGTACCAGGTTTTGTAAAATAGGATAGTTAGCAGCTAGCGTCCTGGTAATTTTTAAAGTATACCCCCTTTTTTTTCTACAAATTTTGTCTTATGTCTAATGTTTATTCTTGAATATTCAAATTAGATAATTCGCATATTTAATCATTTTGGTCAAATGGCAATGTCTCAACTTTTATTTGGTACCAAGTTTTGTAGTCTAGGCTAGTAAGCAGCAGGCGAATAAGACATTTTGTAAGTATACCCCTTATTTTTTCTACCAATTTTGTCTTACTTCATACGTTTACATTAATATTCATGAATATTTAAGTTAAATGATTCGTATATTTAATTATTTTAGTCAAGTGGTTTTGTTTCAACTTTTATTGGGTACCAAATCTTGTTGGATAAGATAGTTAGCAGCTGGTGTAGAGGTAATTTTGTAGGTATACCCGTTAATTTTTCGACCAATTTTCTCTTATTTCGTATGTTTTCATTCATATTCATGAGTATGCAAATTAGATCATTTGTATATCTATTCAGTTGGTCATTTTGACAATGTCTCAACTTTAATTTGGTACCACCATTCTTAGTCTAAAATGATAAACAGTGACATATAGGTAAGTTTGTAGGTGACACCCCTTAATTTATTCTACAATTTTTCTCATTTCTTATGTCTTCATTAATATTCTTGAATATGCAAATTAGATAGCATTAATATCTAATAAGAGCGTCATAATGATGTTTCTGAAATTCTACTTTATCTATTCAAGAAAGAAAGACTAGATATTTCAACAGATATACTTTTGTGTGAGTAAAATTAAAAAAAAAACACAGAGAAAGCAGTATTTCAAGGAGGCACTTAACGACGCTCATGTATGCTGATTTTACATTATTTCTAGTACCAGAGTTACCTCCCCAGTTTATGAATGACGATACTTGATTTTAACATATGATCCTCACAAATTGATAGTACAGATATATTTATCTTTAATTGGGGCATGTATTATCATTTAGGACGATAATGTAAGTTTTCTCCAAAAGTAAATCAGCGAATCTCCTATGCTCGTATCAAGTGTATTGGAAAAATGCATTAAAACGCTGTTTTTTCAACACAGGGGTAGCAACTTTAGAAGCAAATTTCTGAGCCGTCAGGCATACCAGGATGTGGCAAATCATGTTTTTGGAAAGCGAAAAGACAATTGTTTTAGAAATTGTGAAGTTTTGCGGATTCTGATTAAATATAACGGTATTATAAGGAATGATATAGAGGAAAATATTAGATTTTATAGGGTAGTAAGAGTTATCCCTCCAAAAAACTAAGTTCATAATTATAAAAATCAATAAAATTTATACAAATATAAATGACAGTAAACTTTCTTTTAGAAAATAAAATAATTTGGGAAAAAGAACGTCTTTTTGTCAATACAAAATCAGTTTAAAAACCGTACTTTACGCATAGCTCCAGATAAGGCTGCGTATTGCGTATTTACGCAATTTTGTGAACCTGAAAAAGCAATTAAATTCATTTCTGTGCGTACAAAAACGCAATAAAAATCCTTGATACTCAATTCTGAACTTTTTCGTAGCGTATGACGCTATAGTATTCAGATTCCGATTGTCGTTTATCGCACCACAAGCTGTTGTTGGGTACAACTTTATACATGACGTGGCGCCGAATCTAGTTTATTAAATTGTAAACCAGTCCAGGAACATTCTTTGCGCTGTTTAGCTATACCCAATATTTACACGATTACGACATTCGTCTCGCTTTAAAATAACAAAGTGTAACGTGGGCGAAAATGAATAATATCATATCGTACATTGTAACTAACCCTAATACCGCATTGGTGGTTCAAATGATCAAAGATGACTTGATAGATACGCTGGTTTTTCGAAATAAATATGAAATAGCGATCTCAGACATACTTATATTGCCAGTGTGCTTTCTGAAAGTGAAACCGAAAGTAAACAAAAAAATCAAGAGAAACGAGGCCCGCTTTCATTGCTTACTTGCTTTCAGATGGATACCCAATACAAAAACTTGAAATACCCAATTTAAAATTTGAAATACCCAATTAAGCCAAAAAGAGGTGGGTAAATACCCAATTGCCTCCAATCCTTATCTGGAGCTATGCTTTACGTTTCCGTTTTTTGCAAACATTGAGTTATCTCCCAATTTTTTAATATGATGCTACCAATTTTTGAGCGTACGACCCCATCAAAAATAAAGTAGAGTCATTTATCTTGAATTTTAGACCTGTGTCATCCTTTATGACGATGAGGTAAGTTTTTTCGAAAATTTGAATTTCAGCAACGCGCCTATATGTCTACCTCCCAAAAAATTGAACTACTGTAATTCAAAATAAAACCAGAAGTCTATACCAATCAATGCACAGACTGATCTTTGTTGTTTCGGTATGGCACAAAGTATATGTTTTGAATAGACAGCATCTACAGGGGTGGAAGTTTTCAGTTGTTCCTGTATTCTGGATTTTGAGGCTGCCATTCCACAGAGTCAGCCTCCAAATCCTGAGTAGAGGACTTTGTTATAGATTCAGTATCATACAGATATTCTATGTGAGAGCAGTGTAACCATATTAACCTGAAACTCCAGCTGTAATGTTTTGAGAACTATTTTCTCACGATAACTTTTTAACTGCGTCATTTATCGAAAAATGTATCCCAATGAAAAATATTCAGGAACATCTCCGCCAACTACTCCAAACTGTTCCAACATCCAAGATGCTGCAGGTTCCTCTGTGCTTAGATGTACTTTTTGAACATTTTAAGCAAAGCGCAAATAAACCAAGTCCAAGATGTCAGTCTGAAAATTACATTGCACTGCCCTAATTCATTTACTAAAGCGTTGGATGGCTTGTTCAAATATAATGGAAATCGTGCCTAATTCGCTCATGCGTTAAACTAGTGGGGTCATCTCAAAACCATTCATTCCATGGCATGTGCATAAGAGAAAAATGGCGCGGCATGCGAAAACCCAACCTTTGTTCCTAAAGATGAGCCTGCTTAAAGTTGATTCTGCATATGCACGGTAAATTCAGAGTATGCAAACGGCAGTTTTATGTTATGCACAATCTTTGAATAACAGGATATGCACTGCTTATGAATACTTTTTGAGGCTACCTCTTTCTGTCATGCCTATACAAGCTTTATCTGTCAATAAAAGACTTAGAAAATTAGGATGAATTAAATTTATTGCAAAATCTTCATCTATATACACAAAAATCTGTTTGCGCTACAAGCAATAGTCCTTTTGGATGATTGGTGGAAAGTCTCCTCTGCAACTTTCACCGTGAACACACTATGCTAAAATTGAAGATTAAAAAGTTATTGTGAAAATTAGTTACAAAACCTTAATAGCTGGAGTTAAGCATTCTGAGGGTTTTAAAGCATTTTTAATTTTCAACTTTCTTTCACCCTCCACCCCCAATGCATCTTGCATTTAATGTTAAGCTACACTTTTTTCTTTGCTTTATAAAGCTTGTGATTTTACTGTTCATTGTCTGGGAAGCTGTAAACTGATACATTGACAAGCAGTGTTACTAAAGATACAGATGAGATGCTGCAGAAAGAATGTGTCATTTCAAGGACAGAAATACAATTTAATTCGAATACTCTAACCGATGACCCCTAAATACTCAAGCTCATACTTAAAACTGGCTGCACTGCATTTTGTGACAAAAGCAATTTCAGTACCTCTTGTCACATTTTAATGTCAATTTAATCAGTCTTCCTTTTCCGATCTAGTTTAATGAGCCTCGAATGGAAATGTAGTATCCTTAATTAGATTTATTCTTGGTATTATACTAGCACTTGTCATGCAGAGTTACTTCATAAGAAAACATGTCTGTGGCAGGGATTTTTCTAAATAAGGGTAGAACCCACTACCCAGTCTACATGTAGTGCAGGGCTCCATTTGTTACCATGGATTCACAGATTTTATTGGACAGTTAAATGGTTTTCTCGTCTCATGGGAGGATTTACAAATAATGCCTTGTCAAGTTGTTGCCATTGAAATTCAAGAAAGATATCACCAAGGTCATTGTCTGTTGCAGTCATAATTGGCCCTTTAACCTACAAATATTTTGGTCCCGAAAATGTGTACTCCTTACGTCTGCTGCATATATTTAGATGTCACAGTCAGAATATATTTACCATGGAAGCAAACACTATGTAACCTGATCAGACTGCTCCCTCAGGAGCAGTCTGATCTGGGTTCATATTGTTTGCAAATACATGTAGGCTTATAAATTACATAAGCAGATGAGAGAGCAGATGACAATTGTTGTGACTGGCAAGGAAAGGTTAAGAAAAGTTGAAACAAGCCTTGTCAATATGATTGCAGGCTTTGCACAGGCTTAAAAGGTACTTGAATTTAGAGGGCTTTCTTGAAAAGTCCTTGAAAATTAAATCTGCCTTGAAAAGTACTGGAAAATCACTCAAAAGCCGTGAAAAATCCTTGAATTCTACTAGTTTCTGTAGGACTTAGCACTGTTGATAGAGAAATAAATCAGTATAAAATTGTTGTGCCTATATTTGGTGCAGCATATGCTGCACAAAATATAAGCACAACAATTTTATACTAATTTTCCAGTACTAATGTCGCCATTATCTCAGTCTAGCATTTCTGAAGAAGACTTTTAACACTTAGATCGGTATTTTTCATTAACATTAAGTCCTTGAAAACTGTTGGAGAGGCTTGAGAAGTCCTTGAAAAGTCCTTGAATTTTACTCATACTTGCCTGTACTAATCTTGGATTGACAGGAAGGTGCTGTCCAAGTTGTGAATGTATTTAACCCATTTCCTGCTGGCTAAACTCTGATATATCCTCCAGAAAATAGTGTAGATACTAGTACAGATCAGCTGGCTTCTGATGAAGTTATCTGGTCAGAATCTGCACTGTTTTCCATGCAGCCTCAAAACCTACTGAATCAATTGGAATCACCCAACTGATCTCACTGGAAAACAGAAGTGAATGTGCCATACTAGTATATTCAGTACGATAAAGGTTAACTATGCCTGTTTCATTACATTACAGGTGGTATAGAGACTGGATCAATCACAGAAATATTTGGAGAATTCAGAACAGGAAAGACTCAGATTTGTCACACACTAGCTGTTACCTGTCAGGTAGGACTATGTGGCCAGAATAACCCCAACCTAAACTTCAAATCAGTCAAAGAGGTGTAATGAAAAAATATTAGTTGTCTTGCTAAAATCCACACTAGGATGACCCAGATGAACTGGGCATTCACCAGTATGAGCTGGGGCCTCACTTTCCAAGAGGTAGGCTCAGACTTTTGAAGACCTTGCCTCAAGGTTATAAAACTTGCGTTCATTCTCAAACTGAAAATAAAGTGCAATGATTGACTGCTTGCGGACACATGTCAGCAAGCAGCCAATCATTGCAATTTATTTTGAGTTTGAGTTTTATAACCTCAAGGCCTTGCTTTTCCTACTTTGCTGAGTCTAGGCCTCAAGGTTATAAATAATAAGTGAGTATGATTAGGAAATGCCACAATCACAAACCGCAGACAACCCATAGCACCGTGAGGAAGAGCCACACAACCATCACGAGACACCAGGAAGACAAACTAAGCAAAGCAACCAGCTCTCTCTTCCCCATCAAGATGATGGCAATACTAGAATGAGCATAAAGTCCTTGGCAAGATAACTGAAAACATGGTTATTATTTATGTTAGAAAGCTGACCCAGACTTGATTGTCATTTTCCTATAATTCCTTTGTAAAATTGTCCCTTTACAACATCATTACATGATCCGCTGATAGCTTCTTCCATTCATATGGAACCAAAACATAACCAGTACTTGAATATACAGGACTGTCTTGAAAAGTCCTTGAAAATTTAATTTACCTTAAAAATTGCTTCAAAAACACTGAAAGTCCTTGAAAAGTCCTTGAATTTTAACATTTACAGGATATTTTAACACTGTCTTTGGATACCCTAATCAGTATAAAATTGTGGTGCCTCTATTTGGTGCAGCATACGCTGCACCAAATAAAGGCACCACAATTTTATACTAATTTTCTAAAACTGATATCTTTAGAAATGCAATCTAGCATTTCTGAAGTAGAAATTTAACAAGTAAATCAGTATTTTTCATAAGTTTTCAGTCCTTGAAAGCAGTGGGAAAGTCTTTCAGAAGTCCTTGAAAAATCCTTGAATTTTACACAAACTTGCCTATATGAACCCTGATAACGCTATAAAGGGACTGCACTGCAGTTTTTGTCTGGTGAATATGTTGTTGAGTTACTAAAGTAGAAATTTCTCTTATTCTTTGACAGTTACCAATAGATATGGGTGGAGGGGAAGGCAAGTGTCTCTATGTTGATACAGAAGGAACTTTCAGACCAGAGAGACTATTAGCAGTGGCAGAGAGGTGCGTATAAACCAATGCTTTTGAAATTTCAACATGCAAACCACTAGTTTCCTAACTAGTGCAACAAACGGTCAGCGTTCATTCACAAATCTGTAATGGATACAACGTCAAAGTTTGACAAGATAGCTAAGTTTCAAAGAAAAATCAAAGATGTACCGAACACCTGGTTGCACTGTCTTGAACTTTCCATCATATACTCCTATGAGAATGAGATTGTTATGTCTCCCCCCTTTAGGGTCGGGAGACATATTGTTTTTCCCCGGGCGTCTGTCTGTCCGTCTGTCACAAATCGTGTCCGCTCTATAACTTGAAAACCGCTTAAGCTCTATTCACGAAGCTTAATACAAATATCAATCAGCATGAGATGACGTGCAGAGTGCAAGAATGGTAACTCTGCCTTTTATACTTTTGGAGTTATTTCCCTTTGAACTTTGTGCATCACAAAAATTGTGTTCACTCTATAACTTGAAAACCGCTTAAGCTATATTCACGAAACTTTATACAAATATCAATCAGCATGAGATGATATGCAGAGTGCAAGAATGGTAACTCTGCCTTCTATACTTTTTGAGTTATTTCCCTTGGAACTTTGTGCATCACAAAAATCGTGTCCGCTCTATAACTTGAAAACTGCTTATGCTATATTCACGAAACTTTATACAAATATCAATCAGCATGAGATGATATGCAGAGTGCAAGAATGGTAACTCTGCCTTCTATACTTTTTGAGTTATTTCCCTTGGAACTTTGTCCATCACAAAAACCATGTCCGCTCTATCAATTGAAAACTGCTTAAGCTATATTCACAAAACTTTATACAAGTATCAACCAACATGAGTCCACGGGCAGTGGTTGGACGATATTCCCGATTATGGAATAGCCACCAAAAGAAACTAACTCCGATGATGAGTTGGTACAATATACGATTTATTTCAACTGTAAGATCACGTTTACGGGCCCATAAGGTAAACGTGTCTCCACCATGTTCCATTTACTTTTTTCAACTAGCTTAGCAACCGACGTTAACGTAACGTCAACGCAGCGTTACGTTACGTCGAAGATAAATATAGCACCCCATAATGCAATATTATGAAATACTTTTCCACAGGTTAATTATAAGCTACAAACAATATAGACTCGGATGAGATTGCACAAAATGTGGCATTTCATCTGGGTCCATACGGTTTATAAACCATAGGATTTTAAAGTAGCTCAAAACTCTTCCTACCATTTTCCCCTCCTCAAAATGACATGCATTTTGAAGATGAGCTGGGTTAAATAAATGTTAGCCTGTATCCATACAGTTGTTTAATTATAACGTGCACCTGCTTGATATGTTATTAATTCATTATGTAATTTTGAAAGCTATTTAAACAACAAAACTTAAATATAACTAACAATAAAATTATCAAAGACTTAATTAAGCAGGTATTAGTCTATTTGTCATAGTTAAAGTTCCAACTCGAGTGGACACAGCTTGTTCACTGGTCTAATTAAAGTTCCTTCTCCGACTTGGATCTTCACAGCCCGCACGTGCCTGTCTTGTCCCGGATAGACTTCCAGTACCCGTCCGAGCGGCCAGTTCCCTCTCGATGTGTCCGGCGAGATGACCAACATGACGTCATCGATCTGGACGTCACGTTGCGTCTGAAACCACTTTTGTCGTGCGTTGAGCCCTGGTAACCATTCACGCATCCATCTGCTCCAAAAGTGGCGCACGAGTTCTTGGATACGGCGCCATCTCTTTCTCAGGTTGAAGTCCGTCTCATCACAGGCGGGTGGTGCAAAATGACCCCCGATTTGTCCGTGGAGAAAATGATTAGGGGTCAATGGGACGTCGTCTGCTGGATTCGCCGATTGATATGTCAGAGGCCTCGAATTTATCAGGCCCTCAGCTCCGATCATTGCTGTTGTGAGTTCTTCGTCGTTGATGTCCGCTTTACCCAGTATTGCTTTTATTGCTTTCTTCGCCGACTTAATCATAGTCTCGTGGACACCACCGAAATGTGGTGCAAGTGGTGGGTTAAAGTGCCAGGTGACTCCTTTGTTGGCTATGGACTGGTAAATCTTTTTCTCATCTAGTTCTCTAACCAGCGACTTTAGTTCTGCGTCCGGGCCTTTGAAGTTAGTGCCATTGTCTGAGTACATTTCTTCTGGTAAACCTCTACGACTGGCCATCCTGTAAAAGGCGTTTAGGAATGAATCTGTGTCCAGTCCATATGCCATCTCTAGGTGAACAGCTCTTGTGGCGAGACAGGTAAACAGGCAGAGGTATCTCTTCTCTCGTCGTTTTCCTCGTCCTTGAACTGTAATGAATGGGCCAGCGAAATCAACTGCTGACCTAACAAATGCTCGCAAAGATGGTTTCAGTCTAGATGTTGGCAATGGTGCCATTATTTGCGAGCATGGCTTCGATTTCCGTCGGCGACACACCAAGCATTCCTTTTCCCATTCTCAAATCTCTTCTCGTCCTGCAAGTAACCAGTATCGAGGGGATAATGCTGCGAGTGTCTGGTTGGTTCCAGTGGCATGGTTTCCTCGTTCATGAAACTCCTTCACGATGAGCTTAGTCACCCAGTTTCTTCTTGGCAGAATGATTGGGTACCGCATATCATATGGTAGAAACTCTGCATGTTTCAATCGACCATCAGACCGAATCAACCTATCTTCGTCAAGTTTTGGCTGAAACCCCAACAACTTGCTGCTTGATGGCAAAGTTTTCCCGCAAGACAGAGCCTTCCATTCGTCAGTGAACTCTATAACCTGTGTATGATGAATAATCTGGACTTCGGCACGTTTCAGTTCTTCACTCAGAAGTTCACCCAATGTCCTGTTTTCCTTTTGCTTTCTACCGTTGTCAACGAAGCGGTTTATCCATGCTAACACCCTCTTCAGACGTAGGAAGCTCGAGTAGTCACGTGGTTTCAATGGAAAGTTGTCTTCATTATCAGTGACAACCATGCATACTGATTCCGAGCTATTTTCCGTTCTGGTGAATAGTGTTGATCTAGTGCATCGCTTCATTTCGTCGTATCCTGTGTGGTTATCCTTGATAACTTTTGTTGGCCAAGCTTCTTCTGGCTTTCTCAAAAACTCTGGTCCTTTCCACCATCTGTCGCATTTTGCAAGATCAGCTGCCGTCATTCCCCTGCTGAGTATATCTGCTGGGTTTAAACTAGTTGGTATATATCTCCACTGCTCCGGGTCTGTACTTGTCTGAATCTCCCCAACCAGATTAGCAACAAAAGGTTTAAAGTCTCGACTGTGCCCATGTATCCACCAAAGAACGTTCTGACTGTCCCACCAAAAGACTGCTTGACTCATATGAAGCTCCAGAACACTGGCTATTCTCGTTGATAGTCGGACCCCAATAACTGCACCCATTAGCTCTAGACGTGGGATACTTGTCGCTATGATAGGTGCGACCCGTGTCTTAGCAGCTACTATGTTGGTGGAGATAGTCCCATCTTGGTAGCTGTACCTTACATAAGCATTGGCTCCAAATGCATCTTCAGAGGCGTCAATGAATGTGTGCAAGGAAACGTTGTCTATCTGCTTTCCTCCTACAAGCAGACATTGTGGTATTTGTAACAGCGTTAGCTCCCGTAGTTCACTGAACCAGGCCCGTGCTGCGTTGGTTAACAGTTCAGTCAGCTCCTCATCCCAGTCCGATCCTGCCATCCACATTTGCTGCAGCAACATTTTGGCTCTAATGGTGAATGGAGCCAAAAACCCGATGGGATCAAAGAGTGTTGCTATCTGTTTCAGAAAATTTCGTTTTGTATACTTTACATCACTACTGGGTGCGTTCTCTCTGAATGTGAAAACATCTTGGTCAGACAGCCACCACACTCCTAGTGTCTTTGTACTTGGTAAATAGTCTGCGTCCAAGTCTACTTCAGCCTTGTGATCCTGTAGTGGGATGTCCCTCAACACCCGATTCGAGTTAGACAACCATTTTCTTGCATGTATTCCGGCCTGTCTCAACAGTTGCGAGAGTTGCTTGTGCAGTTCTATCCCTTGATCTTCGTTTACTACCGAATCCATAGAATCATCCATGTAGGTAGACCGTAGCACCGTCTCAGCTGCCAGTGGAAATGTGTCTTTGAATTTCTTTGCGTGGTGTTGTAGGACAAACTGTGCCTGGAACGGAGAGGAGTTTACCCCAAACACGACCCGATCAAACTGGTAAGTATCTGGCTGACGATCCTGATCTATTCCCCTCCATAGGAATCGATGAAAAGGCTTGTCCTCATGAGCTATACCAATTCGCAGGTACATTTCCGCAATATCACATACTAGTGCAACTGGTTGTCGTCTAAATCGCAGTAGAACATCAATTAATTCCCGCTGTAGCTTCGGACCTTGGTGAATCAGGTCATTGAGCGAATGACCTTCGTATCTTGCCGATGCGTCAAAGACAATTCTCACCTTGGTAGTGTCTTTATCTGGTCTTAGTACAGGGAAGTGTGGAAGGTACCACCTTTACGTTGACCTCTTTGGCTCTTGAACTTTTGTGACATAACCCTTCTGGACATACTGCTCAAGGCAGTTGTTGTATGCCTGTGCAACATCCGGGGACTTTTTCAGCCGTTTCTCTGTGTTTTCCAGTCTTCTAAGAGCCATCTCATAATTATCTGGCAATGCATGTGTATCAGACTTCCACGGTATACCAACTCTGTACATTTGGTTTTGAACGAAAGCATGCTTTCAACCTTTTTCATAGCCAATTGCTCTTCAATGCGAACTATTGGTGCATCATGCGGTGACTGGACATTTTCGATCTCCCAAAAGTGTTTCAACGTCGAATTTATTTGCTCAAGTTCAGCCTGATTTTTAACAAAATACGTGTAAGCAAAGTTTGTATGACATACCTCTTGAGAAGTTGGTCCGGTATTCCCAATACATGTCCATCCTAGTGGTGTGAGCCTGGCGATAGGCTCTCCTGGTTTCCCTCTAACTTCTTGAATGGCATAGAGCAGATCGGCGCAGTCCAATCCCAACAGCATGTCGACAAGTGGTCTCGTGGCTGAAGTTGGGAATTTGATGTTTTTTAGGTGAGGCCACTGCTGCTTTAACTTATTCCATTCTACAACCGGCATGTTACCCGTCACTCTGTCTACCGTGCACGCGCTAACCATTGTGCTTACATTGCCCGTTATACTTGTGAGTTCAACGTTGATTGGCTTAGTCTCAAAGGTCTCCACCTGGCCGTTCAGTACATTTACGGTCATTTTTTCGGTTCTTCCTTGTAGACCTAGCTCAGCTGCCACGTCGGCATTGATGTAGGATTTTGTACTGGCGTCGCCTAACAAGGCATTAATTTTCAAAGACTGTTCACCATTTTTCAGAATGACTGGCACTGTACAAAGCCCTACAAAGTTTGCCCTGATGTTGCTTTGGGTGACCATTGTTGTCTGCTCTTTCCCCTCCGTAAGGCTACTGTCCCGATCCTGTGGCTCTAAAGTGCCGATAGCTACTTTTGACGATTTTTCCAAATTGACAGGAGACGGTCTGGTGGATCCATTTTTATGCAACAGCCTGTGATGTAAATCCGTACACCCGTCTTGGCCGCACTGTCGACTTCTAGGACACGCTTTTCCCTGGTGCCCTTGAGCTAAACACCGAAAGCATAACTGATTGTGTTTAGCGAAATTCCATCCATCTGCCACTTTTCTTCGATTGAATTCTGGACAGTTCCATATGCCATGATTCTTTCCACAATCGAGGCATGGCATTTTCTAAACACGAACATAATCTGCTTCACCGAAAAATGTTCGCTGGTTCCCCTGTCTAGGTGTTGAGCGATATGGTGGTTTTGTAGCCTTTCCTGACACCCCCGAACCGCCTCTGTGGCTATCGTCTGGAATTCTGATTCCTGTAGTATCCATTCCCGTAGTGAGAGCACTGACTCTTCTTTGTTGCACTCGAACACCCAGCGATGGTACCTAGCTAGCATTGCCTCGGGTATTTTGCGCTGTAGCTTCGCGTAGAGCGACCCAAAACCAAGCTCGTGATGTTGTCCGGCCTCTTGTAGGTTGATCATTGCTATGTCTAGAAGATCAGCAAATTCTTCTATATCCTTCGCGTGACCCTGTCGTATCTGCGGAAACTCCTCCAACTCTTCCAGGTATAATGCTATCTGCCTACGCTTTCCACCGTACTTTCTATCTAAGCGACCCTTGGCTGCTTCGTAGGCAGCAGCGGAGTGTCCCAGGCTGTCAATTACCTTCAGAGCCTCCCCGGAGACGTACTGCCGAAGTTGCAGTAACTTGTATTCGGCGGTTGCCGGTGCAGAATCGATGCAGGCAAGGAAAGATGCCTTCCAACTTTGGTAGTTTTTCTTTTCGCCGGTGAATACAGGTATCTGCACACGCTTTAATTGCCTCCATAAATCTTGCCCAATCGTGGGAGGAGTGTTGTTACTACATGTAGCAGTTGGTTCGAACGGTGTTGCCGCAGCGTTCATGCTGGTTTTTCTCACTACGGGGCGATTAAGCTCTTGAGCCTGTTCATTTTGTAGTGACATTTCCTTATCAAGTGATTGCTGTGGTTGTGCTCCTTTAACCGTGGTAATTTTCTGGTTACCGGTGGTACCGTTTGTTTGGTTTTCACTGCTTTTTAATGGCACCGAATCGCAGACATAATGTCAGAATCAACAATTTCTACCTCTTGAGGAACGCTGTACCCTTCTTTTCGGTAGGTTTCCGACTGGTCAGAAATGTTCATCCGGCTCAGCAAGTCAATTGAAAGTATTTCCGAAGGTTCACTTGATTGTTCTTTTTGTATGTGAATATAATGCTGTGCCGCTGCATATGTTGTCGAATATTCATCATCCAGCTTCTCCATCTCGAGCATCACTTTATTGTTTAGCTGTTTTTCCTTATTTTTCCCGAAAAATTCGGACAGTCTTGTCATCACGTCTATAGCGCTGTCCATTTTAATGCATGCCTCCTGAATCTCCCGATAGCCTGGGTTTTCCGGTTGATCAATCAAAAACAATACCTTGTTTTTAATCCGTGTAAAGCTTGATTTGGCGCGAAACTTTTCCCTTTTCAATTCCGCTTCCAAGTTTATGAAAGCGCCAATGGTCCCTGTTGGAACGCCATGCTCCCGTCGATCATCTACGTTGATGCCGTTCTCCGACGACGCCATTTTTCTGTAAATACCGTATTTACTTTGCTTAAATGTCTCTAACCTCGCTCTGCTACCAAATTTTGGTTGGACGATATTCCCGATTATGGAATAGCCACCAAAAGAAACTAACTCTGATGATGAGTTGGTACAATATACGATTTATTTCAACTGTAAGATCACGTTTACGGGCCCATAAGGTAAACGCGTCTCCACCATGTTCCATTTACTTTTTTCAACTAGCTAAGCAACCGACGTTAACGTAACGTCAACGCGGCGTTACGTTACGTCGAAGATAAATATAGCGCCCCATAATGCAATATTATGAAATACTTTTCCACAGGTTAATTATAAGCTACAAACAATATAGACTCGGATGAGACTGCACAAAATGTGGCATTTCATCTGGGTCCATACGGTTTATAAACCATAGGATTTTAAAGTAGCTCAAAACTCTTCCTACCAGGCAGAGTGCAAGAATAGTAACTGTGTCATTTAAACTCATTGAGTTATTTCCCTTGGAACTTTGTCAATCACAAAAACAATTATCTATGACTATTTTAAACCAGGTTATGATTGTGCAATAGTTAACTACATTGACAGATATCTTTACTAGATACTAGCTGATTGTCTGCATGAAATGACTAGAATTTCCGTTAGAAATTGTATTTAATGTTTCTGTTTGAAATTGTATTTAATGACTCATGCTTTTGACATCAAAAGGGGGGAGACATCTGTTTTTCGTAGAAAAACAATTCTAGTTTGTATTTGTTTTTAATACGGGTGGGACAACGGTGGATTTCATGTGCGATGATTAGTCAAAACTTAAAAAGACAGCTTACCAAATGTTGCCTTACTATCTTGACAGCATATGACAATTTGTGTTGAAGTAAGTGGAGTGGCATGCAAAACGTGTCAGAATGTCATTTCAAATATGTCTCCTTGTCAATATGAGAAATCGGTAAACATGTACAGTCAGGCCAAGAGTGCGTACTGGAAAATTATTTTTCTTATTTCTCAACCAAAACATATGTTGTGGGTACTCAAAAGAACCGTCTCAATGAGACGGTTCTTTTGAGCACCCGAAACACATGTTTAAATTGATGAGTAAAGAAGTAAATACAATTTTAAGTGCACAAACTATCCTTATCTGGACTATGTACAGTAGAACTTCAATAGCTCGAACTCTGATGGCTCTTTCACCTTGCTGGCCGGCCAGAACTATCATCATGGTCACTAAGGTTCATTTTATACATAATCCACCCTGGATGGCTGGAACTACCCTTGACTAGAACTAATGTTCATGGTCGCCATTGTTGTTGTTGTTGTTGTCATAAATTCTCCCAGTATTGGGACACCTCGAATCGAGTGGAACAAAGTTAACTGTTAGACCTAAACTAAAAGTGTTAATGTAAAACTAAACACTGTACACTGCTCCCAACACCAAAACTGTACAATATATCTGTAGTCTATTTACAAAACTGTAACCAGCACACTGTACAATATATGCATCAAGGTCCAACACCAAAACATATTTACAACTTATTTACAGGTCTTTATGGTAGATAAGTTAAGCTTTAGAGTCCACCTTCTTGGCCACAACTGAACAGGCAAATCTATGAATGGCCCAATCTTTCTTCTGGCACTGGACGCTGCAGTAGCGGGTTAAATGACAGCGTGAGCAACGTTTAAGCTCCTCTCCTTCCTTGGTTGGACGCTTACAGTTAGAACAAACACAGTCTACCTCGTCCTCACTATTGTCACTATCAATGTTTGTTCTGGCCAGAAAATCAAAAAGGACTGCCCGTTCCTGTAACAAGTCAGGCTCAGCAGCTGGTTCTGGTGTTGGATTATCCGAAGACTCCAGGTCCCTGTCACTACCACAAACAAAACTGGTATTTTCCACTTCCTTTACACACACAGAATCCTGCTGGTCTTCTGGCGAAGGCAATCTGGTTTTCCAGCTAACTTCTTCTCCAGGAAGCGGGCGTGTCTCCTCCTAGAACGAGCTATCGCAGAGGGAGAGTTTCTCTTCTTCCGACGACGTCTCACTGGTTTCACAGTAGCGCGTCCGGTGACCTCGCTGTCGTCCTTGGCTTTGTTTGGAGTTTTGGCGGGAAGTTTGCAGCTGACGGTTAACGACAATGAATCCTGATTCCGCGCGAGTTTCCACGAGTATCGGTTATCCTCATCATTCTCCAGTCTATTCAGAACTTCAATGATTGACTTTGGGATAATATTGGGCAGAGCATCCATCATTATTTTCCCAAAAATCACGGTGGTCAGAATTCTCCGTCCACTCGATCCGCCATTTTAACTCATTGAAGTTCTATGGTAGATATTTGATGAGTTCATCTGGTTCGGAGCAGTCAGGCCTCTAGATATAACTGATTAAATATTGTTTTTACTTATTACTCAACCAAAACACATGTGGATACTCTCTAAAGAATCCTTCACAGCACCTACCTTAACTTCTTTCACTTATGAAAATTACGAAGCAGGTACCCAGCGTATAATGAATCAAGCTTGAATTCACGTTCTACCATGCATCATTTTTATTTCAATTTTGTGTGAACCCATTGGAACGAGCAGAACTTACACACAATGTTGAAACATTAAAACTGTTTCATCTGTGTATTGGGGATAAAAGTAAATACATCTTTAAGTACATCTCCTGCAGTGATTTAACCAGCTAATAACACTTTGCAGACTGGAAACCCTTAAACGGGTACTCTGGCAAACAGTAAAGATGCGTAGGCTGGGGATTAAAGGGTTGCTACTTTGAGACTCACCATAATCACTTTGTGAAATCAACTCCTGTAAGCATATATGTGTATCCTTACAAGACTTTGTGAGTATGTTACTGACATAGTGAGGATGTCAATGAACAAGTTTGATGGTGAATTTTTTTACATGAACTCTGCCAATTTTTTTTACCATTGCAGTGCATACCCTTGATTCAGTTGTTTTCCATTTTTTAAAGGGCGGTTTTGATTGAAGCAGTTCCTTGTCATTGCTAATATCACACAGGTAAATGTATATGTCGATTTGGTGGTATTTACGGGTATTGCCGGTTCTTCAAAGACAGGAAGTGGTAGATATTTGTGTTAATACTATATAGAAAAACATGCCATATGCCTAAAGGACTATAGAATTAGATCATTTTTAAGTATTCAGTATGTGCATGGCGATTTATGTAAGCATTTAGGAATAGATTCGAGTACCGATCATCCATCCAGATCGGTACTCGAATCTATTCCTAAATGCTTCCATAAATCGCCATGTGCATGCCGAATACTTAAAAATGATCTAATTCTATAGTCCTTTAGGCATATGGCATGTTTACTATATAGTATTAACACCAATATCTACCACTTCCGGTCTATGAAGTACCGGCAATACGCGTAAATACCACCAAATCAACGTATACATTTACCAGTTTGATATCTTTAACTTAATCTTATATAGGAATTTTTTCCTTTTTTATTTTTTATTTGATCAATAAATTACCACTTTTAGAGCCATCTTCATCATGTTTAGTTTAATACTGTCTGACGCTAATGACCCACAAGGGTTGATGCGTCGTTAAGAACCAAACAAACAAACAAAAAACACTTTTAGAGAATTTAAGGAGGAACATAATGTTGTGGGGATATACTGAAAGTCTTGCTTGCAGCCACATTCTTGTTATTGATGTAATCATAGGTTTAGATAAACAAAAGAAAATGAGCATAAAATTGTAAATATTTTCTTACCCATCTGTTTTTACATTGTTTTGGGAATTCAAAAGAACCATCTCATTGCAATTGAGATGGATCTTTTGAGTACCCACAGCATATGTTTTGATTTAGAAATAAGAAAAATATTTAAGAAATAGTTCAGCTCTAGCAGTGAATTGTTGTGTAATAATTCACTGTTTGGAGGTCATTCGTAAAGATCAAATCACGAGCGCGCAGCGCGAGTGATATAACTTCATACAACTGACCGACAAACAGTGAATTATTACTCAACAATTCATGCAGTAGAGCTGATCTATTTGGATTCTAACACACAATAAACGACGAAAACACATTTGAAGTCTTCAGCTTCTTCCAACTTTCCGCCATTGCACTGAATAATTCCCACCAATAGTTGGACTGTGTCGCATATGTTTACATGTATTTGTAACGTCTTTCATGCGTAAATACGATGTTACACCATCTAACGCCAAGCGTGACGTTATTTTGCAGCAATAAATGACGTCAGCTAGAGCGCGTTTTCGTCGCACTTTCAGAACTGAATTATTGTTTAATATATCACGTTTTTTGCCATGCGCTCTATAGGCCAGGTGTGTTAGATTTTTTGTTATAATGCACTCTTAACTGATGTAATTTTAGGTATGGTTTATCTGGTAGTGATGTATTAGACAATGTGGCCTATGCCAGAGCCTATAACAGTGATCATCAGACCCAGCTACTCATACAGGCGGCTGCCATGATGGCAGAGTCAAGGTGAGTTTATCTGGTAGTGATGTGTTAGACAATGTGGCCTATGCCAAAGCCTATAACAGTGATCATCAGACCCAGCTACTCATACAGGCGGCTGCCATGATGGCCGAGTCCAGGTGAGTTTATTGTCCGGTGGCCTATTGTGTGGTATGGTCTGTGAGACTATAAGATGGCGGTTTCTTAGACAATGTGGTCTATGCCAGAGCCTATAACAGTGATCATCAGACCCAGTTACTCATACAAGCAGCTGCCATGATGGCCGAGTCAATGTGAGCTTATTGTCAGGTATTGTCTGTGAGACCATTGTAATGTAGTGGTGTGTTAGACAATGTGGCCTATGCCAGAGCCTATAACAGCGATCATCAGACCCAGATACTCATACAGGCGGCTGCCATGATGGCGGAGTCCAGGTGAGTTTATTGTGTGGGGTATGGTCTGTGAGACAATGTGGCCTATGCCAGAGCCTATAACAGCGATCATCAGATCCAGTTACTCATACAGGCGGCTGCCATGATGGCGGAGTCCAGGTGAGTTTATTGTGTGGGGTATGGTCTGTGAGACAATGTGGCCTATGCCAGAGCCTATAACAATGATCATCAGACCCAGTTACTCATACAGGCGGCTGCCATGATGGCTGAGTCCAGGTGAGTTTATTGTGTGGGGTATGGTCTGTGAGACAATGTGGCCTATGCCAGAGCCTATAACAGCGATCATCAGATCCAGTTACTCATACAAGCCACTGCCATGATGGCTGAGTCCAGGTGAGTTTATTGTGTGGGGTATGGTCTGTGAGACAATGTGGCCTATGCCAGAGCCTATAACAATGATCATCAGACCCAGTTACTCATACAGGCGGCTGCCATGATGGCTGAGTCCAGGTGAGTTTATTGTCAGGTGTATTGTCAGCACACCGTGTACAAAGTTTTAAAAAGAGCTTATTGTCAGAACACAGTGTACATAGTTTTAACCAGAACTGCTGTTTTTAATCTTCATAGGCCATAACAAGGGATTGTCGTATCTTCCCGAAATGCCACAGTTCACAGGAACAATTATGTCTAAGAGACCCAGTCCTTTAATTGGAAGGAGGTATTATATATGAGACTATAAGGTTGTGATATCACAGACAATGTGGTTAAAAGCCTATAACCAATCATCAGATCCAGTTACTTATACAACATAACAAGAAGCTGCTGTGATGGTTGGGTCAAGATGAGTTCATTGTTGGGTATGGTCTGTGAGACTATAAGGTAGTGGTTTCGTAGACAATTTGACCAAGAGTCTACAACAGTGATCATCAGACCCAGCTACTAATACAACATAACAAGTAGCTGCCATGATGGTTAAGTCAAGATAAGTTTATAAGGTATGGTCTATGAAACAAAATTGTTTCATAGACAACAGCAGGGTTCATATAGGTCAGAGAAATTTAGGCAAAATTTTAAGTCAGTGCCTGAACAGTTATTATTAAACACTAAGACAAGTTATTTGACTGGTGTGGCACATTGGACAAGATTTAAGAGAAAATTTCATGTGTGTCTTTAGGAAATAAAGGATAAGTTTTAAGTTCTATTCTACAGTAAAAGTTCATGTTATACATAACACTGTTAAATGTTTTGTTTATTCTATCTTAGGTATGCCTTACTGATAGTAGACAGTGCAACAGCATTATATAGAACAGACTACTCAGGTCGAGGAGAATTATCAGCAAGACAGATGCATCTAGCAAGATTTCTCAGAATGTTGTTAAGACTAGCAGATGAGGTATGCCAGACTTCTAGGCAACCAAACTTTTTTTCATGTCAACTCATCTGAACATGGAATTTCAACTTCTCATAAAAGTAAAAAGCTGACAACTAAAAGACTTTTCTTGCTTAAAAACTCTCAGACGTTACAAGTATGTATCTTGTGAACAAATATTAAAATGCAACAATTATTTGTATTTTAACATTTATGAGCAAGATTTTCGTGCTCAATTGAGTATGAAAAAAGTTTTATAACCTTGGGACCAGGACTAGAAAAAAATGTAAAGACACTGATAGGATGAGATAATTGGGATATCAAGATAACTATTTGGAACCAGGGTTCGCACAGGCTTGAAAAGTACTTGAATTTAGAGGGATTTCTTGAAAAGTCCTTGAAAATTAAATATGCCTTGAAAAGTACTGGAAAATCATGCTAAGGCCTTGAAAAGTCCTTGAAATAATCTTTTTTATGTAGGAATTAACACTGTTGATAGAGATCTAAATTAGAATAAAACTGTTGTGCCTTTATTTGGTGCAGCAAATGCTGTACCAAATAAAGGCACAACAATTTTATACTAATTTTCTAGTACTAATTTCTCCATTATAGTATCTCAGCCTAGCATTTCTGAAGTAGAATTTTAACAATTAAAATCAAGATTTTCATAATTTTTAAGTCCTCGAAAACTCTAAGATAGTCTTTAGAAGTCCTTGAATTTTACTCAAACTTGCCTGTATGAACCCTGGGGTCGGTATATGAGATTTTGTTATTATCCAAAAATGCCCAAAGCCTTCTTTCACCACCCATGCTGACGTATCCAGTGGAACTAGAGGTGTAAATGTTGGTCTGTCTTCCTTTATATCCCTAATTTGTTTAAGTTGAGAAGGCTCTGGTAAGTCTGAACATTTGTGCAGGCTTGTCTCAGCCTTCGCTGCTTGCTGAAATGATAGGTACCACAATCTCGTGTCCTGGCTCATTTATACCTTAACTTTGTCATGGAGTTTGATGTGTATGAGGTAACCAGACCCTACCTAAATTTACTGGTGAAACCTAGACTTTATTCAGGTTCTTTGGAAAAATATATAATTTTATGCATTTTGAAAGGCAAACTGCCTTTCAAAATGCATAAAATAAAAATATTTTTCCAGAAAAAAAAATATTTTTAAAAAAATGTGTGTCTACCCTTCCCTAAAATTTTGAGACCCATTACCCGAAACATACTTTTTTTTATTTGGCCTGACTTTTCCATTAGTGCTTCCATACATCACACCTACTATGTTAGCAAGATATATCATAAACTATTAGAGCAGCATGTTAGGGATGATAAGTGGATTACCCAATTAACTTTAGACAAAGTTCTTATATTTTCACAGTTACAGTTTTTATTTAAAGAACTCTTTGGAGAATCATATGGTGGAGGGTCACACAGTTTTTAGAGACACCATTTGTAGTTTTCATACTGTGTTTGCAAATATATATTGTAGGGTGCTCAATGAAGAGGCCCCCAGGGATTTTGGTGAGCTAGGGAGGAGGGCTATTTATCTTTTAGGTATCAAGAGAGCACAGACCCACGCATGTGGGGGGCTCAATGGAAGCCAATCTCTCATCACTCTGATTTATATTGTGCATTTGTCAGTAAAACTCTTTTCCATGATATGCTTGGTAAAATTATTTACTTGGTGGCACGCTGGTAGTCATTCATGTATAGATGCACACATAAGGAATTATGGCATTAGTGTTAATAATATTTATTTCAAGAGATATATAGTCCATAAACAATTGAATACCTATTTCAGTTAAGTAATCAACAAAGTATCTTTCATGATTTCTTTAAATATGTACCTGTATTCCAGTTTGGAGTAGCTGTTGTGATAACCAATCAAGTTGTGGCTCAGGTTGATGGAGCTGCCATGTTTACAGCTGATCCTAAGAAACCTATTGGTGGAAATATCATAGCTCATGCTTCAACTACCAGGTAATTAGGCATACATGCTGACTTTAACCCCTAGCTCGCTAGTCATGACTAGCCCTCCTCTGCTTATGCTTTTAAGTAGCTTATAATATATGGACCCAGATCAGACTGCTCCTTTTGGAGCAGTCTGAATAGGGTTCTTATTGTTTGCTGTCTTGAAAAAAAATAGTCTGAAGTGCACTTATATACGCAGATGTTAACAGCAGGCATTTTCAGACAAAAAATAATGGCAGGATAATGGTTAAGGTAACCATTTATGCCAAATAGAGACTTCACCCTTTATTGTTTTTAGCTAAGCTGAGCTTTTATGATCCTAAGATGTCTGTCCGTACTCTGTCAACAATTTGCTTCAAACATCCCCTAAGGCGCTTGTTGGAATTTTACCAAACTTCACAGGAATGATCCTTCAGTGGTCCCCTTTCAAAACTGAAAGATTTCAATTCCATACAGAGTTCTGGTGGCCATGGCAACCAAAAAGAGAAACTTTAAAAATCTCAAAATCTACTGGCCCAATTTGAAACTTATTTGTCGCAAATAATTCCTGGTATGACCCTCTATTTAGATTGTTCAAATTATTTTGACACCTTAAAAATCAAGCCGCCATGGGATGGAATTTGTTTTTCCTAAACATATCCCATAGGGATAACTTTAAAAAATCTTCCTCACAAAACTGAGCCAATTTGAAAATTGTTTGCCATAATTTGGTCCTTGTGTAACTCTACCAGAGTTGTTTTAAATAAATATTGATTTCTCAAAAGCATGGAAGCCTTTCTGTCCGATAATTTTGGGTAAATACTGTATATGCTTTGTTATTTTTCCAGGTTATACTTAAGAAAAGGAAGAGGAGAGACAAGAATCTGCAAGATCTATGACTCACCGTGTCTGCCAGAGGCTGAAGCTATGTTTGCTATAAACGCAGATGGTATAGGTGATGCTAAAGACTGAGTGTGCTACTGTTGTGCGCTTGAACAATAAACCCTTTCATCCTCAGTTCTGGGGCTATACAGTAAAACCTGTCTTAAGCGACCACTCAAAAAGAACTGCACAAATTGGTTTTCAATACCCATTATTGCTTAATGCAGATCTGAGGCTATACAGTAAAATCTGTCTTAAGTGGCCACTCAAAAAGAACTGCACAAATTGTTTTTCAATACCGATTATTGCTTAATGCAGGTCAAAAGTATTGCAGAATGCTCCAAGAGGAGCATTCTGCAATACTTTGGACCTTCATTAAGCTACCATTTTCAATTAAGATATTTCATCATCATCATCATCATTATCATCATCAGGTTTTGATTAACGTGGAGGTGTATGGTCATCTACCACATCAGTGGGCCCCTCTCCAGGTGACTGGCCAGCTGCACACAGAGCAGATCTTACTTTGGGTATGACTGCCATTTGTATATTTGGAGCAAAGTTTTTTTCATGGCTTTGTTTTGTTTATTTTTAAGTGGCTGCTTAAGACAGGTTCTACTGTATGTGCCAAATTGGCTTTTAGATAAGCCTGAGATTATCAACTAAACAGAGGCAGATATACATGTAATGCTAGGTGAGTTTTAAAAATATCAAGGCCCAGTTGTTCGTATGATTGAAAGCATAACAAGCATGCTAGGGATTTCTAGAGATAGCAAAAGAATGGTAAAAGACTGTTGTTCATGTGTTTTTTTTTATGCAAAACTCATTGTTTCAGGGAAAACCCTCACATACTGAGATACCTTTAATATTCAGACATAAGCCTGATCAAACAGTGTAAAACTAGGTCAACCTGCTCTTAAAGGAGCTGTATGGACAGGGTTAAAACTGTTTGATATTTCAACTGTACACCTCAAGGTTATAAAACATTTTTTATGCAACTCAACTGAGCTTAAAGTTTATTATGCTCAGAAATGTTAAAATTCCAACAATTGTTAGCATTTTAACATTTAATAGCAGGATACATACAGTGCTAGAGTTTTGAAACAAGAAATTTCTTTTATTTCTTTATTTTTCAGCACTTTAAATAGTTTTATGAGGTGAAATTTCTTGCTGTATGAAAAAAATTAACCTTGGGGCCTGGTGCTGTAGTTAAAAGTGACTTGTTCAAAGATAAGAATGAATATTACAAGACAATTACCCTTTGTTTACTGGAAACCCTTACATGGGTACTTTGGCAAACAGTGACGACCCAGATGCTGCATTACATCAGGGTCTGCACTGTTTGTAGAGATAAAATCAATCTGCAGGATTGAAGAAAATAATAATTTGGAAATTCAAATATTAGGCCCCTTGATATGTACACTAAATGGGCTTAGTCGCGAGAAAGCCTGTCTTTGGGGTTTCCGACAAAGCAAGTTTCAAAACACTTTCCTCAGCTACACAGACTAGCTAGAAAATTGAAATTTCATCTGTAGCAAGGCAACATATGGTACTTTCCTAAAAGCGAATAACAAAGGCACTGATCAGACTGCACGTATGCGCAGGCTGGTCTGCACCTGAGTTGTTCGGAAACCCCTGAAGACAGGTTTTCTCGTGTCAAGGCCTAAATCATCCTTGGTTCATTGCATCAAACCAGATGGAAGAATACATTTAGTATACAAAGGGTTTGGGTCTGAATACTTTGGGTAAAGGGTTTGGGTCTGAATACTTTGGGTAAAAACTGTATGAAGTGAAATTTGCCATGGTGAATTTTCATAAGCTGAATGACTCAAGTAAGTCATCTCTTCAGGATAGATTGTGAAAATGCAGGCCCCCTAGTGGAACCTTTAATTTGGTTGCAATCCTTTAAAACCTTTAATTTGGCTGAAAAACCTTTAATAACCTTTATTTTGATTAATAAACCTTTATTTGTTTGCAAGATCAGTTTGAACATAAGAAATTGACAAGTAATGTCTTTGATATCTTGAGCTGTATTCATCCTCAGACCATTGTGTCTATACCTACCTCTTGCACCAGGGTGACTGTTATAGTCAATTTTTCAGTGGCTTTAGATAAGGCAGCAATAAAAAAGAGTGAGGAAAGGTAAATATAAATGTTTTAGGTTGATTTCTTGCTTTACATCCATGCTATGATGCTAAACAGCTGAGGTGATTTCAGAATGATTATTTGATCCTAACCACCCTTTTCCTAGGCTGGCTTAACCCAAATCCTTCCACCAGTACTCAGGGCTCATCCTTCACCAGTAACTGATAACTAATGAAAGAATGTGCCGGGCCTGCAAAACTCAAGAATTAAGGTTGGACATGCTACCAACTGCAATAACTGCGCCAACAAATAATAATGGATAGCATCTATTGGATTTATTGACGTGAATAATGTCCTGATTTTTTAATGTTTTAATGTCATTGTCTAGGGTTGTCAAATCTTAACAGTGTTATCTACACCCCAAGACTAATACAGACGCATATCTGCCTAAATTCTATATTTAAAAAAGAGCATACAATAAATGGGAGCAATATCTTCTGAAATTGTTCATTTACTGAAGGTAAAATTGTCCTTACAAAATGACCAGAGATGGCCTCTCCTGCTTTCTTGATTTTCAAAATTTTTTGGGGAGGACCCCCAGACCCCCCCCCCCCCCCCCCCCCCCTCTTCTAGATTAGAAAAATGCGTGATTTATTTTTCAATCCAACACTGCTCAACACAAGCCTTAAGTTTTTAGTGAGGCTTTCACTAGGGAATAAAAAAACAGCAATTTTCTATTGATTTGTGATTAATGGGCTAAAATTTATTGGCTGAGGATTTACTGCACCCCCTTTCATACCAATATGTATCATAACATGGATTTAAAGATCAGGATCCGATAAAAATACTAGAAAATTTTATGTTAATTTGCTATTTATTTTTGTTTGAATTCAATGAAACAACCTTTATTTTGCCTAAAATAGCCTTTATAAAAACCTTTAATTTCATGAGGGTCTGCTAGGGGGCCTGGAAAATGTATATTATGTATCTAAGAGGTTGTAAGATTAATGAGCTGCACAATGAGATTTCCAACAATGTGGTATGTGCGACCAGCAAAGGCTCAGACCAGCCTGCGCAGTCTGATCAGAGCATTTGCTGGTCGCTTGAATATTCTAGGACTCTTAGTCTACTGACCGAACATCATTGGAGTTTCTAAGCTTAAAGGATGCTGCACAGTCTCGTCTGAGTCTATATTTGTCAAAATGCCACATTGTTGGCAATCACATCTCGCAGCTCTAATATTGTGTAAGGCTTGTTTCATGTATTCATTCCTAGGTAAGGAATCGGTATCTGGACAGTTCTTGAGCAAGAAGCACAGAAGTGCATCTCTCGATACTGACCTACAGTAATGTTGATAGCAGATTATTCAGTCAAATCTTTTTTCTGTCCAAAAAAAGTTGCAGGTTTTTGATCAAGAGATGGGCTTACAGGGTGTTCTGTTAGATTGAAAAGCCTGATGAACTGTGAAGGCCCTGATTACTACAGCATGGATGTGCAGGTTAAGCTAGACCTTCTTGTTCTGTTTATGCTTAACTCTGCATCCTGGGAAATTTTGCATTTCTTTTTTTGTCGTCTTCTGATTTTTTCAAAATTAAACTTTTTTTAAAAATTCTTTCAGGAAAACCATCAGAGTGTCAGTCTGTGTGGATCCAGATCAGGCCTGACATTTTGTCAGACCTGATCTGGGTCCAAACTGTTTGCAAAGGTTATCAGCAGACGACAGTAGGAGGCAAAGAGTTTAGATGCTGGAGACTAGCTAGAATGTTAAAAATACAAGTTTAGTTATACTTTGTAGGGAGGGAATAACAAAGACAATGATCAGACTGTGCAGTTGCGCAGACGGCTTTGCACCTTTATTGCTAGCATGCAGGTTTTCTCGCAAGATGGCTGATATAATAATCATTGCTAAGTGGTGCCAAGAAAAAAATATGTTTGGTTCAGGTTACCCGACCTGCCCTAAATTTGTACCCCCTACCCTAAACTTTTTTCTACAATTTCTGAAGTTGGAAGAGAATAGCAGAACAAAATAATTTTGTTCTGCTATCCTCTTCCAACTTCAGAATTTGGAGAAAAATACATATCAAAATGACCATCTGAAACAGAAATCTAGTAAACATTCAGTCTTTGGTATTGGAAGTAAAAGGATTTAAACACGGTTATATCTTCAAAAATAGACCCTTTTATATAAGTTTTGTCTAATTTAATAAATTTCCAAGCAGGTCTGAATATTCCAAGAAAAAAAGTTTCCAAAAAATAGCATCCTACCCACTTTTAATACCCTATTTTTTCAGGGAGTAACCTGAATCACACATATTTTTAATTTGGCCTGATCAATGTTACAAGTTGTTTTAGAGTAAAATTGGCTGGAAAATTCTGGAAATGTGTTCTAGAAATTGACTGGTGCATTTAAGATGTCTAGTGGCCATATAAAAGTGATATTCTTAAGCTTTTTTCTAAAGAGGTACAGCAGTATTAAACATAATGCTGTTGTATTTTTATAGCTACAGCATGGGTACTCTATAATTCTAGTTTGGGAGTTTAATGTGAATGGGCATTCTTATAAGTGATATGTGTTATAAAGGGACAATTTTAAAAAGGAATTATAGGAAAATTACCATTCATGGTCATTTTCCTATGGTTCTTTTCTAAAATTCCATGGTTAAAAAATTGGGAGCCACTTGACTATCAAAACACTTGTACATGTTATAATGAGCTGGGTTATGAAAGGACTGCACTGCACTATATGTGGCTCAAAATACAATTTTACTTTAGTTTTATTTTTGTATTGAAAGTGATTATAAAATGTCCATAGAATGTGCTTAATTATACCCCCCGCAAACTTTGTTTGTAGGGGGTATACTGTTTTCACGTTGTCCGTGCGTCCGTGCGTCCGTCCGTAACGCTTTGTTTCCTTAATAACTCGAAGAGTCATTGCTGGATTTTCATCAAACCTTGCAAACATGTTCATATATGCAAGACAAATACTTTAGACAAAAAAGTAAGGGCTAGGGGCCAATTCTCTTAGAGTAATTTCCCTTTGTAGTTCTAAATGGCTTTTAATATAGTGCTTTTTCCTTAATAACTCGAAGAGGCATTGCTGGATTTTCATCAAACCTTGCAAACATGTTCATATATGCAAGACAAATACTTGAGACAAAAAAGTAAGGGCTAGGGGCCAATTCTCTTAGAGTTATTTCCCTTTGTAGTTCTAAATGGCTTTTAATATAGTGCTTTTTCCTTAATAACTCGAAGAGGCATTGCTGGATTTTCATCAAACCTTGCAAACATGTTCATATATGCAAGACAAATACTTGAGACAAAAAAGTAAGGGCTAGGGGCCAATTCTCTTAGAGTTATTTCCCTTTGTAGTTCTAAATGGCTTTTAATATAGTGCTTTTTCCTTAATAACTCGAAGAGGCATTGCTGGATTTTCATCAAACCTTGCAAACATGTTCATATATGCAAGACAAATACTTGAGACAAAAAAGTAAGGGCTAGGGGCCAATTCTATTAGAGTTATTTCCCTTTGTAGTTCTAAATGGCTTTTAATATAGTGTTTTGTGCTTATGCTATTATAGGCCATATACGGGCCAATCAACTCCTACCACAGCTTTCGATGGAACAATTTGATACTTTTCCTATACAATGTAGACACATTGAACATATGCATGAAGGAGTTTAGTTCAGAAAAGATAATTTTGACAAAATAACAGCTGTGAGAACTTAGACAATTTTTCCCTAATAAGGTGTTTGTATATGCATAGACAGTGCCTTTATGGGCCGATCAACTCCTACCACAGCTTTTTATGGAGCAATTTGATACTTTGCCTATACAATGTAGACACATTTAACATATGCATGAAGAAGTTTGGTTTAGAAAAAATATTTTTTGACAAAATGACAGCTGTGAGAACTTAGACAATTCTCCCTAATAAGGCTTTTGTATATGCATAGATGGTGCCTTCATGGGCCGATCAACTCCTACCACAGCTTTTGATGGAACAATTTCAGACTTTGCCTATACAATTTAAACACATTGAACATATGCATGAAGGAGTTTTGTTCAAAAAAAATAATTTTTGACGAAATGACAGCTGTGAGAACTTAGACAATTTTTCCCTTATTAGGCTTTTGTATATGCATAGATGGTGCCTTCATGGGCTGATCAACTCCTACTACAGCTTTTGATGGAACAATTTGATACTTTGCGGATACAATGTAGACACATTGAACATATGCATGAAGGAGTTTATAATTTTTGTTTGCACAGATTCTACTGAAATCTTCTTATCAAAACTAAGGTCTTCTTGTTCGAACTATAACTTGCCAAGTTTTTTCACTGACTCTTACTGTGCGGGGGGTATCTAATAAGCATTGCTTATTGACTTTTTTCATTTTTTACCAGCTGAATATATAGGTGCCTGAAGATTTAATTAATCTAATTTAATAATTTTGAATTTATTTTTTGGCAACTGTTGCTCTTAAAAATATTTACCAAATTTGCAATTCTTTTCAAATGTAAGCTATGATTCATTAAACAATCAGAAGCTGGCATGTTCACAAATAGGAGTACATAGTTGTAGTTTCCCGTGTTAATAATGTATATATGTGTAATTATGTAAAAAGTGTAAAATAATGAAATAAAAGGAAAGATTCAAGTCTTGTGTTTTGCTAGGATTTTTCATTACATATCAATGGCTGCAAATGCATTCACACTGGTTTGTTTTGATGCTTTACATCCCAGTCAACAATTCTGGCTTTCCATCACTTATGTTGCTTTTTTCCGATTTGGATCAAATTTGCAGCACGCACACCTTAACCATTAGTGCAGGAATGTTACTGACATACTGAAGATGTGCATGAAGATGTTTAATTGTGAAAAAATAATTTGAGAAATTTATAGCATTTTTAACTTTGGCAATTTTCGGCCACTGCATATACTGAATAATGGCTGATACTGCATACTTTCTGTAATCAACTCCTAGAGCCTTCAGTGTATTCTTTATATACTTTGCATGTATGTTACGGACATATTGAAGTCCGTATGTACGGACATATTGAAGTCCATATGTTACGGACGTGTCGAAGATGTGCATGAAGAAGCATAAATGAAATTTAGTGAAATTCTGTCAATTTGTTCTGAAGATATTGCGACGTCAATCAAGTGCCATAACGGTTACAAATTAAGGAAAAATATATGTTACAATCCTAAACTAGATCTTGTCAATATGAATGAATATTTAAAATTTGGGTGAAATTCTGTCAATTTGTTCTCAAGATATATTTAAGCAGAAACAAAGTTCTGACATCAGTTGAGGGCCATGACTCTATTACAAATGCAAGAAAAATTATGTGTAACAATCCTAACCCAGATGTTGTCGATATCAATGCATATACAAAATTTGGAGAAATTCTATCGATTTGTTCTGAACATATTGAACGCAAAGGAAATTATGAATGACGGAAACACAGAATGACGGACAACCCAAATCCAGTATAGGTCTCCTTTTACAAAAATCGGGTTAGAAGTTTCTTTAACCTTTTACTATGCAATCAGCTACGAGTTGCATTGAAAACAAAAAAGCAAATCAAACAAATGGTATTCCAGTTTTAGTTTTATTTCATCTTAAATAAATCATGACGATAAAGCTGGGTTCATACAGGTAAGGTATGTGAAATTCAAGGGCCATAAAGATAAAATCCTAGTTTCAAGGACTTAAAAGTTTATACCTACATTCAAGGATATGGACAATCTTACATGAGTGCTCGTTTTATTGAGTTTATTTAACAAGTTGAGGAAGAGATCAAATGTGAGGCTTGCCAAGCATTTTATCTCTTTCACGAGTTTAATAAATTCAAAGAAACAGGAGTAAGAAGGTTTGATTCTATTTATCACATGACATTAAAATTACGTAAAAAAATGCATTTTTTGCATGAAAACATCAAGATTTTGCCATCTTTTACTTTACTTTATAATGGAAGACATTATGTAACATTAATGAATCCGTAAACCACTAAAGGTTTATCGATTTTATTGCATGGCGTTATAGCCATGTCATGTGATAAAAGAAAATATAATGCCAATGTTACACACAACATTTTTTTTTAATCTAGACCTTTGTATATGGATAAATATGAAACCTTTTGGTGTAACCCAACTTTAGAGTAACCCTTTTTTCTATGGAAACTGGTAAACAAATACACTGAATGTGGAGACCAAGATGAGATGCTGCATTTCATCTGAGTCTTCACTGTTTGCTAAGATAAAAACAGTCTGTAGGTACAGCAATAAAATACAATTTGAACTGTAGCATGAAAGTTTTCTAGCAATATGCACGTCTTGACACAAGACAACCTGACTTAGTTGCATGAGAATAGTAAAGGTGCAGACCAGCCTGCGCATCCACGCAGCCTGATCAGCGCCCTTTGTTATTCGCTTTCTGCAAAGTATAATATTGAGACTAGCTTCATATTTAATTTCAAGATTCTAGCTAGTATCTGTACTTGTGCAGGCTGGTTTGAGCTTGAATTAGCCAGAAAAACCAAAGACGAGTTATCTGGCGCCTTGGCCCGTTTAATGTACAAATATGAGACTCCTGCTTCAGAAAATCAGCTCTTCTAGATCCTAACAACTTGCGCAGCTATATTTGGGACAATGGACTGGTTACTCTGTAAATTATTGACTTGTATCAAGATCTTGGCAAAGGTAGAACCAGTCAACCCCTTTGTGAGACGCCCTGGGTTTACACAACAACAGCCTTTTATATCCTAAAAAATACAAGAACTTTGTGTCAACAACCAACCTGGTATGCTCACATCATATCTGAGCAAATAGTGCAACCCTTTGTTTACCATGAATTCTTCCTTCTGGTTTGATACTAGTAACTTGGGATAGTCATTGTAAATATATATAGGTGTCGGGTTATAATTTTCAACAAAAAAATGTATTATTTTGTCTGAAGATCTTCGTCCTTACAAACAGTGTAGACCCTGATGAAATGCAGCATTGTGCTGTATTTCATCTGGGTCTTCACTGTTTGAAAAAGTGTTGCTTAGTGCTGCCTATTACATAGGGGAAAACAATAATTTATTTTCTAGCAATTCATTTTATTTGATGCTTTACATCCCAGTTAAAAAAATTTCAGTCATGTCAGGGTGATTTCCTGTCTTCCTGGGATGACCCAATGTAAAGCAGTAGTAAAGTGTCTAATTTAATAGTAAATTGAAAAGCATATTACATGATATACTGTAAAAGTAAAGGATTTGACTGTAAACTTAAGCTTATTGGAGCCAGCACACAAAAATTTAGTATGCATCACATTGTCGAGCATTGACAGCTTGGGCGAGTTTGCAGATACTTGTCAGATCACCCACTGCTCACACACACAGTGTATGGATGTAGATGAAGGCCTTGAGCAAATTGTAGACATGGGTGAAAGCTCAAAATGTCCAAAATCCTGAACTTTCAAAACTTCAATCATAAAACTTGCAGTATGTCCCCTAATTATTTAAATGGTCAATTATCTTTAGACAGACTGCATATAAATAAGAAAACCTATTAAAATCTCCCTAATTTGGCAAACATATGGCACAAATAAATCATCTTACTTACATAAACTTTAAGTAAGTTACTTACATCTTACTTTACCATTAGTTGCTAGCAATAAATAATTGCCTACAATTTGCTGCCTACTATCCTTTTGTTGTAATTTGCTGCCTACAATCCAATTGTAGTTTGCTGTCTTTTGTTATGGGCCAGGCACTCTCACCTATATATCTAAATAGGGTAGATTTTGCATAGGTTCTAGTATATAATCAATCTCTGAAAACTGCGTCAAATAGTCGACTGTTTGGCTCAGTGGTTAGAGCATTGGTTTCTTACCGGGGCGACCCAAATTTGCTCAAAAGAACCGACTAAGTGAGATGGTTCTTTTGAGAGCTCACAACATTCGTTTTGCTTAAGAATTAAGAAAATTAATTTTTTGACACCCTCTTATCTAAAGGCTTGACTATAGTTACCTTAACAAACTGCTTGAAGTCTGAGGGTATGATGAGAATGTGTGGAGTTGCTGGCATAGTGGCATAGCTCTGGAAGTGTTCATAGTCTATACTCATCTCCTCATTGCACGGGTATAGGGGGTAAAAACTGAAATATAGAACAGGGGACAAAAATTCCACTTATCCACTCGTTATTACGAGTGAAATCTAGAAAAGACGAGTAATTCTTCCTGAAGCACTCTTCCTATAGGACGAGTGCTTCAGGAAGAATTACTCGAGGAAGTCATATTGCATATTACTCCCTTATGTTCTTTATTACAAATGCTTTTAAAGGACAAGTGCATGTGTTTGCAGGACAAATGGAAATTGTAAGTCACTTGTCCTGCAGGACAAGTGCAATATTGAAATATTTTTGTCCCCTGCAGAACAGTAGAAACAATTGAAGGGAAATAAAAATAAATGTACTAAAAGAAAGAATTGAGCCGCGACATGTGTTTTCCATCAATGTGGTATTTTGACAAGAGTAGATTCAGACGAGCCTGTGCAGCCTGCTTTTAATCTAAGAAACCAATTTTAGGTCTTATTTTTGAGTAGCCGCTTAAGACAGGTTTTACTGTATAACTATCTTCTGAACCAGTGGGTGAATTTTAACCATTTTTGAGCTTGCAAAGATAACAGCACTTTGAAATGTCAAAAATTATTGACCAAAATAAGGTTTCCACATGTTATCTTTTGAAGGGAACAATGGATTCTAGCTAAAAATTATTTATTGTATCATTGTGGAATACATGGAGTTGATCATTTTTGGTGAGCTTGACCTATATATATTCAAGGTCAATGCATTAAGTATCAAAATCCAGTGTACTGGCCTATATATTCATTTAACTTTGTCTTTCAGGTTTTACTGTATGTCTGCACTAATACTTTACCTCTGTTGTGTAAGAAGATGTTGGGACAGTCTCTCAAATCTGTTGCTGGACCCTGGGGGGCACCTGAAATAAACAAGAATAGAATCATCCATCATGAGTATGATATGAGCTGTGACATGTGATTTCCAACATTGTGGCATTTTGACAAGTGTAGACTCAGACAAGCCTATGCAGCCTCCTTTTAAGCTTAAAAACTCCAAATGCTGTTCAGTCAGTAGCTTAATATTCATAGAATATTCATGCGACTAGCAAAGGCTCTGATCAGACGGCGCATATGCGCAGGCTGATCTGAGACTTTGCTGGTCGCACATACCACATTGTTGGAAATCTGTCCCGTGGATCACCCTTTCCTGTTTTGTCAGGCTTGATCTGGGTTAAAACTATTTGCAAAAGTTATCAGCAGACGAACCTTGTAGGCAAAGAGTTAAGACAGAGGGGTTAAGTTAATGACAGCAATTCTTGGATAATTTTTTTTGCTTTAGGCTTGACCTATGTGGGTGATTATCTTTAACCCATAAAGCTCCACCTACAATTTGCAGCAGACGACAATTGGAAATTTTGTTGCTTTTCCAAAAATAACAAATAAGACAGGATATTTCATGAGAATGGTCGGCAGACAATTCTCATGAAATATCATACCTTATTTTTGTTAAAAACTAGGAAAGATGTCGCAAAATTTGTCGTCTGCTCCAGTGGTGATTGGCACTTTAAAAGTTAAATTTATTATCCTGGTGATTGATGGTCTAGTTGGTGATTTTAACCCTTAAAGCGCCAAGAAAAAAATTTATCTGAAAATGTCGTCTGCTGAAGTCGTCTGCTGCAAATAACTGCCTAGCATTACTGATAAATCAAGTATAGAAGCAAACAGTGTGGACCCAGAACAGACTGCTCATATATAGTCTGATCTGGGTCCACACTGTTTGCCATACTGGCTTCTTAAACATTTCAGCAGACCAGAAAATCAGATGACTATTGTTGCGATTGGCGCATTAAGGGTTAATGTAAGTGCAATAAAATGTAACTTACAAAGATATTTCTTCTGATCCAAGATGAAAGAGGACATCTGTTGAAGTGAGGCCAAACACAATACCATTGATACTCAACATGCATGGGTCTGGCATGAAATGAACATGCTGAAAAAATAATGCAGCAAAGAGCCTTTGTAATGTAGTAAATAAACCTAATCTAATACACCAGGGGTCGTGGGGGACCCAGTCTAATTACCAAGCAGGCAAAGAATTTAACAAACTCATTGATGGAGCTAAAGATTGGCTCAGACTTCCATAAACTTACATTTAATACAGTAAAACCTGTCTTAAGCGGCCACTCAAAAAGAAGACAAAAACTTAGTTTTTAAGACCGATTATCACTTACTGCCTACTGGAGGTCAAAAGTATAGTATTTAGCAACCATTTGTCATTAAGATCTTTGGTTTGGCTATTTTTGAGTGGCTACTTAAGACAGGTTTTACTGTATCTCATGTGAGAGTATGAACAAAATTTGAACCACATCCAGAATTCTTGATTGTGCACAAATTCATTCAGGGTACTTTTCAGATATTTTGAATGAGATTTCAGGATAATGTATATAATCACTTTAATGTATGCTTATTTCCCTATTATATGAGCTTTATCATTTGGAAGACTGGTTACAACAGTTTTAGAAAAATAAAGCTTTCAAGATTTTTCTAGCTTCAATGCATTTATTAAGGAATCAAATTCGACCTTACCATAAAACATGTCCATGTCAAACTAGGGCTGGGTTTTATTTCCGGGCGTGATTTGCTCATTTTTCTGCTAAATATCTCATTGATTTGGCTAAATGAGAAAAACCTCATAGCAAAATGTAATACACCAAAACAGTTTGCTAAAAAATCTCACTGAAATTTCTAAAGCCCTCATCAATTTTGATTGACTCAGATACTTTCTCTCCTTATCTGGGCCAATATTATTCCTGCTAGGGTAATCTTTTGAACTTTGTATGACCCAAACCCCACTGCTACATATAAAGGCCAAAAGGCCACTAACTTTCTGGTGCAGGAGAGATTTTTTCAAAGGACTATTACCATATATGGGCACGGTAGCCAACTTGGTCATTGAAAAAGTTAATTTTGAAAATCTCAGCAGACAACAACAAAAGCAAGAAAATTACCCAGCATGCAAAGAATGCACAAGAAAGAGCTGACAACATGATTTAAAAGTAAATTGCACAAAGTGATAGTGATATCATGTCACAGTCCAGGGATTTTTTTTTGTGTTATCAAGGGCCGAATTCGGCCTCGGTCCCATTCCTAATGGAATTTAGGTGATGTTTTCCCAATTTTGAAAAAAATCCCATCTTCAAAAAAAATGGATTTTTTTTTAAAATTGGGATTTTCATTCAGTCAACACACACACATACAAGCTACATGGTGATGTTCTCCTTCAATTTAATGGCAATAGTATGTGTAATAGCTAATTTGTTTCTTACTAGCCAAAAATGACATTGTCCACTATAACAAATTTCTCAATTTAGGGGTTTACATGCTACTTTTCCCAATCTGAAAGGCCCTAGGGCCCCTACCCAAAATTGCAAAAATCCCTGCAATCACAGAATTTCTGTGATTGCAGGGATTTTGCAATTTTTGTGAGAAAATATACAAAATGCTAAACCTGCAAAAATTACACAGACTTCATATTTTGTACATTTCATGTGGTTGTACACCTTTATAAAAACATGTTATACAGTGTAACAATTTACTGTTTTCCAACCAGGAAATGGATAACCAAGCAATGTGTAACTTACAGAATAATTAAAATTGTCAATCTTGAAAGGAAGCTGTGGATACACACAGTCATGCTGTATATCTCTCTGTGAGGGTAGAATAACAACTTCACATTGTAAACTGAAAATATGACAAATATAGATCATGGACTCAGCGCCCTAGATAAGCTTTTGGGTCAATTGGGTATTTACGCAACCTGGTTATCCTTAATGGCGTACTTGCAAAAACAATTGCGTATTTTTAAAAAAATTTACATCACGTTGTTTTCTGTGATTACACATGTTTTTTTATTGAAAAAAAGCCATTGGGAATGTACCTGCATATTTATTCACTCCCATAGTCTGCCTTTCTAGAGTATCAAACTAGCGGATTTTATTGTACCTGAAGCAAATCTCGTCCCTTTGTTGACATTCAAGCGTGTATACACTTTGCAAAGTTTCACTTTCATCTCCGCGAAATACTGGACTGGGCACTGATATTTTATTAAAAAAACTGGAGTTATATTGAGCCTGACTGGCATTTGTTTATTACCCAAATGGAAACCAAATGGACCAAATAGTACCTAATGGCATCGCATGTAATTGCATACCAATCATTGGAATTGCTTTTCAGTACACACACATTTAATTTTAATTGCTTTTTTGATGATTTTAATTGCGTATTTACACAAATACGCTGCTTATCTAGGGTGCTGGGACTAGAGTGTAGATAAGATGCCCTTTTACACAAGAAAACATGACAGTATTTTACTACTGTCTCCTACCATAAAAATGAATAAAGTGAGATTTCCAAGTTTTGAGAAAATATTACTGAAATAAAATTTATATACAGTAAAACCCTTCTTAAGCGGTCACTCAAAAAAAGACAAAACAACGATCTTAATGACAAATGGTAGCTTAACGAAGGGCGAAAGTATTGCAATACTTCTGACCTGCAACAAGCAATAATCGGTCTTAAAAACCAATTTTGGTCTTCTTTTTGAGTGGCGGCTTAAGACAGGTTTTACTGTATGTATATTTACCTTCGTAATTGGCTGTTATACCAGTACATGAAAAAAGTTTTATAACCTCAGGCCCAGGTTTCCTAGATTAAGCATTTTCATTCTGTATGTAGTACATATGTACTTTGACAAACAGTGAAGACACAGATGAAATGCTGATTAAGGTGGCATTTTATCAGGGTCAGCACTGTTTGTTATTAAAGACAAAAACAATCTTTAGGAGCAGAATGTATTTCTGACCCTGAAGATTGTTTTTACTTTAAAGATGCAAAGGCTGCAGCTTTTGATCTTCTATTTTTAGAAATAATGTTTATAATTTTCAATAACACAGTAATATAGCTAAACGGGTATACATTTTACTAGATTTGTAAACCTTAATAAATTATCACTATCAAAACAACAGCATTTATGTTAAAATTTAACTGCCTAGAAAATAAATTCTGGAGGGATGTAAATAATTACCAACAAGAGAAAAACACCTGTTTTTTTTTATAAGATAATTCACTTTTCCATCATTGTTAATTTGTAGTGAACAGATTTATTGTGAAAGCATAACTTCATTCTAGTTAAAAGAAAAGAAAATTTGTAGGAAAAAGTTCATAATTGCAGACCTAGTCACTTTAACAAACAGTGCAGATCCAGATGAAATGCAGCATTTCATGGCCAAAGTATCCCTTTAGGTATTTCCAGTATTTAAAAGAGTTAAAGGCAAATGCCTAATTACCTAATTGTAGATTTTTTTCCTATATCAGTGTATGCAAGGCAGATAACACATACAGATCAGCATGAAACACTCACATCCCCGCATTCAAACTTACAATAAATTGAAACCTGGAACTACCAAAATCTCTGTCAGTGAACTAAGCTTCTCAATTTCCCATCTCATTTTATTGTGATTTCTAGGTCACTTCAAATCTTACAGAATCAAATCTCATAAATCATTGGGAAGTGTGAGATTAACCCTTTGTATACTAAGTAATAGTTATACCATGGGTTGTCCGCCTGTATGTCGAGATAATCCACGAGCTTTAGCTAGTGGATTATCTAACGTACAGGTGGACAAACATGGTATAACTAATTTATACCACCTACATCAGTGTAGACCTTGCACATCACAAGATATTTCGTGCTAAACTTGGTAAGGGTGGTATAATGGATTATTCCTTCTGGTTTGAATCAATAAACTTGGGATAGTCCATTGTATATATCCAAAGGTGTCAGGTTATAATTCTAAAAAAAAATACTAGATTTTTTGCCTGGTGATCTTTTTTACCTTTTCAATCAGTGTAGACATGGATGAAAAGCAGCATACCATTAGGACAGGGTTTACTGTAACTACTTTTTAGTGATAAATCACTTACCTTTGTGTAGCCGAAGCTATTTTCTCCATATGAGCAGAGAACAACTCTTCATAGGTGACTGTTAGTTTACCTCCCTGTAACATACAAGTAAATGAGTCAGTTCAGGAGATCAGATGATTTTAAGCTACCTATATGTGTGGTGATGAAAATTTCCATTAAGAGGAAGATGTTACAAGCACAGAACCAGCTCAATGGCCATATCCTTGATGTATATCAGGCGAAAGATATTGCCGTTGAGACCATAGTGGAACCAGCCCTGGACTATCCCTTGACTGTCTGGGACCCCCATAAACAGACCAGCATTAAGTCATTGGAACAGGTGCAACAGGGAGCAGTCCATTTTGTCTCAAGGGCCACAGGCTATAAACCATTTTCAACTGAGCATGAAATTTATCAGGTTCATAATAACAGTTGTTGGCATTTTAACATTTATTAGCCTGACAAATAAAGCATCTGAGAGTATGAACGTAAGAAAAGTCTTTCAGGCTGGGGTTTTCATACCACCCTCGGGGCCCAGCAGATGTTAACACATAGAAAATCATGTTTGATACCTAGATATTAAATAATTACAAGATGCCCACATACATTGGTATATTCTGATTGCCATCACCCAACCATGGCCCGTACAGCTAGTATCTATAGATCAAGAAGATACTAGCTCTTTATCAGGAAGAAGAACTGCCATAAATGGCGTAGTCAAATGTAATAGCCCTTATAAATCTATTTGACAGTAATCTTGTTATAACTCATAATATGCCCTGCATGCCGTTATAGCTTTCCTATCCATAAAGTCTTAGCTTAATCAAAGACTGAAGGACATATTAACCAAAAGTTAACCAAACCTCTGTTTTCCAATTTTCATTTTTTATATAAATAAAAAAAAATACATGTTATGGTGTACTGCCACCTACTTCAATTTCTCCATTCTTGCAATCCACAAATGGTCCCATCTGAAGCAGAAAAATATTATGTAAGCGATATGATTTTGCTGTATTCAAAACACACTTGAGATAAAGTCTTCACATTTCTCGTTGTCACATGTCTAGACTACCATTTCGTGCAGTCGAATCTCGTAGGTAGTGGATTTCTGGAGGCCTAAACTGTGTGAGATTTCTGTTCAAATTGGCAACCTGAAAGTTTGGACCCCTGTCACATTTAAATGGCTTTCATGTGTTTCCTCGTGACAACATCCATATAACTTTTACTGCTATGCATTACCCAGTATTTGAACATTAAGATACACTTTCATTTGCATTCTTGGTTTGCATAATTTTGTATATAGATGGCAAACAATTCAGGTATAGCGTTTTCACTTTTGTTCAGTATAATATTATATATTTACAAGAGGACAATATAGGTCAATATATAAATTCTGTTCATTCTTAATTTGGACCTGTAGCTGAGCAATATCAATGATAGCATAAATGATTTTACATTTGGGCCTGGACAATACCAGTTGTAGCTAAACAATACCAATTCATTATTTATGCTAGCTCTAAATTTGGACCTGAATAATACCACATGTACCTGAGCAATACTTAAAAATTGAAAGTTATTTTTTCTGCGTTTCACTGAGGTATGAAATGTCGGGAAAATTACATCTAATCACTAAAATTAGATGTAATTTAAACGACATTTCATACCTCAGTGAAACGCAGAAAAATAACTTTCAATTCTTATAATTACAACTTCTTCTTTATTCATTCTTATTCAGTATTTATAATTATGTTTTCCTAAAAAAATACGTTTCCAGCTAATAGTTCATTTCGCGCATTTAGACTATGACGTGCGTATGTAGACGTTACGATCGCAACGTTCAAAAAATCAAAATGGCGGCCGTTCTCCAATTGAAAATAAACAACTAGGCCTACATTTCAGAGACTAGAATCTAGTTTACAAAGTGGCAACCGAAAACACTTAACATGGGTGTTCATTAGAATGTGTACGATAAGTTACGTCATCGGATATGACGTCATTCATTTACATTGGTGACGAAAAGCATCATCTGTCAAAATGGCTTGGAAAGGAAAAGAAATGAACCCCAGCAAAAAGAAATTGAGCTATCTTTTTTCAAGTGATTGAAGAAAGCAAGGACGAAATGCAAAAAATGTTGGATAAACCAGGCAACAGTCATGCAAGTAAGTTCAAGAAACAATTTTATTGTGGGGCTCGACTGAAAACATACAACGAAGTTGCAGGAAAACAAGCACAGGTGCAAGAGGCGATCGCATCATTTTGCGGACTGGGAAACTAAATAGATCGCAGCCAAGTGCGGATCCTGGGGGGGGGGGGGGGGGGGGGGGGGGGGAATTTGGACCCCCCTGGAAAAATTTTGACCCCCTCCTGAACCTTGAAAAATAAGATTTTTCTTTGAAAGTAACCATTTGACTTCTGTAAAATAAGCCGAGGACTAAGAAAAAAGGAAAAAACAAAAACAAACAACTCTGTCAGAGTTTTTTTTTGTCAGATTGACGTGGACCCCCCCCCCCCTCCCCCAGCTGATCGGTATGACTACTGTTAATTTAGGCGTCGTATGTAAGTTAATCTTTGCTTTTCTACCTAAAAATATATGTGTAAGTGTAAGGTAAAGTGTCAGTAGTTGCAGGCCAGGCTGTCCATTTCTCTTCATAGAAAGATTCCGTAAAAGCATTGCACAGTATCACAAAAGTAGTTCTGTTGTGAATGGCCCTGCCCCTCATGAATACGGACCGGGTTCATTGAAAAATGAAATACAGGTCAATGCGATCAGACGACCGTTCTTGACCAATCAGATTAGCGGATCTCAATAAATGTTATGACAGTTGTAATTATCAACTGATAAGTTCTGTTCATTCTAAACTTGGTCCTGACCAATATCAGTAGCAGCTACAGAATACCCAAATTGACAAAGGATAATGACTAATTGTTGTGTTAACTTGGAGCAAAAGAACCAAATTACAAAGAAAGAAAAAGTATGTGTAAACTAAATTGTTCCAGACCAGTCTGCTCCTCAACCAGCAGTCAATTCGTGGACTATTTGTTTACTTTCTTCAACAAATTATCTATTGATAATCAGGATGGGATGGATTATTCTAGTTCATCTACTTGAAGAATCCACTTCAGAAATTCTGTAATAACAAGCCTATAGTAAATGTTCAAAAATTTCAAACCCTTTTCCCATTTTGTTCTCAAATAAAGTTTTAGTTATCAAGACTGGAATTCACTAAATGCTTGTCAGAATAGCAAACAGGGAAGACCCTGATCAGACTGCTTCTTCAGAAGCTGTCTGATCTGGGTCTGGACTGTTTGTCTTGGCCCTTTTGTCAGGCAACTAGTGTTTTAGAAATTTCAGAATATTTACTGTAATAGGTCTGACATGAAGAAAATTGTCAAGTTAATTTGCCCTTCCCCTTCATTCTTGATTGACAGTTTAAATATTAACCATTAGCTTGTTAGCCACATTTTATGTGGTCTGCTCCTCTCTTCTGCTTATGTTCTTAGGCAGCCTATATTGCAAAACAATATGGACTCAGATCAGGGCTCATGCTGTTTGTTTCCATGAAAAAATCTATACTGAAATTTACTTGAATATATGCAACAGACATAAAAAGCAGACAACATTTTCAGGACAAAAAATATATTAACTGGATAGGAGTCGAGACGTACCAGTATACAGACATCAGGTTTAGTTTGTTGTATCTGTTGTACCAAGTCAGTCAGTGGTTCATAGGACAGACTGTCAGAGGTAGAGTATGGTCCAGCAGCTAGCAGCACAGATAATCTTCTCACACCTAAATAAAGCACACTGAGTCCAATTATAATACACCTCGTTATAATAAGGATTTAGATATAACATGTTCATGCCAAATTTTTTTACCAAGGAATTTTACAAAGAAATTATAGGAAAATGACCATTTGCCATTTATAACATGATTAAATTATAACATGGTCCATTGCTATAGACCCAAACACAGCACTATAAAGGGACCATAGGTTATCTTTTATATATTACTGCATACACTGTTTACCATGGTTCCTATGTTTTAAATTAACTGGCCAAAGTCCATGTTTTAGCAAAATAATTCACATTCTATTATTAAACAGCATGTGCTGTTAGGTTATGAAACAACTTACATCATTCAATACAACCATTTTGGGCAACTATATTTCACAAAATCTGATCCCTTATTCACTCTTATGTAAGGTTTGGCCTTATAAGAGATATAAATGAATGCATTTAACCACATGTTAACTGAAACTATACTGCCATATTTTTTTCTCTCAAATGTTAGTGAATATTTTAATTAATTTAGCAATAATAAACAATCATCATTTTTCAATGCACTTAAAGTGGCCAGGCCCCTTCGCTTTCAATTTTTAACATCTCTGTTGAGACCTGGCGAATGAGAACACATGAAAAACCCATGTTTCATACCAAATAATCTAAAGAAATACTCTGATTCAAAAAGGCTGATCATAATCCAATGTAGATCAAAACCATATCAATCATGAAATTTACATGGAGATTTCATGTAAAGAACTCCACTCTTCTGGGTGAAAGTTAAAAATATCCAAAATCCTGAACTTTTTTTATTTAAAACTTGCAGTATGCCTACTAAATATACACAATTTCAAGTTTGAATTGGCCAATTGTCTTCAGACAAACAGTATATAAATAAGAAAACCTGTTATAATTCTTCTAATTCAGCATTTTGAGGCTGACTTTCTATGGAAAGTCAGCCTAAAAATCCTGAATTCAGGAATAATCCTGAAAACTTTCACCCATGCACTCTGATTAAAAATTCTTAAACCGGGATGCTGCAGGTTAACATTATAAAATTTGGGAAGAGTGTAGTGTGTGTTTAGCTTCCCACTAACCTGGGCCACACCTTAAAAGTCTCATCCGATAGACTGGTGAAGCCGGGGATCGAGCCAACGACTCCTGGTTTACAAGGCTAGTGGTTTATCCACTACAACACATTGACTCATTAAGAGTGTAGTGAATAAAAATAATCAATGTGAAAGGGGTTAATGTTTGTCTAGTGTCAAGTCTATGTGACAACATACCTGGCTGGGATGTTTCTTTCCCCTCTGGCATAGGCAGAAGCCGGGTATTGAGCCAACGACCCCTGGTTTACAAAGCTAATGGTTTATCCACTACAACACATAGACTCATTAAGTGTGTAGTGCATAAAAAAAATCAACATGACAGGGGGTAATGTTTGTCTAGTGTCAAGTCTATGTGACAACATACCTGGCTGGGATGTTTGTCAAGTGTCAAGTCTATGAGACAACATACCTGGCTGGGATGTTTGTCCAATGTCAAGTCTATGTGACAACATACCTGGCTGGGATGTTTGTCAAGTGTCTAGTCTACGTGACAACATACCTGGCTGGGATGTTTGTCTAGTGTCAAGTCTATGAGACAACATACCTGGCTGGGATGTTTGTCCAATGTCAAGTCTATGTGACAACATACCTGGCTGGGATGTTTGTCAAGTGTCTAGTCTATGTGACAACATACCTGGCTGGGATGTTTGTCTAGTGTCAAGTCTATGAGACAACATACCTGGCTGGGATGTTTGTCCAATGTCAAGTCTATGTGACAACATACCTGGCTGGGATGTTTGTCAAGTGTCTAGTCTATGTGACAACATACCTGGCTGGGATGTTTGTCTAGTGTCAAGTCTATGAGACAACATACCTGGCTGGGATGTTTGTCTAGTGTCAAGTCTATGAGACAACATACCTGGCTGGGATGTTTGTCCAATGTCAAGTCTATGTGACAACATACCTGGCTGGGATGTTTGTCTAGTGTCAAGTCTATGAGACAACATACCTGGCTGGGATGTTTGTCCAATGTCAAGTCTATGCAGGGTTCCCACACTTTTTTCAATTTCAAATTCAAGGACTTTTCCAGGACTTTTCCAGGTTAAACAGGTGATTTTCAAGGTCTCATCAATGCAAAATTCCAGGACTTTTCCAGGTTAAACTGGTGTTTTTCGTGGCACGAAAGCCTAAACTTATCAGGATAATGCATCTACATATAGCTACAACATGTAAATTGCTTTGAAGTGCTCTTTACATTTCTGCATGTTTTTTCCTATTTTTAAATCCTCTTCAGTCTTCACCTATGTCTGGAACTATGGACGTAAACATGTACCAGCGTAGTCTGCTCTTCAAACAGTTTGGACCCAGATCAGGCAGGATAAAATGTTGGGCCTGATCTGGATCCAAATTGTTTGACACTGGTTGCACACGTCATAAAAATGTGAGACATATAATCATACTTTAATCTCCTTCTTCTCTCCAAAGCCCTTGCTAGCCAACCTACTCGTCCTGGCACCCCTTTGCACCTTTTCCACAAAGAGGAGTAATAGAATGTTTTCAAGTGGGGACAGGTTTTTATTATGTCCAGCACATGCAGGGCTTATTTTCACCATTTCGGGACGGTGACCCATACCCCTGGGCATTTTAGTCAATTGTGGTTTTAACTTTATTGACAAATCATGAAATACATCAATATATTTATCTGTACATGCATTTAGCTGTACTTTTAACTTACAATCACCACTGGGCATGATGTATTATATGAGACTACAATGTTGAATATTCCCAAGGTTCCCACTCATATTATTTCGAGGGTGTACACATTTTTAGAGGGTACATGGAGCCACTAAAAATCCTACAGCTACACATTTTGGAAGTGCAGAGCAGGCCTAGATTTCAAACTGCTAAAAATAACTATGCAAACCCACCCTAAACAGATTTGAGTAACGCTACTCTTTAACAGAATTCCCTTGAAAATGACTAGCTTGAAAATGACTATGTTAACACACTGAAAAAAAATTTGGGCAGGGGTTCCCCTTCACATAATGATTTTTCGTTCACCCCCAGCCCTTTCCCCGGCCAACAAAAAGTGGGGATAAGATAGAAAAAATGAAGGAGTGGGGTGGGGTACTTGGGACTACAGAAACTTACATCAAAGTACCAACTCCTTCAGGTCTGATAGAAGAGAGACAGTTAAGATAGTCAAAATAATATCTTACCTCTTTAATTTTCCATCTGAGTCCAATTCTTACACAACAGATCCTTCGACAGATGCAAACTTTGAATGCTGACTTGTTATTCAGCAAAAATAGGTATTTTGAAGCTGTCAACATTCAGATCATGCACTCTGTAAGTCGCTCAGGTAGTTAATAGCAGACGACGAAATCATAAGATTTTGACCAAGCCTCGATCTTTCATTCTTTTTATCAATTTGTTACAGAAAGAATTGGGATTAAATAAATAATATTCGGTGAGAACGCTAGATAATTTCATGATATGTAATATACAAACCTTCAATGTGGACAAAATAATCTAAAACATGTGGGAAGAAATGCTCAAGAGAACGGTAATGTTTTGTTTTGGTGTTTAGTCTATTCCACTTAGAGTTACTTCCCTTGTCTATCGTATGATATTGGCCGGTACCAGTAAATACTCCCCAGTACTTATCTCATCGTTCATTTGCCTTATCACAAATGCCGTAGATGAGCTACAATTGAGCCATTTTCTCGCGAAAAAAAGTTGGTAGACTAAGTTCAACATCCAAGCATAGCTATGGCGTTGTGGATAGGCGAGACTGCAAATTTTCCCGGACAATTCACGGCTCAAATCCCCAAATGTACTAATTCCCGGACTTTTCATGGCCGTGAACGACCAGTATCTAATTCCCGGACTTTTCCCGTTTTCCCGGTTGTGTGGGAACCCTGTCTATGTGACAACATACCTGGCTGGGATGTTTGTCAAGTGTCTAGTCTATGTGACAACATACCTGGCTGGGATGTTTGTCTAGTGTCAAGTCTATGAGACAACATACCTGGCTGGGATGTTTGTCCAATGTCAAGACTATGTGACAACATACCTGGCTGGGATGTTTGTCAAGTGTCTAGTCTACGTGACAACATACCTGGCTGGGATGTTTGTCTAGTGTCAAGTCTATGAGACAACATACCTTGCTGGGATGTTTGTCCAATGTCAAGTCTATGTGACAACATACCTGGCTGGGATGTTTGTCAAGTGTCAAGTCTATGTGACAACATACCTGGCTGAGATGTTTGTCTAGTGTCAAGTCTATGAGACAACATACCTGGCTGGGATGTTTGTCCAATGTCAAGTCTATGTGACAACATACCTGGCTGGGATGTTTGTCAAGTGTCTAGTCTATGTGACAACATACCTGGCTGGGATGTTTGTCTAGTGTCAAGTCTGTGAGACAACATACCTGGCTCGGATGTTTGTCTAGTGTCAAGTCTATGAGACAACATACCTGGCTGGGATGTTTGTCCAATGTCAAGTCTATGTGACAACATACCTGGCTGGGATGTTTGTCTAGTGTCAAGTCTATGAGACAACATACCTGGCTGGGATGTTTGTCCAATGTCTAGTCTATGTGACAACATACCTGGCTGGGATGTTTGTCAAGTGTCTAGTCTATGTGACAACATACCTGGCTGGGATGTTTGTCTAGTGTCAAGTCTATGAGACAACATACCTGGCTGGGATGTTTGTCCAATGTCAAGTCTATGTGACAACATACCTGGCTGGGATGTTTGTCTAGTGTCAAGTCTATGAGACAACATACCTGGCTGGGATGTTTGTCCAATGTCAAGTCTATGAGACAACATACCTGGCTGGGATGTTTGTCCAATGTCAAGTCTATGAGACAACATACCTGGCTGGGATGTTTGTCAAGTGTCTAGTCTACGTGACAACATACCTGGCTGGGATGTTTGTCTAGTGTCAAGTCTATGAGACAACATACCTGGCTGCGATGTTTGTCTAGTGTCAAGTCTATGAGACAACATACCTGGCTGGGATGTTTGTCCAATGTCAAGTCTATGAGACAACATACCTGGCTGGGATGTTTGTCCAATGTCAAGTCTATGAGACAACATACCTGGCTGGGATGTTTGTCAAGTGTCTAGTCTACGTGACAACATACCTGGCTGGGATGTTTGTCTAGTGTCAAGTCTATGAGACAACATACCTGGCTGGGATGTTTGTCCAATGTCAAGTCTATGTGACAACATACCTGGCTGGGATGTTTGTCAAGTGTCTAGTCTATGTGACAACATACCTGGCTGGGATGTTTGTCCAATGTCAAGTCTATGTAACAACATACCTGGCTGGGATGTTTGTCCAATGTCAAGTCTATGAGACAACATACCTGGCTGGGATGTTTGTCAAGTGTCTAGTCTATGTGACAACATACCTGGCTGGGATGTTTGTCTAGTGTCAAGTCTATGAGACAACATACCTGGCTGGGATGTTTGTCTAGTGTCAAGTCTATGAGACAACATACCTGGCTGGGATGTTTGTCCAATGTCAAGTCTATGTGACAACATACCTGGCTGGGATGTTTGTCTAGTGTCAAGTCTATGAGACAACATACCTGGCTGGGATGTTTGTCCAATGTCAAGTCTATGTGACAACATACCTGGCTGGGATGTTTGTCAAGTGTCTAGTCTATGTGACAACATACCTGGCTGGGATGTTTGTCTAGTGTCAAGTCTATGAGACAACATGCCTGGCTGGGATGTTTGTCCAATGTCAAGTCTATGTGACAACATACCTGGCTGGGATGTTTGTCTAGTGTCAAGTCTATGAGACAACATACCTGGCTGGGATGTTTGTCCAATGTCAAGTCTATGAGACAACATACCTGGCTGGGATGTTTGTCTAGTGTCAAGTCTATGAGACAACATACCTGGCTGGGATGTTTGTCTAGTGTCAAGTCTATGTGACAACATACCTGGCTGGGATGTTTGTCTAGTGTCAAGTCTATGAGACAACATACCTGGCTGGGATGTTTGTCCAATGTCAAGTCTATGTGACAACATACCTGGCTGGGATGTTTGTCAAGTGTCTAGTCTATGTGACAACATACCTGGCTGGGATGTTTGTCTAGTGTCAAGTCTATGAGACAACATACCTGGCTGGGATGTTTGTCCAATGTCAAGTCTATGTGACAACATACCTGGCTGGGATGTTTGTCTAGTGTCAAGTCTATGAGACAACATACCTGGCTGGGATGTTTGTCTAGTGTCAAGTCTATGAGACAACATACCTGGCTGGGATGTTTGTCTAGTGTCAAATCTATGAGACAACATACCTGGCTGGGATGTTTGTCCAATGTCAAGTCTATGTGACAACATACCTGGCTGGGATGTTTGTCTAGTGTCAAGTCTATGAGACAACATACCTGGCTGAGATGTTTGTCTAGAGTCAAGTCTATGAGACAACATACCTGGCTGGGATATTTGTCTAGTGTCAAGTCTATGAGACAACATACCTGGCTGGGATGTTTGTCTAGTGTCAAGTCTATGAGACAACATACCTGGCTGGGATGTTTGTCCAATGTCAAGTCTATGTGACAACATACCTGGCTGGGATGTTTGTCTAGTGTCAAGTCTATGAGACAACATACCTGGCTGGGATGTTTGTCTAGTGTCAAGTCTATGAGACAACATACCTGGCTGGGATGTTTGTCTAGTGTCAAGTCTATGTGCCAACATACCTGGCTGGGATGTTTGTCTAGTGTCAAGTCTATGAGACAACATACCTGGCTGGGATGTTTGTCTAGTGTCAAGTCTATGAGACAACATACCTGGCTGGGATGTTTGTCTAGTGTCAAGTCTATGTGACAACATACCTGGCTGGGATGTTTGTCTAGTGTCAAGTCTATGAGACAACATACCTGGCTGGGATGTTTGTCTAGTGTCAAGTCTATGTGACAACATACCTGGCTGGGATGTTTGTCTAGTGTCAAGTCTATGTGACAACATACCTGGCTGGGATGTTTGTCTAGTGTCAAGTCTATGTGACAACATACCTGGCTGGGATGTTTGTCTAATGTCAAGTCTATGTGACAACATACCTGGCTGGGATGTTTGTCTAGTGTCAAGTCTATGTGACAACATACCTGGCTGGGATGTTTGTCTAGTGTCAAGTCTATGTGACAACATACCTGGCTGGGATGTTTGTCAAGTGTCAAGTCTATGTTACAACATACCTGGCTGGGATGTTTGTCTAGTGTCAAGTCTATGTGACAACATACCTGGCTGGGATGTATGTCTAGTGTCAAGTCTTTGTGACAACATACCTGGCTGGGATGTTTGTCTAGTGTCAAGTCTATGTGACAACATACCCGGCTGGGATGTTTGTCTAGTGTCAAGTCTATGTGACAACATACCTGGCTGGGATGTATGTCTAGTGTCAAGTCTATGTGACAACATACCTGGCTGGGATGTTTGTCTAGTGTCAAGTCTATGTGACAACATACCTGGCTGGGATGTTTGTCTAGTGTCAAGTCTATGTGACAACATACCTGGCTGGGATGTATGTCTAGTGTCAAGTCTATGTGACAACATACCTGGCTGGGATGTTTGTCTAGTGTCAAGTCTATGTGACAACATACCTGGCTGGGATGTTTCTTTCACCTCTGACAATGGCAAACTTTTACACTGTAAGCAAAGCATAAATTTTGTATCACATGATTATTTTAAAAGCAATATATCCATTAAAATGAGAATATTTCTCCCATAAAAAAGATCAAATTAACATTTTTTATCACATGACGTCGCGTCTGGGAGTGATATAACGCCATACAATAAAATTGATAAACCACTAGTGGTTAACAGATTTTCGGGAAACGTAATGACGTCCATTATAACGCTGCGTAAAATAAGGGAAAACCTTAAAGTTTTCACACAAAAAATGCAATTTTTTAATGTCATGTGATAAATAGAATCTAACATTCGTGCTCCTGTATTATTAAATTTATTAAACTTGTTGCTAAAAAGAGATAAAATGCGAGGCTAGCCTTGCATTTTATCTCTTTTCCCCAACTCATTTAATAAAACCAATAAAACATGAACACTCATGTTAGATCCTCTATAATATCATATGAACATTAATAAATATTGGCATTTTTTACCATAAATGAATGTGTGTTTTTTTCCATTTTGAAAACAGATTCAAACTAATGATCATAATCTAAACCATGATATCAAAAGATCAAATTAACATTTTATACTTCCCTTAATGAAAACAGATTCAAATTAATGATCATAATCATGATATCAAATGTTTATTTGAGCCATCTCATGTGCAATGCTGTTAGCCTAGTGGGACATGTTTCATCTTAAAACACCAATTTTGTTTTATGTTTCAACTTCTAACAATCTTCTTGCACTGCACTGTACAAACTTATTTCACATACTTTCCTATACTTTTTTTTTTATTTCAGCCACCGAAAAAACAAAAGCATGAAAAGTTACCCAGCATGCAAAGAGTTAAAGTAATAAAAACTGACTACTACTAAGTACTAAGGACTTCCTGGAAGCATCTATTACTTGTCTGTGGACTCCATATAACTGCAAAATCTGCATGCTGAAGCCAAGTCTAGGAAAATGCTTCATACAGAATCGATAGTGATTCTCTTTGCACCCTGGGTAATTTTTCATACTTTTGTTGTCATCTGCTGACTTATTTGAAAACAAACTTTTTTTAAAAAAAGTTTTAGGAACACTATCAGAGTGTCAAACAGTTTGAATCTAGATAAGGACCAACATCCTGTCAGTCCTGATCTAGGTCCAAACTGTTTGCAAAGTTAGCAGATGACAAAAATTTGCCACCAGCAAGGAAAGAGTTAAACAGCCCAAATACTTTTGTTTTAATAGTAGTGGGAGGGAGGAACCATCTATTTTTCAATGGTCAATGAGGCTATGTTCAGGCCCAATCTTTGGCAAATTCTACTGTACCTCGTGAATTTTCTTGGCAACAAACTTTTGTCCTGTACTGTTATTACCCTCAAATGAAACAATCTGAAAGATATTAGCAAATTAATTTCAATAACCTATAACACTAGGAAAATAAATACAACCTTTGTTTATGTTACACAAGCTACTCACATTATTTCATAAAAACTCCATGTTTAGGCCAGAATTTTTTTATTTGTTGATTGACGAACCCTCCTACTGTAATTTTCCGGAAAGTAGGAAAAACATAGAATTTTATTTCTAAAAATTTTTTTGTATTTTATCCGCCGACTCTAAAATATTATTTGTTTGGTTGAAAATGTAATGACTGACAACTTCTTGATGCTTTGAGTTAGAATTTAGTTTGCAAATAGGTCTACACCACTGCTCTTGGCTCCAAAGCAAAATAAATCAGTTATAGCAGGTCGAAGCATTTGTCGAAGTAGCAAGGAGGTCAATATATGAGCCAGGACATGAGATTTCCAACAATGTGGTATGTGCAACAAGCAAAGGCTCAGACCAGCATGCGAATACGCACAGCCTGATCAGAACCTTTGCTAGTCACTTGAATATTCTATGCCTGGTAAGCTACTGAATGAACAGTATTTAGTTTCAATTCTTAAAAGGATGGTGCACAGGCTCACCTGCGCCTATTCGTGTCAAAATGCCACATTGTTGGAAATCAAATGTCGCAGCTCATATCTTAAAAACTGAAATGGTGACAGGCGATAGTTGAAGTACAGTGTTACGGATCCTACGAGAGAATGTTATTGTCACCAAAGAGATCAGATTAATTAAAATGGAGAAACGATATTGCAAAAGGAGAAAATTTAGTAAAAAATAAAAACAAAAGTCTTTTCAATGTCTACAATAATAAATGTAGCATGCAGGATTCGAACTAACAACGCAGAGCTTAAAACTATAAGTGTGCAATATTCACGTGTTCTACTCACTGAGACACCCAAGCAACTGATAGCAAATTGAGCATTATAGCGGTATATTCAGATTTGTGTTAAAAAGTACCACGTGCATTTCCGTATGAGTTATACGATGAACGCCGGAAGACATATTTAGATGCTCAGTCGGCTGTGAAATTATGTTAATGATAAAGGCCAGGATCAGGTTAATATCTTCAAGGTATACCCTCCTTCTAAAAATAGGGGTAAGGGGAATTTTTCAAAATGGTGAATCCCCCATCACCGCTCCTAGAATATCTCTCAAAAATAGTACCTGACCAGGAAATAGAGCAAATTCCTTCAGCTGTGTTAGATCCACTGGTATAGTCTTTCCTGCAGACATGTCCACCGAGCCCTCAAGCAGGACAGACTTGGCATTAAGTTTACCGTTACTGTCACAACATATTCTGCCAACGACAGTGACCTCCTCCTGAGTTGGCAAGGCAACATGAGAGAACTCCTCTATCTCATGGGTTTTCTTGAGCTGGTCGGCCATGTCTTCTATCATATCATCTAACACTGAATTTAAAGAATAATAACATGTCATGGGTAACATTAAAAAAAAATCTGGACTTTAAAAATTAAATAATTAATTGTGTGGGATGCCCACATGATAAACTAGAATTGTTTTTCTACGAAAAAACAGATGTCTCCCCCCTTTTGATGTCAAAAGCATGAGTCATTAAATACAATTTCAAACAGAAACATTAAATAAAATATCTAACGGAAATTCTGGTCAATTCATGCAGACAATCAGCTCGTATCTAGTAAAGATATCTGTCAATGTAGTTAACTATTGCACAATCATAACCTGGTATAGAATAGTCATAGATAATTATTTTTGTGATGAACAAAGTTCCAAGGGAAATAACTCAAAGAGTAAAAATGACAGAGTTACTATTCTTGCACTCTGCACGTCGACTCATGTTGGTTGATTGAACTCTTCATGGAGACTCTTAAAGTCTCATCCGACAGACTTGAAGATGAGGATCGAACCTGCCACTGCTGGTTTACAAGGCAAGTGGTTTATCCACTAAGCCACAGCAGCTCCTGCACTTCGGGTACTTAAAAGAGCCAAACCGTAACAATGAGAGTTCTTTTGAGTATCCACAACATATGTTTTGTATTAGAAATTAGATTTTTTTTTATTAGGCACTTTAGGTATTTTCACACAAACCTCTGAATTTTTCTGAGAGTTTCTGGAACATATATTTGAAGTTCTTGGTCATGGCATGCTCTGGACTGTAGTGTTCAATCCTCACATCCTGGCCTGATCCCTCCCACTTCACATTCTGTGTAGAACCAAAGTTAACCATTACTTCTCCTTTATTTGTCCTCGAGTTGTATTTCTTAGAAGGAGTTGCACTAAAGACAGAAGAATACAGCAAAACCTGTGTAAAACAGCACCTCTCAAAAAGACCAAAAATTCGTTTTCAAGACCATTTATCGCTTAATGCAGGTCAAAAGTATTGCAGAATGCTCCAAGGGGAGCATTCTGCAATACTTTCAACCTTCATTAAGCTACCATTTGTTATTAAGATCTTTGTTTGTCTATTTTTGAGTGGCCGTTTTACACAGGTTTTACTGTATCATTTTCAGTATCATAGGAATTATTAGTGTGAAAAAATCTCAGGTTCACAAGGCAAGGTTGTGTAAACTTCAAGAACTCTCCATTAAATTCCAAGGACAAACGAGGATCTTACATAAGTGGTCATAGGGAGCGCAGTGGCTCAGTGGTAAAGTGCTTGACTCTAGACCGAGGGGCAGCGGGTTTGAGCCTCACAGGTGTCACTGTGTTGTGTACTTGAGCAAGACACATAAATCCCAGCTAAGTACTGTTTCAACCCAGGAAGACCCGTCTCTATATAACTGAAAGATTGTTGATGGGACGTAAAGAATCAAATCAAACATGAGTGGTCATTTTACAGGAGATGAGCTTTTAACCCTTACCTTGTTAGTGGTGACTTTTGTCGTCTGCTGATAATATTTTATTGATAAAATAGGCAAGGCTGGTCCATTGTGCATATCAAGGGGTCACAGGTTATAATTTCAAAATCCAGATGTATCAGTCTCTTCAGACTGTTTTTATCTTACGAAAGTTGACTTCAGTATCAAAACTACTGATAGAAAGATTTTCCCTATAAATTTTTTATGGGGGAATAGATTATGGCAAAGCTCCAGTTAAGCGATTTTCTTAGCGTAAAATATGTGATTATTTTCTTGGCCCTCAGTTTAAACACGTGTTTCGGATGCTCAAAATAACCGTTTCATTGTTTGGTTGTCATGTTTTGGTTGAGAAATAAGAAAATTAATTTTCAATTACTCACTCTTATCTGGAGCCCTGTAATATGGGAGAGGTGTTTACTGGAATATATGGCACAATACTGAACATTGCTACTTAACTCTTTGCATGCTGGGTAATTTTTCTTGCTTTTGTATTCTTCTGCTGACTTTTTCAAAATGAACTTTTCCAAAAATTTATTTCAAAAACACTATCAGAGAGTCAAACGGTTTGGATCCAGAACAGGACCGACATTCTGTCGGTCCTGATCTGGGTCCAAACAGTTTGCAAAGGCTAGCAGCAGACAACAAAAGTCACCCGAAAGAGTTAAGTTGTTGATAGACTGCTGACTTCACCTGGCTGGTGGGAGTGCAGTGGCTAAGTGGTAAAGTGCCCAACTCGAGACCAAGAGCTTGCATGTTTTAGCTGCATTGTTTCCTTTCAGTAAAACACATTAATCCTTGCTTAGTACTGGTTCAACCCAGGAAGACATGTCCCGGCATAACTGAAAAATTGTTGACTGGGACGTAAAGAATCAAATCAAACAAACAATTACCTGGCTGGTGAGAAACTAGCTGGTGAGAAGGGAACACCTGGACTTCTATTGGGTCCTGTAAATCTCTTCAATGGTCCGGCATTTTCAGGTGTGTGTTGTCTCTTGTTCGTAGCAGGCACCTGTAAGTACATGTACAGTGATTTTATTTGACCATTTTTACAGCCTTATATGGGAGTCATTCCCAATCCAAAAATGGCCTTTATTTTCCCAATTTCATGTATTTTTGCACTTATTTTCCCAATTTAATACAATATTTTCCCAAATGTGAAGGAAAAGGTAGCTTCCTAAAATCCCAAATAAAATCACTGATGTAGATGTGGGCATTTAGGTAAGAGTGCGTAACAGAAAAATAATTTTCTTATTTCTAAACCAAAACATATGTTGTGGGTACTCAAAAGAACCGTCTCAACGAGACGATTCTTTTGAGCACCCAAAACATATGCTAAATATTATGGGCAAGAAAATATTGACAATTTTACGCTGAAAAGTTTTGTTTATCTAAACCTGTAAGTACCTGTATATGGGCCAGTCAATGATGTTTTGGTACTTATTGCATCAACAAGCAGCCAAGGCTAAGATGAGCATGCGTATCAGGGCAGTCTCTCCAGAGCCATCACTTGCTCACAAACACAAAATTAAGATGCAGGTCAAGACCCAGACCAGAATTTAGACCTCTAGCGCTGCTGGATATCAGCAAGGGGTGTTTAAGCAGCATATATACCAAAGGTACCAAAATCTCATGCGCTGGCCCATATTATACCTCTTAACATGTTAAATTCAGCTGGGCAAAAGTCCTGCAATTCAAGAATCCTGAAAATCAAAAATTCCAATCCTAGATCATATTGGTCCAATTAAACAAATTGTTGGAGAGTAAAACAGTTTAACATGTGTTTTTAGGGTGCTCAAATGAGCTGTCTTAGTGACACAGTTCTTTTGAGTGCCCACAACATATAATAAATTTATTTTAGAAATTTCAGTGAGTCAGTTCTTTTGAGTGCCCACAAAATATAATAATGCAGTATTAGTACCCACTGCATCTAGAGGCATTTCAACAGTCTACTTTCGGGTAAAAGATAATGAGATTACGGTACTTCTTTAAAGACACATGCTGATGTATCCGGGGGGACTAGGTCTAAATATTGGTCTGAGTCTTCAGCAACATCCATGTGATACTACCAAAATCTCATGTTAAATAAAGTTCATAGGTGCCGTTAAGCAAAACATTTGTTCGTAAAATTGTAATTATTATCTTATCCATCAATTTAAACATATGTTGTGGGTGCTCAAAAGAACCGTCTCATTGAGACGGTTCTTTTGAGTACCCACAACATATGTTTTGGTTGAGAAATAAGAAAACTAATTTTCAATTCCCCACTCTTATCTGGAGGCCTGAAGTTTGAAGAAAATCAGTCAAAAATGCCAAAGACAATGATAGCAGAGAACCAGCATAACCCTACAAGAAAGTCCCAACGGAAGCACTGTATGCAAAGCTTGTTTCAGGTGGTGACAGTAGCCCTACAGCCTACGCACAAGGCGTCAGAGATGTGATGGGCATGTTTCATGTGCGACCTAATGTATCGACTCAGTCATAAGTATAGACATTCCAAGCTCCAGAGGACAAGGGCAGCCAAAGACATGGTTGACCAACATGAGGGCATGCAGCCTTGGCTGAAATGATCCACAGAACAGAGAAGCCTGGAGGTTTGGTGTTGGAAACTCCATCCTCCTGCTGCCTATAACACCCTGATGCCTGGGATACTCGCAGCAGTTTAATATACTCTGGATCAAGTCAAGTATGTGCACCCATACTTTGTGTATACATGCAGTAAAGGCTCTGTCAAGACTGCCGAGATGTGCAGGCTTTCTATAGAGTAGAGACTCTACTGCTCGCCCCTGAATAAATACAACAATCTCTTGTCATGAGCTAGCCCATATATGTTTTGGTTTGTTGCTTTTTGTCCCAGTCAACAGTTATGGTCATGTCGGGGCGGTCAGTTCACCTAACCCCATATATCATGTGATAAATTGCTAAATTGCTGAAGATTGCCCTACCTTAGATCTAGGAGTTGAAACAGCTGATGTTCCACCATAGGCACTGTACAGTTCCTCAGCTCCTTCTACATCCATTCTGTAAAATAAATATACGAGCCAAGGCATGTGATTTCCAACAATGTGGTATTTTGACAAGTGTAGGCTCAGACGAGCCTGTGCAGCCTCCTGTTAAGCTTAGAAACATCAAATGGTGGTCAGCCGGCAGCTTAACACTTAAAGAATATTCAAGCAAAAAGCAAAGGCTCTGATCAGACTGCCCGTATGGGCAGGCTGATCTGAGGCTTTGCTGGTCGCACATACCACATTGTTGGGAATCCCATGACGTGGCTCAATTACCTTTTTGGCTCAAAAAAGGCATCTTAACAAATTGCAAGTTATGCAATGTGACTGAAAGAACCAAATTCAAAAATAGAAATTAAAACTTTAATTTATGTAAATTACAACTTTTATGAAGTATTTTAAAATAGAATTTTTTTAACCGTTTAAGCACCTGCAAAATATTCATCTGAAAATGTCATTTGATTAGGCTTCTGTTGCATATTTTTGCTAACATTATTTGACTAATGTAAGTATAGGGGACAAACAGTGTGGACCCAGATCAGACTGCTCCTTAAGGGCAGTCTGTTCTGGGTCCCCACTGTTTGTGGAAAAGACTTCTGAAACATTTCAGCAGACTACAAAAGCTGACTTTTGTTGTGATTTGTGCTTAAGGGTTAGAATTTGAAGCTCGTACATAGGGTACACTTACGGTAAAGTATCAATGGTAAAAACAGTTGGTGCAGGTGGTTTCTTCTGAGCAACCTTGGCAGATTTCTGTGACTTTTTAGCTAACCTCTGAAACAAAGAAATGTGCAAGCCTATGAGATAATGGCAGGGTTTTACAGGACGCAATATCCTGCGTCTTATACGCATAAATCATTAGGTAGGACCACTCAATTTACCTTACCTGCGTCCGCTGGGGCGCAGACATTTTTGTTGTGCCTTTCATTAAAATCCCAAATTCCAAAGTTATTTCGTAACGATTCGGTTTTTCCTTTATTTACAGCCTATCTATAAATAAATAGGACAGGTGCTGTCATTTAACCAATAATATCGGGAGGTGTGTCAAAACAGTCCAATCAAATTCGCGTTGCTATGGCGCTTTGAAATCTGATCGCTCTGATTTATCCATCAACAAAGACGCTTGTCAACTGTTGGGTTTTCTTACGGTCAAGCGTGTAAATGACTAGAAAAAAATGACTGCTAAAATGTCAAAACAGAGCGATCTGAGAAACTTTTTTGGCATAAGAAATGCAGAAGCGGACCAAGAACCATCCTCTAGCGGCTGTTCAGAATCAGATCAGTCCAAATCTTCTATAAAAACCAGCCCCCAAAAAAGATCGAAAATTTCTATCTAACTGGCTTGGTCGCTACAAATGGTTGAGATACGAAAATGACCTGATGTTTTGCGACACCTGTTTGACAGCTAAGACCTGTTCGAATCCCTTCACAGAAGGATGTACTACCTTCCAAAATTCTACGCTTATATAAAAAGATGGGACCCCCATCATAAACAAAGTTGAGTCCCAGGGACCCCCAAACATTCAACTTGGTGTAAAACCCTGTAATGGTACTTACAGGGTTCCCACAGAAATTCAAAAACACAATTCCATGATTTTTCCATGACTTTCCACGATCAACAATGTAATTTCCATGACTATTTTTAAAATATATGGCTCTCAACCTCCCCTTTTAGCAGCATCTTCACCACACTGAGCGTAAATGCCGGATTCAGCAACAACAGCATGCTTGTAGGCCATGCATGCATTTTGAAATAACTAAAACTTGAAACCACCAGCTAGTTTTCTGGCTACTGGTGGTTTTGTCAAATTATTTCACAAAATTCCATGATTTTTCCATGATTATTCAGGTTTTTTCTAGTTCCATGATTTTTCAAAGCATGGAATTTTTTAGTGATTTTCCAGGTTTTCCATGAATTCCAAAGCTTGTGGGAACCCTGTACTTATTACCTCTCTCTCTCTCTCTCCACTCCTTGTACTTTCAAGCTAAATGGGATGAAAAACTGGTGAATTTATAAGATAGATAGATAAAAAAAATTATCAACATTGTCGTCAGAAGCTTTAACATTTTTAGTCACATGCAGGTTTTGAACACCCTGGTCCTTTTCTATACATCCAATCTAGATGGGTGACGCATCTAGTCAACCATCTAGATTGGATGTATAGAAAAGAAATAAAACATTATAAAACCTACTGAGGCTTAAGAAATTGGTTCTCAGTGCACAGCGCCGAGTGGTAAACTGTTGCACCACTATGGTTAAGACCTTTATTTGTTTGATTGATTTGATTTTTTACTTCCCATCAACAATCTTTCAGTTAAACAGGGCCTGGCCTTCCTGGGTTGAACCAGTACTAAGCTAGGATAAATGTGTCTTGTTCAAGGACCACGACGCAGTGACGCCGGTAAAGCTCGAACCCGCGGCCCCTCGGTCTCGAGTCAAGCACTCTACCACTGAGCCACTGCGCTCCCCATTTAGACCTTTATTCCTACCTCTCATGTACATCTTGCGATCCATGAACAGGTTTTGTTTACGTTTATTTTCGAGATTGCTTTTTAATTGCAGTTGAAAACAAAAAAGTAATTGTTCCTCCTCTAAGACATCACAGCAATTTAACCATTCTAACTGAAATTCCAAAAATAATGTAGGAGTTTTTAAATATGATAAAACCAGGTTTTAAGTTAAGTGCATACCATAAAATTTCCTTATTTCTCTACCAAAACAAATGTTGTGGTACTCAAAAGAACTATCTCAATAAGATGGTTCTTTTGAGCACCCAAAACATATACTCATGCTAATAAAAAGAAGGCCACCCCAATTCACCGCCTTTGTTGAAAATAAGTATAGACATGAACATATTATGATTATAAATTCATATATATATATATATATATATATATTGTAAGTCATATCTTGTATGACCGCAAAGATATGACCCCCACCTTTATTAATGCATTCTATATGAGCCTTTTACTCATGCTTAGAAGAAGACTGGGTATACATTTATAATCCTCCCCCCAATGTATGTGGAATGCAGAGCTCTCGGAAACGCAGAATTACGCGTATTGGTATGCATGTTTTTTCCCTGGGATGCATGATTTTCGCTAGGCGGGAGTCCCGCGTACGCATGTTTTTTTTGTCTGCACGTGCTAAAAATCCAGTAGCCGCGAGATAAATACACACCGGGAGATCAAAAGCCCTTTGATATTATCGATCGCGACACGCTTTCCTGTCTCTGTTGACCAATCGTATGACTCGGACTGCAGTGTAGTAATTCTGACAGGTGATTGACAGGATTACCGATGCGGGACAGTGTGATTATTACGAGGTGATTATTAAAGTAATTAAGCAAGGATTATCCGCTAAATTGTTTGAAGATTTACCGTTAATTAAAGGAAGAAAAACTAATAGGGTATTGTAAACAACATCGGACTACCGACTTCCGAACTAACTGACTTTGATTAGGGATGAAAGAGAAAACCTATTTAATTGCACTCGTTTGCGAATTGAGCAACATAAACATGGAGAAAAAAACAATAATTTTACGGATTTGTATTTCTTCATTTGTTCATTGCTAAGGCAAAGAGTCTGAGAATTGTTGGGGGGAAAAAAACGGTACAGCGGTAAGCCGTATACGGTAACGTCCGACTGACAAATGTTCAAATGAAGCTACACTACAAGCCGTGCGATGAAATTTTTCATCGGTTCAAGCCGAGTGTCTAGATTAATAAACTTTCAGAAAGTAAAATCGTAATGTCAGTCTATTCATTGCAATCGCCGTAGACACTAGCGAGATGCGTTTTTTTTTTTAAAAAAACAACAACACTTCCACCTGCATAAGACTATACAAAACAGAGGACTGCTGTCTGTCTGTCTGTCTGTATGTCTGTCTGTATGTCTGTCTGTCTTGTTAATGAATAAAACAAGTACCAACAGTTTAATCTTTTACTTTGATAAGGCCAAACAAAAATGAAAAAATATAGTACCAAAATGTTTTGTTTTTATTAAGAAGGAACAATCAATTAATGCTTAAAGGGTTAAAATCAGTCGATCTAAAAATTATTCAAATGTATCACTTCGGGCTAAAATGGAAAAGATATACGGTATGCACAAATTGGTGGGACTCCAACTTTTTTGGAGTAGGACTCCCACTTTTTCCTGTGGGACTCCTACTTTTTGCCAGATGGGAGTCCTGAACTCCTGTTTTCAAAATCCTAGTGAGAGCTCTGGAATGTGTAGCCATTGTTCAACCAGCTGGTGTTTCAATTCAGGTAATGTGGCAGCTGAGTAGGGATATAAGTCATGTACCAGTCGGTCTCGAATATCCCAGGGGTGGTCAATTGGAGATGGATCGGGATCCAGAAGGCCAAGGGGGTATGACATGACAAGCTTGCAAACAGTTCCTTGCCATATTGCAGGTATGGTGGCATTGTCTTGCTGGAAGAGAAAATCGTTTCCACAGTTCGATAGATTGGCAGGACATAGTGTTGGCCTGTAAGTGAGCCCTGAATTACTATGCAAATTAAATTAACGATTACATTAGCGTATAACACAAAGCTCAGGGTAGCATGCTGATGGGTAAGGAATTATTTACAATTTTATGATCAAAACTGTTGTTGATCTAAACCTATGTAAAACTTTCTCAAATTTTTCACATTTTGTAAGGTTTATCTCCAGTATGTAATCATTTATCAAAGAGTAGTCACACATAAGTGGCTTCTGATAACAGCATAAGGATAAAAGTTCTGATCAAATTTGAGAAGAATTAAGGTGGCTGAGTACCTTCAGGTCCAATACACCATTCCAATGGAATAAATTCATCAGGCAAGAGAGCTTGACCAAGGTGCAATTGTTCCGGGACTTTACCATTTGAAACTCATTAGATTTGAAGCCAATTTCTTAAGCACACTTTTGACCCCTGGCTGCAAAAAGATTAGCAATGCAGCAATTACTGATTTATGCCTTAGTACTTAAAATAGTATATTTGCCTAACCACTTGTGGTCTTTCAATGTTAAATTTTATAAGATTTATCCTAGCATTTCTATTTCTGTTCCAAGGGTATAGTCTATATCTTACCTCTCTTTCAAAAATTTGTAAGACATCAAGATCTATGGACTTCACAGTGCGTGAAAGTTTGAACGCCATCCACTCACTTGCCATTGCCGCTGCATCAAGTCGATGAACTGTGCAAAACTCCTGCACTGAAAAAAGCAAAATAAAAGACAAATAGCCTGGCAAATCCCCCATCCTATTAGGTAACTGTGATTTTAATAGGTACATGTAAATGATAAGCAGCTACAATTCAAATCCTAAATGAGACAAACATTAAGAAACATAATTATATAAACAATTTTTAAAAATTATGCATGGGACAAATGCATTTCAGTCCAAACATTTTACAATGAATGGGGACTTTCCATTGCGTTTAATAACCGGAATGGGCCGAAACTCACCCGAATGGGCCCAAAAACTGGAATGGACATCAAATTTTATTTATTTATCTAGCTAGATAAATAACTTTACCCTAAGGCCAAATAAAAAATATGTCTTTTTTGGGTAACGGGTCTGAAAATTTTAGGTAGGGTAGGCACACATTTTTATAATATTTTTTTCTGTAAAAGATATAATTTTATGCATTTTGAAAGGCATTTCACCTTTCAAAATGCATAAAAAAAAATCCAGAAAACCTGAAAAAAATTCTAGGCTCCACCAGTAAATTAAGCTGGGGCGGGTTACCCTAAACACAGGTATTTCTTTACTAGGCCTAAAACATGTTGAGATTTCATTTTATTTCTTTACTAGGCCTAAAACATGTTGAGATTTCATTTTCAAATGATATTGTTCCTTTTAAAGTACAAATGAGCACTGAAGGGTGGTTTATTGCTTGGTCGTAGTGTACCCATTTAAGTTGCATCAGTCTCCTACAAAAACAAGTCTGATCAAGTGGCAAATACTAGTGTACATATTGTCCTCATGTCATAGTCATGTGTGCAATCTTATCAAAATGAACACCCCACTCAAGGCTTTAGTTAAGAGTGCGTACCCAAAAATAATTTACTTATTTCTCAACCAAAACATATGTTGTGGGTACTAAAAAACAAGAGGGTCATAGTCGCCCTGAATCGCTCACCTGTACTATGTGCACCAGTCTTGTTCATTGGAAGGAAATGATTTAAACCATTCGTTGGAGGGAAATCAAGCTGGTCTCTTCCGTAGTTTAGTCTTTGAGCACATAACAAGACCCTACCCCCTCCCCCCACCACACACAAACATTTTCTACATACCAAATATTAAGGCTCCAGCCCTGGTGGTTTCAGACAAGGTTTTTTTCATGTTTTCCCTAGATGGGTCTCTGCGAAACATGTGACCCCCGGACAGGCTCATTTGTGCCCCAGGGTCATAATTTAAACATACTTGGAAGAGGTCACTAGGTAATGTTACATAACAAATATCAAGGCTCTAAGCTTTGTGGTTTTAGAGAAGATTTTTTCTTGTTTTCCCTATATAATGCTATATAAAACATGTGATCCCTGGGGTGGGACCATTTTTGACCCCAGGGGCATTATTTGAACAAACTTGAGAGAGGTCCACTTGGCAGATACTAATTAATACCAAATATAAGACCTGATAAGTGCACTGTGTCATTGACTTCTCGAGGATGATCTGGCAGAAGGATTGTGGGAAGATTGTTATTCTGACAAACCTCTATGAAGATTGTAAGGTAAGCTACATGTACTGACATATAAGACCTGACAAGTGCACTGTGTCTATACCAGATCAGCTGGCTTCTAATGTAGTCCCATTAAATGAGAAAAGTAGACACTTGGTTTCCTTCGCAGGAACTTGGCTTTTGCACCTAGAAGTACTAAGGAAGTTACATACAAAACTTTCATTCGGCCTAAACTAGAGTATGCAGCACCCATTTGGAGCCCTCACTCGAAACTTCAGATTAATCAGATTGAGAAAGTTGCAGATGGCGAAACATGAGTAGTGTTGGCGTAATGCTTGATTAGCTTGAATGGCCATCTCTTGAGGCCTGGAGGGACCAGTCCTCCTTGCTTCTCTATCTAGCGAGGTTCCGGGTCGTTTCGGCCCATAACAAAATCGGCCCATGTCAATTTCGGCCCATGACAATTTCGGCCCATAGCAATTTTGGCCCATGAATTTTGTCAGTCCAGATATCAACTCCGCAAAATAGATTATACATGAATACTATTGAGAACATGTATATATAAAATTGATAGAGTTATATCGAGAAAGAAATCTGAAAATATATTGACTTTACAAACTATTAAAGACTAGAACAGTCAGAACACACATAGACTGGTATCAGTTCAGTAAATAAAAAATAGAAAAATATATGCGCATACATATACAAGCACATACATCTATGTAAAAAGTTCACTGACTGTCTTATTTGCTGTATCCTGAGCAACGGCGACGTAATCAAATATCATATATTTATCTAATTAATAGTTACATGAATAGAACTTTCAGTTAGATGTCTTATTGGAAGAAATATCCATTGGTTGCATTATTATATATTTTCTATTTGCAAATAAAACTAAAGGGGTGAATTAAACTGAATAATTTCAATTAGAAATAAACGCTTGCGTTTCGTATGTGAGCAGCAAAGGCTCTGGAGGGACTATGTGCAAATGCTCAAGCTCGTCTGAGCCTTGGCTGCCTGTTGCCTATGTGATGAACTCTTCTCTTACCTTCAAACTCCTAATTAATTAAAACGGACCATTCTCTTATTAATTATTCTGTTTGTGTGGATAATTATGCTTGCTTCCTGTCGATTCGACCCTTCCTGTCGTTTCGAGCACCATGGTGAATCGGAATTTTAGCTCGTGACGAGTATTGGAACGTCCGAAAATCCGGACGCATCGAAGCGAGAGTTCATAATGTAAAGATAAAATGCGGTAAAAGCTGGATCTAGTTGCAATTTCATCCAAGAAATAATAATTTATGTCTAATATTTCCAAAATACCTTCTCACAAAAAGTTTTGTAGCCCAATAAGAATCAGTATATTCGTTTGAAATCACCCTTTTCAGCTGACTAATTCTTTATTGATCACGGAGACGCTTGTTCAACCTAATTACGTTTTTTTTTCTGAAAGTTACAGTGCAGTTCTCTTGATAAATTCTGTTACCTTTATCGATCTTTTGTCTCTACTTTTTGAACGAAAAAATCGAATGTGGACTTCTTTTCAAGCTTATCCCAAGTGGTATAACAGGAAATAGCTGGACTACAATCCAATAACTAAGACCACAGACATTTCTATGAAGTGATATACATTTTTGGTACATTTTTGGTGTCTCCTGACCCATTTAATTGATAGCTATTGCTATCATGGAATGTCCATCATACAGTTGTAAGTTTGTCTCGTTATTTTTAGTGACCCTATCGTTTGTAGCCTTTTAAAAAAATAATAAAAAAGTGAAAATCTGCATTAGAGTTTTGGAATCATTCAGAAGAAACATATTATTTGAACTGGACTGTAGATTCATATATCATGCTTGACCTTGGTGGTTTTAGCAACCGACCAATCAGAGCAATCGATTCAACAGGAACATTTAAGTGATCCAGAGCGATGACGCCATGTAGATGAAAGACCGCTGTTTACAAATTTTGTGTTGCTGGCTATGTTAAGTTCGTTTTTTTTCTTTTTTACAAATGTTTAGTTAATATTTTTTGCTTAGATAAAAAAATATAGGGAGTATCCATAACGCGCATGCGCAAAAGTTGTGATAAGGTGGTCGAATGCAGGGCAAACCAGGCTAAAGGTAAGCCAACATAATTATGCGACAAACATATACTGGGATAATCAGTTTTCGCCAACGTAAGCAGATATGGCTCTGAGGATAGCAAAACAAAATACAACCTGACTAGAAAATGATTTTATCATATAATTTCATCCTTTTATAATAATGTGCGATATCTTAGACCATCAAAATATGGTATTTAGTTTTCAAAAACCTTGATTTGTTTGTGCACCTGTTTTTCCGCCATTTTGAAAATAGTAATCTAATTTCGACAACTCTTGTTGACCTGAAAAAAGAGGCCTCAAAAAGGGTTGGATAGACGAAAAATCAATAAATGTCATGAGACAAACCATTTTTTTCATTCAATGAATATAAATTATTGTGAATCTTCCATCAATTAATTTATTGTAATCAAAAATATTTCAGTCATGTTTTTTTCTATATTCAATTCAAATTCAGATTGATTTGAACCCCTAGGTTCATTGGGGTGCTACCACACAGACAGTAAATGAAAAAGTAGACATAAAAACTTTCTTGTATGTACTTTAGGGATACATCAAGCCATTGCAGGCGAAAGATTGATATAATTTAACAAAAATTCATTTTTAGATATATGGTCCGTTCAGCTGCTTATTAGCCATACCATTGTTTCTGAGTATTAACGTTAATAAGAACCCCCTTATGATGAAATCAATGATTTTCCCCACTTGGGACCCCAATACATCACTGAATTTTCTTACCTCCATCATGATGATGTCAACAGAAATGAAGATGAAGGAAGCGATGTATTCAATAAATAAAACATATCAGGATCATAATTTTAAGATTGGGGTTAAAAAGAATTAGTGAAAATAGTGGGAAAACATTGATGCAGATATGTGACCATTATTTTATCACTAGTATGCTGTTTACTCGCCGATTCGTGCATGTTATTGTTAATGCTGCGCATGCGCTATAGCCAGTGATAACATCAACTTCTTTTTTGCAAAATTTGTTTTAAAATCATTCGAGTAACTTATAAAATCAACAAACAGCAGACAAAATAAACAAAAAACGCTAATTTTATACCTGAAATTGTAAGTGGGTCATTGATCTGAATCGTCCAGAAGCTTCTCACTGGATTCGTACATCTGATTGGTCAGTAGATTTTGAGGCCTCCAAGGGGGAAATAGATTCAACTCTTCACTGTTTGTATTAGCAAGGGCTAAGGCTGCTATTTTGACAAGGCATTGACATCAGAATTTTTATATATTGACCTGTATTCTAAAGTAATATTACTCTTTCCTTGAATGTTAGTGCAGAATTTCTTTTAATGATTTCACACAAGTTCATTAAATTAAAGTTATAAATTAAAGTTAACTCTTTAAAACTATCAATAACCATGGTAACTGTTAGAACAGAACATATTTACAAAGTTTTCACTTTCCTGTATATGCATTACTGACAATGACAGCATAGGAAGCTATCATTTCTCCTTAGCACTGTCTGCTTTGAACAGAAGGTAAGGTGATCCCAATGTCCACATTTGTCATAATGACCCCAGTTTACAATTTTAAGATATGGGCGATCATTCAGGTTTGGAGGTGAGAATCTTTTGCAAACACAGCAGACCTCAGACTCATCATATTCAACATCCGTATCCATTTCAGAATCACTTGTTAAGACATTCTTGGTTTTATCATTGATGATGTTAAGACCACTGGTAGATGGGACAGGGTCATAGATAGCTCTTTTGCAGTTTGGTGAACTTTTCTTTGTATTTGTTAGTACTTGGCTTCCTTTAGAGATTTTCTTAGACTTACATTTTGGCATTTTTTGTATTTTTCTCTTTTCCACAGGCTGAGATGGTTTTATATTTTCTTTTTCAAGCTCATGATCGGCAAACGCAGTCATGTATGGTGCCTCTGTTATAGCCTGTCCACCTGGCTTTGGTTTAGGGTTTGATGGCTCCTTTGCTTCTGATTTTTTTACAGAACATTGACATGTTAATGTTGATTTTTTATCCATCTTCTCCTGCAAGTATGCCATTATTGCTTCTTTACTTGATTTTATTGCTTGTACTTTTTTTAATGGTTCTTCATCTCTAAAACATTCACTTGGGAAAAGTTTTTCTTTGTTAATAGCCTCATTGGAGCATGGGTAAATCCCAGTTTTCTTGAATCCAGAAATGATATTATTTGGAGTCATGGCTTTTAGATAAGCTTTGCATGCCATCTCACACATTTCATATCTTGTTATAGTTTGCCCAATATTTGACTTCATATAAGTAGCACATTCATTGTAGTAGTACTTCTTGAAGGGGCCAAAAACTGATACATCTAGGGGTTGTAGCAAATGAGAAGTATGGGCTGGTAATACAAACAGGATTAGATTGTTAGAGTTTGCCCATTCAATTAATTGAGGTGAAACATGAGAAGAATGGCCATCATATAAAAGCAAAATAGGTTGCTCATCATCATTTCCCCTTCGTACATGTGGCAAAAAGTGATCCTCTAGATAGGTTCTAAAGATTATGCTATTTGACCATCCTGAGTCAGACATTACCCCCTTGGCTCCAGGAGTGGCACCCTTCATCAAGTCTGGGTTAAAGCGTTTTCCCTTGAAAACAAAATAAGGTGGTATTGAGTTTCCAACCGCATTGACGCAAGCAATCACTGTAGTTGTGGTTGACCTTGGTGATGTAATGGCTTGTGGTTTGCTGTTAATGGATGCAATCACATTGGGTGGTCTGTGCTCTGGTTGGATACCAGTTTCATCCAGATTGTAGATAAATTGGGGTCTGTCCTGCAACTCATATTTCTCTAATACTGTTTTTAAGTTACTATAATACTTCTCAATTATCTCTGGGCTGGAGGATTTTGCGCGGTTGCTTTCAAGAGACCTTGGTTTCAAAGAAGCAATACGGTCACTCCATCTATTTAAAAAGCTATAAAGCCAGTTGTTGCTGAGAGCTTTATTTGAGGATCTCTTCCCTAATGCATGTGCCAAATCTCCAGCTATGTACTGTAGTTGAACATTGCTGTGACCATATCCAAGTTCTGACATGGCTTCTATATGGTCTATCAGGGTCAGTTCCTCCTCATGGGTGAACACTGTCTCACTTCCTAAATGAAGGTTATGTGGGTCGATATTTCCCTTGATTCGATCTCGTAATGTCTGAACTGGAACTCGAAACTGTAACGCTGCCCTACGCACAGATATACCCTTGGTCTTCACAGCTTCATAAGCCTGAATCATAGTCTCAGCTGAATACCTTCGATACTTCTTGTCATTCTTGATGGGTTTAACCTGAAAATTAAGACCACCGTCTTACAAAACAATCAAGCTATCCATTGTGAAGGTGGGTTGATTGATGTGTTGGGGAGGGGGGGGGGCATGACACTAATCAAGGTACCCTTTTAATTTATAAAAAAAAACAATGAAAATAAAGTTTGGCTGGCTTTAATGCAGGTGTGAATATTTTACACTGTTAATTATTATAAGCCTTGAATTTGATAAACATCTGGCCTTGTTTCAGCCTGAAAACCCTAATTGGATGCTAATTGGGGATGGAGCACCCATTGTAAGAAAAATATTCTGTTCTATTTCGATGCGCCTCAAGGACACTGATCAGATAGGTCACGTGACAACTGTCAGCACTCAAAAAAGATGGCGGCTTTTGCAGACGCAAAACAACTTTTATCAGGACAGAAAAACAAAATTTTGAGGATAATAACATGAAAAAGTGAGTTATTTTTTGGTAGATAGTAATTAAATACATGTCTTTGCAATAGAAGGAGAACGATTTACCTGTTTTTTCCTCATCGCTGATGTATTAAATGTAAGATCGGCTCTTCTGCTAAACTTGACAAAATGAATGACCGGAATATTGACACGCGAGTTATCATGCGCGAGCGATTTGTCGAACAAAAACACATGTACGAATCCAGTGAGAGTGCACGAATCGGGGAGAAACAGGCATATATGCATTTTCTTACTGCTAAAACAACTAAACAGACAGCTTATCTTTTGCCCTTGAAAATCCCCTTTTCAGAATGAGCCTGTGATGTCACACAAGTGAAAAAACGGTGGGAATGTTCAATTGGCGAAATTACATTCTTGGCGAAATTAGCTTACTCCACTATACTAATTACACCTTATTATACCTGTGGGCGGAAATTGTATAGGCCGATTTGGTTATGGGCCGAAATTGCTATGGGCCGAAATGTCCAGTGACCTCTAGCGACATGGTTAGTATGGTCGACTGTCACGCAGGAGTTCTGGGTTCGAATCCTGGCGCCAGTGGCGGACCCAAAGATTTTCCCCGATTTTCTTATAAATGCTATAACGCTTACATTTTTCAATTACTTCAGGGGTATCAAGCTGGTCACCAAACATTTCGAACTCGTCACAGAGTTCTTCTTGCGATACTAAGTGTGCCATGGCGTGTTTGTTTTTTGTGCTGTCCACAAAAAGCAAAACTGAAAGTAAACACGGAAGTTAAACTTCCCGCGATATGAATTTCTATTTCCGGTCGATTATCCTAAATTGTGCAAAGAACTCCTTTCTGCGAAAAAGATTTTTAATTAATTTGCTAAAAAATGATACCATCGTTTAATGTTAAGTGCAGAAAATTTTAAACGATTATCAACAAACAGATATGGCACTAGGTCTTTCCGCTCTACTGCTGCTAAAATGTGGAATAACCTCCCACAGCATTTCAGAGAGATTACTAGCTACAATGTGTTCAAAAACCAGGTAAATTCATGGAGCGGAGAGGCCTGCGTGTGTTCGTTTTGTTCAGACGTTTAATTTTGCTTGTGTTTTGCTTGTTTATTGCTTGTTTTATGCTTCATTTTTATTTATAATTAATATGCTTTGTTTTAGCATGCAGGTTTAAAAATGTAGCTGGTTCTACTATAACATTTTATGGAAGACAATTCCATCAGTACTTTGGACTTTCGCAAAGGCCTTTGATAAGGTACCACACAGGAGGCTATTACACAAATTGGACTATTATGGGATAAGAGGGTCCACCCACAAGTGGATCAACTCATGGCTCTCTGGGCGCACTCAAAAAGTAGTATTAGATGGTCAAGCCTCAGATCCAGTCCCAGTGTTATCCGGTGTACCCCAAGGATCAGTTTTAGGGCCGATCCTGTTCCTTATTTTTATAAACGACCTGCCGGATAACATCAGGTCTTCTGTTCGCCTGTTCGCGGACGACTGTGTCCTGTATAGAAACATTCATTCGATTCAAGACTGTTTTATACTGCAGGAAGACCTCACTAGCTTAGGACAATGGGAAGCCGATTGGCAAATGAAATTCAATGTAGCCAAATGTCACTCTATGAGAGTGACTCGGCATCAGCACCACAAACAGATTCTCTTTGATTACTCCCTTCACAACCAAACTTTGGAAAACGTTCAGTCAGCAAAATACCTTGGCATAACCATCTCTGATAATATGGATTGGGGTCAACACATTTCAGAAATTTCTTCCAAAGCAACTAAGACACTTGGTTTCCTTCGCAGGAATTTGGCTTTTGCACCTCGGAGTACTAAGGAAGTTGCATACAAAACTTTGGTTCGGCCTAAACTAGAGTATGCAGCACCCATTTGGAGCCCTTACTCAAAACTTCAGATTAATCAGGTAGACAAAGTTCAGAGGACAGCAGCCCGTTGGACCTGCAGGAGATGGCGTAACACAAGTAGTGTCGGCGAGATGCTTGATGAGCTTGAGTGGCCATCTCTTGAGGCCCGTAGGGATCAGTCCTCCCTGCTTCTCTTTCATAAGATACATTCTGGTGCTGTGTCTATAGAAAAAGAAAAGTACCTGACCCCTGCTCGCAGTTTGAAATCTACCAGGTCATCACACAGTGCCCAATATTGTAGATACCAGACATACAGTGATGCCCTGAAGAACTCTTTTTTCCCCCGGACTATACCACAGTGGAATAGTCTTTCTCCTTCGGCGGTCAATTCCCAGACTGCTGAGGAGTTTAGGGCACTCCTCATTTAGTTAAAAACACAGCCGAAAGATTTTTTTGTTTTTTTGTTTTGTTTTTGTTTTTTTTGTTTTGTTTTTGTTTTTTCATCAAAATTCCAAAATTGCACTCCCTGGCGTAATGATCAAAATTTGATCGTGCCAGTATTAAGAGAAAGAAAGAAAGAAAGACTTGAAACATTGATTCATAAGTACCGACTTGCGAATCAATTGTTTTAAGATCTAAAGTACTTTAAATGCTGTGATAAAGTTTGTAAATGTGCTGTTTTAAACATGCTCCTATCTTAACTTATTATCTCAACTTATTATATGTGTTGTGCTTGTATGTATGTATACTTGTCTTAATTTGTAAGTCGGTAAATAGCTATTCATAGCTAATGTTATACTGTTTTGTATTTCCGACTATATAAATAAAATTCGTATTGTATTGTATTGTATTGTATTGTAATTACCAAGCCTTGAAAATCTACAAAATGAAATCCCTCAAAAGAGCAATTGAAACTCCTAGTGAAACAAACTATAAACTAGAAATTGTGTTTATGAAACACTATGCCCCAACCATTATCTTGTCGACCATTCCTTTCACCAGGTAATCTACTCACCATCCTCTTTCAGCTGACAAAATCTGAGGCTACTAGCTGTAAATAATAGTTTTCAAGATATCTTTATCACAAGTTGTTGATGTCCAAATTTGCAAAGGGCAATATATAACTCGAAAAAATAACATAACTTTTTCTAAGTTTTCACTATTTAATCTACTCATTTTCCTCTATCAGTCGGCCAAGTTTGACGCTGCTAGCTAGAATAGTTTTTTTTGGTTTAAACAATATTTTATTCAATAAATCACAAAACATGTTATGAAAGTACATAGTAGAAATAGGATCTGACATTAAGCTGTGAGGCTTATTGTGGTCATTTCCTAATACTTGTGGATCTTGCAACATATATGAATGGTATAAGTAGTCTAAACATTTAGAGAGAGAGAGAGAAAGAGATAGATAGATAGATAGATAGATAGATAGATAGATAGATAGATAGATAGATAGATAGATAGATAGATAGATAGATCAGGTTTACATATATGCAGTAGGTAGGTACCACTAGATGCGCCACATCACAGGAGCACTATGTATTCTAACAAAAATGGGAGGAGGTGCTGAATGATCTATAATTATTTGTTAGCTCGTGGTTGAGGACTGTCTCCCATGATATGGCGTATTCAGTGGTTACAGCAATAGTCGGGAAGCATAAATGAACAGATTAATTTAAGAAGTGACTGAACTCCTACCATTGGGGACCATGACAAAAGTGTAATTATGCTGGGCAGAGTTAGGGAAATCTTCCAGAATTAACAATAAAATCTTGAACTTGCAGAAAGAGTGATTGATTGTCTTGCTCTGAAGCATTTTCACATCCAAATAGGAGGTCTTTAGTTGTGAAGGTCCTGAGGTTGTTTGGTAAACATGTTTGCCTTTCGTTTGTATAGATTGGGCAGTTGAAGAGGAAATGAGCAGCACTTTCAAACTCACCACACTGACAGGAGGGACTGGGAACAATATGTTTGCGGTAAAGATCTGAATTTAATGAGCTGCACTCCAGTCTGAGTCTAGCTTGGAGTATTTGTCCTTTACGTGAACCTACATTGTAATACTTAGGAGGTGGCTTAAGGTTTCTGTTGAGTCTATGTTTGAAAGAGGCCACAGAAGAAGCATTTTTTGTGTCATTTGGAAGATCATTCCATGCACGTATTGTTGATGGAAAGAAAGAGTTTAGGAAAAGGTTTGACCGAGCTCTATAGTTTTGGATGTTGTCTGAGTTTCGAAGATTATATGATGTAGTGTCTTGAACTAGAGGAGGCACTAGGTCATAGAGATAGTCGGGGGTGAGACCATGAAGTATTTTATAAAAGAGAATGAGTTTATGTTTGTTTCGACGGCTCTGGAGTGATTCCCATCCCAGTTCAACAAAGAGTTTTTCAATGCTGCAAAGTTTTGTTGCCCCCGAGACAATTCTTGCGGATTCTGTGTGGATTGCTTCTAACTGTTTCTTTGACTCTGATGAGCAATTATCCCATACAGAGTCACTATATTCAAGCAACGGTCGAATGAATGAGATGTATAATTTTCCAGTGATTTCCTACTCACTCTAAATTTAAGGGCTCTTAAGAGATTAACCCTTGTCCAGGCTTTTAGAGATATATTGTTAACGTGTTCATTCCAAGTGCAAGTACTTGAAAATGTAAGACCTAAGTGCTTATGACTTGTAGTTTCTGCAATGATGGTGTCATTCATAAAGAGAGGGGGATGCTGGACAGGATTTAATTTACGTGATATGACCATAGATAATGTTTTGTTTGCGTTAAATAGAACAAGCCAGTCGTTTGCCCAGTGAGAAATTGTTTGCAAATCAGCATTTAGGACCATTGCTGCTTGCTCAGGTAGGTCAACGATAATGTATAAGCTAGTGTCGTCTGCAAACAATCGAATAGAGCCACCAATACGTTTTACAATGTCATTGATATAGATAAGAAAGAGAAGAGGGCCAAGAATAGATCCTTGTGGGACCCCAGCTAAGACTTCGACCCACTTGGAGAATTTACCATTAAGGACCACTCGTTGTCTACGCCCTGAAAGATAACTAGAAAACCAAGACAGAACTTTACCTGAGCAACCTATTCCACGTAACTTGTGGAGTAACCCTTTATGCCAGACCCTATCAAAAGCTTTGCTGATATCACAGAATACAGCCCGGACTTCTTTACCGTTGTCGACAGCTTCACAGAACATGTGGTAAGTATGGAGCAAGTGAAAAGTAGTTGAGTCGCCAGAGACAAAACCCGATTGAAGAGGAGTTAGGATATGGTTAGAAAGAACATAATTATAAAGATGTTTATGAATACATCGTTCCATTACTTTCCCAGCTTGACACAGGAGAGATATTGGTCTGTAGTTGCTTGGAAGAGATCGATCGTCCTTTTTGAAGATAGGAGAGACATTGGCTTCTTTCCAAGAATGAGGAAAATACCCCTGGTTAAGGGAACGATTGAAAACAATAGAAAAAGGATAGGCAAGTATATCAGCACCTTCTTTCAGAAGGCGAGGACTTATTAGATCAGGCCCAGAGGCTTTGGACACATTAAGATGAAGAAGAACGTCCTTAACATCTTGGATAGAAATTTCAATAGAGTTTAGTGAATGTAGTGCTGGTTCAAGAAGTGGTAAGTCTTTGTTTGTGTCGTCGACCCTTGTCTGAGAAGAAAAATAGAGATTCAACATTTCTGCTTTTGCTTGATCAGTTTCAGCAAATTCGTTATGCATTTTAAGAGTTGGTATACTGCTGGAGGATTTGTCAAGGTTGAGAACTTGTTTGGAAGTTTTCCAAAATAGTTTTGGATCATGGTTGTCAGATGACAACTGTCTATCGAGTTTATCAAAATAATCCTGTTTTGACTTTCTTATTTCTTTTACAACTTTATTTCGCATGATTTTATATTTCATCCAGTAGTGAGCGAGATGTGTGTTTTTAAATTGCCGATAAATTCGTTTGCGCATTCTGATCAAATGTTTGATGTGGCATGTTATCCACGGAGAGTCATTAGATTTGATAGTTACAATTTTGTTAGGAATAGATTTGTCTGCTGCGTTAAGTATAATTTCTGAAAAGTCCTGTATATTCTGATCTATATTGTTATTAGTTTGGATCTTAAGAAGGAGGCTAGCTTCGGACAGTTCTTCTCTGTATTTATCATAATCTGCCAATTTGTAATACCAAACTTTTCTCTTAAAAGTAGTTGCACGAGGAGGTGTAAACTTTAGCAAAATCATAATGGGGCAATGGTATCTAACTTGATCAGGTATAAGGGGGTCTAGGGTACCACTCATTAGGATATTGTTATTATTGTTTCTGACTAAAATTAGGTCCAATAGAGATGATGAGTGTTCGGTGAAGTGTGTATTCTCTGTTATCAATTGGCTTAGGTTGTACTCTAGTATTAAATCGTTCATTTTATTAGGGGTGCGTTGGGCCATATTACAGTTGAAATCACCTGTTATGATAATGTCAGGGATGTCTGTGCTGCCAGCTCTATCGACACTCTCTTTTAAGAGGTCGAAATAATCTGAATTACTGTTGGGTGGCTTATAAAAACCACCAACTAGTATTCGCTTTCGCTTTATTTGTAACTCTACCCAGACAGCCTCTAATCCTTGTACTTCTAAGTCAGCTCGACGTTTACATAGAATAGTGTCTCTGACATACAGAACGACCCCTCCGCCACTACGGTCGACCCTGTCTGTCCTGAATGGAGGCTGAAAATAATCAATTTTGATAGTTTCGTCAGTTATGTTTGGTTTTAGCCAGCTTTCAGAAAAGACAAGGACGTCATAGGCGTCAGATTCGCTTCGTTTTATGTCTATTTTTGGGACAATGCTTTGTATGTTCAAGTGAAAAATGCACAAGTGATTTGAAAGTGTTTCGAAAGAAGTCGCAGAAAGGGTCTCACTAGAAGAATTGCTGTCTTCGACAGAGTCTGGACCAGGATTAACCTCAATATCTCCACACAACAGTAAGAATATGAAACGCCAAAGGACCAAGTTTGATATGAACAAGATCAAGAACATGTATTGATAGAATATGGTGCATATTGAGATGTGGATACGACGGGCGTGTGGAAATTTAATAAGTTTGTATAGCTCGTTGCTTCTCTGGACATCGAGAACCAGACTTAGCTCTTCTACTTGGAAAGAATAAGATTTGCACAGGAATACTAGGAGTATGTTGAAGAGTAAAATGTGAGTTTTATTTTTGGTCACTCTTTTTGCTGAGCCCAACCCAGGTGAACATGACAATCCAACATGACCACCAAGTCCGTCAGACATATATTTATAACTGGTCATATACTACTTCGCAAAAACTGCAAAAATATACACAAGACGAAGCATGGTGGCCAGGCAGGATGCAATTGTGGGATTCTGTTTTGCTTAAAGTTGTAGATTGTGGTATCCAATGGGTAGGAGTCAGTCAATAGGTATAGATTGAGATACAAAAGAAAGAAGGAAGAAACATAAGAAACAATAAGCATGGCGTTTAAGATGTGACTTAAGTGACTGGGTGGTATATATGCATACACACTTTCACACACACACACACACAAACACACACACACACACACACGCGCGCGCGCGCGCGCGCGCGCACACACGCACGCACGCATGCACACACGCACAGAGGGCGGATTGGGAAATCTTGTTAAATACATTATACATATATACAGAAAAGCAAAACTTAACCATTTCGTTCTGGTTGCCGGATAGCAGGTTCTTTGGCAGACTGTGAAGACCCTGATGAATTCCCGCATAACGCGTTACCTCAACAGGGTATGCACAGCCTGCCAAGGCAATAGGACGGCCATCAAGGAAGAACACACAATTTTAAAAAGTCTTTCCAACAACCATACACAAATTGGTCTGCTCCATAATTACCAGCACGAAAAACGTTAGATTAAAGCTTAATGGTACATTTTGTGCTTGCGGTGGTGGCGGCATATCGGGTTACAAATTTATTTAATACAACACTACTGTCCTGCCGGCCAAGAGTGACAGTGACTTCACGTTCCGCCCACAAACTCACCAGGGACCTACAATCGATAGATCACCTGTGTATTAATCCTATCCGCACGACAGTACCAATACACGTGCGATCCATCGACTCGCGCAATCCCGAGCGGAGCGCACAGGCCAGTGTTCCACTTACAATTGTTAACAAAATATTACGTCACCGTCACCCCTGGCTGGCACGACAGTACCAGCTTTTCCGTGGATATTAATGTATGTTATTTATTTAAAGATAGTTACATGCAAGCAGTCTGTCGATAATTGTAGATGCAGGTCCTAAAGGTTCGTCAAAATTTACCGATAACTCCACGTAGATCTGGGGATCCTGAATGCTCTTCTTTCCCTCATTTCAGAAAAGTAGTAAGAATACCAAAAAGGCTAAAAAAACAAAAACAACATCGGACTCCTGTTAGGCCCGACGTCCTATCGTGCCTGACACGGATCCGAACTGTTTGCAAGGCCATTAGTAAACGGTATTAGTACCCAAACCAGCGTGGCAAGAGTTGCCATCACCATCGTCGTTAATTCAGAACTCTTTTAAGCCGCAGTTAGTTCGTAGTAATCTAGATGGTTATTTCTAATTTCTGATGGCTATTTATATTGAAAAGCAATCCACAATACCGCCACCACCAGTCCCATACAGCAACAAATAGTAGTAGTGCTGGCAGTTGTGATGATTATAGAAAAATATTAACCCGCAAGTGCACAATGATACCTTTCATCGTTCTATCTTAATGTCATACAGTTTGCGAATGTGACGAAGCCATCATCGCAACCGCCAACACCAGCCCCACCACAACAACAGGTAGTAGTAGAAGTGGTGGTAGTGGGAGTGAGAAAAGAAAAATAAATATCAACCACTAGTATGCAACGAACACCTATCAGCGTTTACCGTTGAAATCCTGCCATCCAGTTTGTGTATAATACAATAACATATTCATGATATGGGAGAATTTCTTCGTGCCCACGGCCTTGAGATGAAGGAAGAGATTGTCCACAATTACCTTTCAATTTGCAATAGATAAGATAATATGTAGGAGTTATAAGTTTGTCAAGACTAAGCCGTAATAGGTAATCTGGCAGAACAGTGAAGAGCCAGACGACATGCCAGAGAATGCGGTACCTCGCACAGGCTCTGCAATGTTTGCAAATTAATAAACCCTTCACATTTACTTTTCGAATTGCAATATATAAGATAAAATGTAGTAGTTATAAGTTTGTCAAAACCAAGCCTTAATAGGTAATCTGGCAGAACAGTGAAGAACCAGACGACATGCCAGAGAATACGGTACCTCGCACAGGCTCTGCAATGTTTACAAGAAAAATAAAATCTCACCAGCTGTGCATGCTATCAAAGGATCTTAAATCCGATGATAATTCAGAATCCATTTGTGTACGATATCTCGGCTGCACGCCTTTGTGTATTTTGAGTTATGATGGGTGAGCGCGCGCTGTCCTGAGGGCCGTGTGGGCCCCAGCGGGCCATCAACGATGGCCGCTGGGCAGCGCGCACGCACACATGAGAAAGGGGCTCTGAACACAGTCAGGGAATCTATCGAGTATAGATGCGCTTCTCTGTAAGTTTTGAGATTTCTCTCCCTTTACATAATGTACGTATTATAACAGAAGCAATAAATGGAGCGCTCCCATGCGCTCGTTGCACTGGTGTCAGGCTTTATACGTTACGAATAAAGATAGGCACCAGAACAACGAGCACCTGCGAGCCCTCACATTGATGAACTCGTCTCAGGTCAGAAGATTTATGCAGGCCCAACAAAGCCACGTCAATGAAGCACACCTTCAATGTATCATGCTGTAATATCCGGATCAACCCCCGAAGAGCCTAGCTATCACCACAAAAGTTGTCCGCTGAAGTGTTTTGTTAGTCACCTATACAAGCAGTGTAGACACGGATCGGTCCGATCCGAGTAAACACCGCTTGCCCCCACACTCACTTTGGAAAGCAGTGTCAGCAGAAATATACAGCTGACGACGTCAGCAGGCATCTATACGCACCTTACGGATTAGTACTGGTATTGACTTTTCGCATACTGTAAAGGCGGCGCCTCATGAATGCGTAATTAGGACTTGTCAACCTTAGATAAAGGTAGACGTGGTTTTATTCAAAAGTAACTGTATCATCTAGCGCCATAACCTCAGTCATTATTTATTTAGTCCTTAAAGCGCCAGCAAAATAACTGCATCTGGAAATGTCTATTTAACATAAGCAGGGAGGCAAACATTGTGGACCCAGCTCAGACTGCTCATACAGGAGCAGTCTGATCTGGGTCCGCACTGTTTATCTATGAGGCTTCAAAAGTTTAGTGAACGACAAAAAACATACAGTTTGTGATTATGCGCTTTAAGGGTTAATAAATGTGAGTTCAATGTGTGTATACTGCGCGGCTCAAAAAGCCTATTAACTCTTTACCAATTTATAAGTAAAACCTGATTTCCCTTCCTTAGCAGATGGAATGGCCGAACCACGCCCATATATGAATATTAAAGTTGCCGCCTTTACAGTAAGCTAAAAGTCTATTAATAGAAATCCTGTGCTCGCCGTTTGATACGAGAGTGTGTAAGTCCGGGCATAATGCGAAGTATCTCCGATGGAAGGTGATTCACATCATGCTCAGGCTTACATTGCTCTCAAAGAATAAGATGGTCGAGGTTCGTAGTTTATAGTATACAGTTCAAATTTATGAAAGCACAACTTATTTGAACATCGTCAGTGTAGAAGGCTGTTCCGCCGATACTTGTCCATCTGTGCTTAATATTTCATTTTTGTTTAAATTTTCTTTGTTGTTGTTGCTGTCTTTGTGTGTATACAAGTATATGTCTGGTCAAAACAATACAGACCCATATAATATGCTTCGGTTTCAGCGTCTCATCAGGGTCCTCACTGTTGCTATCATAACGTGGCAGCCAGGAACAAGTTTGTTTTTTTTTACAGCAGACCAGTTTAGGGTGTTAATAGGACTACGTTTGCGTAAAGGGTTTTATCTTGAAATATTTTGATGAATCAGTGAAACCCAGAGGAGACGCCACAGGTTGTGACATATCGTCAGGATCAGCACCGCTCTTAATTAGCATTAAATATACCTATTTTCATGTCTATCAGTCAGGACACGTGTTTAGGGTTCTCAAAAGATCCGTCCCTTGGTGACAGTTCTTTTGAGTATCATAAATACGCGCCTGATCTGAGACATGGGGAGAAAAGTTTAAAGTTATTTTTATTTTGCTGCTGTTGTTGTTGTTGTTGTTGTTGTTGTTGTTGTTGTTGTTTTAAAATCTTGTTCCGAGAATAAAATGAGCAAAAATGTAATCGGCGTATTTTAACGGTGTCATTTGTTTTCTAACATGCATAATTCATAGTAAACAGTACACACATTCAATATGACACAGCCAATTATAGTCATCGTCATCATAGGGATTAAACGCTTGGCACCGTGGCATAAATCCAGTGCTTCTTGCACCGTCGCAGCCCACTACAGCATCAAGAGTTCAGAATATTTAGAATAGCACTAGAAAGCACGTGTCCCGGGCCGGTTTGGCGTCGCTGCCCCGAGATCTCCGTATTTGGTTAGCTCAGAGTCTGTCCTGATAATATGGCGGGTATCTGAGAAATCTCTTATGAAGATCTTTCCATCTGAGGAATATGCTGATTTGATCTTTTTACCTCGCACTAGGGTTCTTGCCTCGTACAGCAACTTTGATCGATTGCGTGTAAGATCTTCGTTAATGTAAACGAGTTTGTTGCCACCAAGTCCTCTTAATTCTCTGCGAACTTTGAAGAGACGATCTCGAGCGTTGTAGCTCACAAACTTGACAATAATGTCGCGGCAGCGTCTTTTCGCGGGCCCCCTAGCCGCTGGACCGGTGGGCACTGGTTTGCCCACACGATGGGAACGATCAATCTCAGTTTGATTTAGTTCAATGTTGAGATCCGCTGCCAGTCCAAGTACGATTTTGTCGGTCTCTTCGCCCTCCTCCTCGGGTATGCCTGCAATACGTAAGGAGTTCCGCATGAGTTTGGCCAATTCTCAGGAGTTTAGTATCCAAACTCATTCGCTGTGGTATTCCCTGGATTCAACAGTGTCAGATGTTAGGAAAGGATTAACAAAAACAGACTGATCATAGGGGCATATATGCTGCAGACCATCATCTTAATGGGGAAGAGAGAACTGGTTGTTTTGCTTTACTGTCTTCCTGATGTCTAGTGACAGTAAGTGTTCTGTGGCTCTTCATAGTGGTGCCGTGGGTTAGTATGCGGTGTGTGATGTGGTATTTCCTGATCATAATCACTTGTTTTTTGTAGGGGTTTTTAAAGTAAATTCAGTATATCGTCAGTTAGTTCAATCTGCAATATCTGCGGCCTTGATGATGAAGATTTGCCACATATGTTGCTAGAATGCCCTAGATTGATAGATCAGAGAAAAGTATTCGAGGCCTGAATTTAAATCCCTGGTTATTGACATTGTTGGTGTTAATCAGTAGAACGAAAGATTTGCAAACAGAAACCAACTAGTCCAACTCATTCTTGACTGTTCGGTTTTCTCAGTGTTAAAATAAAGTGAAAACTTCCTGAAATTACAACGAAACTCAAGTAATCTGTGTCACAGGCTTCATCTAGCAAGATTAAACAAACTTGCCCTGAAAGTTATAGATTTCTACGGTACACATTCAACGTGGAGTGTAAATATATCAGCGCCTCCCTTAACCATGAACATTTAAGACATCCCCAAAAAGGATATTCAAGTAGCACCAAATTTGACGATGGCAAATGTAGTACACGTCGTATATTGGTCCTATTTTAATGCATACCATCTATTTCGTTCGCAAATGAAAGCCTGATGGATCCAAGGATACAAGTGAAATTAGACAAATATCAGAGGTGCAGAAATATAATTTCACAAACATCATTGCTTTCGCGCTACACAGGATCAGAGACTGATGCAGATTTACACAGTAGATAAATACAGAGAGATAGAGTAAACCAAGAGCCTATAGATGCTGTTAATAATTCGAGCCACAACCTCGACAACACCGCCTACCACTACACCAGATATCGACGCTACCAACTGCGCCACCGAGACATCCCCAAAAATATATGTTCAAGTAGCACTGATATTGACGATGGCTGATGTAGTGCACGTCAGCACTGATATTGACGATGTATATAAGAAGATTTAAACATGTGTTTTAATGTATATATGCGCTCAAGAAGATTTAAACATAGACTTTTAATCAACTGACAATAATGTTCACGAGCCGTGATGAGCAAATTGTATTTCTAGCTCTCCTTAGCTATATACAAGCTGCGTTATAAGCAAATCATATCTTGGCATATGCCAAAAGGCGCAGATAATCTCTGTAACCTCTCAGGTGGATCAGCGCCTATGTTTTTGCTGCACTGATCGAATAATCTCCAATATTCCCAATCCAAATATTTAAAGGGGACGGCAACCCTGATAATTATTTGTTTTATATAAAGATCTTAATAAACCATCAATTTTGATACCAGTTTCATCTAAATCGGTTGAAAAATGTAGAAGTTGTGGGCGTTTGAATATTTGCAAATGGACTGTAATGGAAGTGGCCATATTGTTGGCTTAGTGACGTCACTCAGCCTAATTAAATATGCGTAATCAAAATAAAAGACAAACCAATGGATCATTTGCATTAATCTTTAATGAAACATTTTCCTTATGTATAAAGCTACATATCTGATGAAACACAGATGCTGTGATAGTAGTGATAACTAAAATTAAGCAGTTGAAAAAATTCTGAAAACTAATTAAATATTCAAAATGGCGGCTAAATGTTGGCGATATTGAATTTTATAAATGCCCATAACTTGCCCATTTTTCAACCGATTTTGATGATAGTTGTATCAAAATGCATGGTTCATTGAGTTCTTTCTTATAAAACATACTTACCATTAGGGTGCTGTCCCCTTTAAAGACTTTGTTTTTGTTGTTGTTTCTACATGGACGCTAGCTGGCAGATCTGGAGCGTGAGCTAAAAAAACGTTTTCTCGCGACGTGACTCTTATAATTGATTTAAATTTGAATATTCTAACTTCTGTCCCAGAAGTTTCAACCGTAAAACTTATGAAATTTATCTGTTACCTTTATATGTTAAAATTTCACGTTTATAAAATCATGCTATGCATGTGAAGAATTGGAATCAAATGCAAAATGCAGCAGGTTTGGGGATATTATATCAATGTGAAGAAGGCCCATGCATGCTACATATAATTCGACTCCGTGCACATTTTTCACAAAGTGTGAGATATTGGTATGAAATACGTGACGTATTGGTACCAATTTTTCACGTGCTGTGAGGAATCGGTACCATTTTTTCACAGTGTAAGATTAAGTAAGTGTGAAATTTGCGGTTCAACATAGGATAAAACATACAAGTCAGTACTCATGAAAAGGACTTTTAATATAAATCTTTTATTTATTCGTATTGAAAAGCTAACGATCAATGAAGTCATCCATAAATAGCTTTCAAAAGATATCAGATGTTTAGTCTTTGGAGTGATATGGCGAAAACAGCAGCTAAATAGGATAATACACCGTGAATAATTTTTAGTTTTCTCTATTTTAAAGGGTCTATTTTCCAGATTATTAAATAGTCCTATGAAAGAGCTGGCGGTACCAACAGAACACGTAATATATTTCTATAAAAGAAGACATTTCATTATGATTGGATTTTTTTTCTTCAAAATATAAATAGAGTCAAGGGGATGCCCCCGATCGGCAAAGCGGATCATGACCTGGTCTACATTGAGAATGATATAAAAGCTAAAAGGATAAAACAGGCATCACGCAAATTCTATCTTTATAATCGAGCAGATATGTCTGGTCTACGCGACCACATGTCCCAATTTAAGGCGTCCTACCTTTCTGAAGACCGCAGTCACATGTCAGTAAATGAAATGTGGGTCAAGTTCAAAACAGGCTTTTTAGAGGCTGTAGAGAGGTTTATTCCATCAAAAATGACCAAAACAAAGTACAGTCTGCCATGGATCGATGCCACGATCAAACAGCTTATGAAAAGACACCAGAAACTCTACCTTCGTGTTCGAAAGTCAATTGATCCTGACGTAAAGAACCATTATAATCGGTTCAGGGCACACGTTCAGAAGGTAGAGAGAGATGCCTATTGGAGACACGTTTCCAATATTTTCACGTTTGAGAACGACCCCTTGGATCCCGATTCAAATAAAAGTGGAACAATTAAGAAGTTTTGGTCATTTGTCAAATCGTTAAAGAAAGACGCGTTTGGGATCACATCACTTAGGGAAAACGGGATTCTAAAAACAGACACTAAAGAAAAAGCCGATATTTGCAATTGGCAATTCCAATCTGCCTTCACACGTGAGGCAGATTCTGACCCGCCCTCAAATGGGGCTAGTCTAAAAACAGACACTAAAGAAAAAGCCGATATTTGCAATTGGCAATTCCAATCTGCCTTCACACGTGAGGCAGATTCTGACCCGCCCTCAAATGGGGCTAGTCCATTCTCCTCCATGGGGGAAATAACAGTTGACCCGAAAGGGGTCGCTAAACTGTTGGATGGACTCAATGTGCATGAAGCGCCTGGCCCAGACGGACCCAATGCCAGAGTGCTCAAAGAGTGTAGTACACAGATTTCACCTATCCTAGCACTTATCTTTAATGAATCTTTAGCTCAGGGCAATGTTCCAGATGATTGGCGACACGCTAATGTATCCCGGGTCTTTAAGAAAGGAGAAAATACGATGCTGCGAACTACAGACCAGTGTCGCTAACCTGCATCTGTTGCAAAACCCTAGAGCATATGTTGGTGAGCAACATCAACAAGCACTTAGCCTTAAATAGCATACTTGCTGACTGTCAGCATGGGTTCCGAAGTCGGAGGTCTTGTGAAACCCGGTTGGTTCAGTTTGTGCACGATATCATCAGCAACCTGGATGGTGCAATGAATCGGGGGCACAAGCAGACAGATTTGATCATCATGGATTTCGCAAAGGCATTCGACAAGGTCCCACACAGGAGGCTATTACACAAACTCGACTACTATGGGATACGAGGGTCCACCCACAAGTGGATCAGCAAATGGCTCTCTGGGCAAAGTCAACAAGTAGTTTTAGACGGTCAAGCTTCAGATCCAGTCCCAGTTTTATCCGGTGTACCCCAGGGGTCGGTCTTAGGACCGATCCTTTTCCTAATTTTCATTAATGATTTACCGGATAATATCAAGTCTTCAGTTCGCCTGTTCGCGGACGATTGTGTCCTGTATAGGAACATTCATTCATTGCAAGACTGTCTCATTTTGCAGGAAGATCTTGACAGTCTTGGGCTCTAGGAGGCCGATTGGAAAATGAAGTTCAATGTTGCCAAATGTCACTCTATGAGAGTGACTCGGCATTACTCACACAAACAAATCATTCATGACTACACTCTGCATCAGCAAACTTTGGAAACGTTCAGTCCGCGAAATATCTTGGTATAACAATCACAGAGAACATGGATTGGGGTCAACATATCTCTGATATCTCGTCTAAAGCAACTAAGACTTTAGGTTTCCTTCGAAGGAACTTGGCTTTCGCACCTAGGAGTACTAAGGAGGTTGCATACAAAACTTTGGTACGCCCTAAATTGGAGTATGCAGCCCCCATTTGGAGCCCTTATTGTAAAACTCAGATTCAACAAGTGGAGAAGGTACAGAGGACGGCAGCCAGCTGGACCTGCAGGAGGTGGCGCAACACTAGTAGTGTTGGAGAAATGCTCAATGAGCTGCAATGGCCAACTCCGGAGGCCCGGAGGGATCAGTCCTCTCTGCTTTTCTTCCACAAGATTCATTGTGGGACTATGTCTATTGAAAAAGACAAGTACTTGACCCCGTCTCAGAGTACAAGAACTACCAGGTCATCACACAACTCACAGTACTGCAGGCTCCAGACTTATAGTGATGCCCTGAAGTATTCTTTTTTCCCAAGGACTATTCCTCATTGGAATAGTCTGGCTCCATCTGTGGTCGCAGCTGAGACCACAGAGGAGGTCAGGGCACTCATTTAGATGACTCAGTCAGAAGCTTCTTTTTTTTTTTTCAAAATTCTGAAAAAAAAAACACTCCCTCAGAAAATGATCATATATGATCGCCTGAGTATGAGAAGATAGATAGATAGATAGATAGATAGATAGATAACAATGTTTCCGACTATTTAAAGATTCAAAGAAAAGTTCAAATCGAGTATAACAAGAGATTTCTGCGTCCGACCTTTGCTTTTTCTTTAGCTCTGACTATCTGTGAACCATGAGTGTGTGCATAATACTGGAGATCAAGGGGGCCACCAAGAAGACCCAAATTTCAAAATGGCAATCTAGATGGGACAACACAGAGTACGGCAGAGCATACCACATGCTAGTCTCAAAAGTGGACTCCAAGAAGTTTCTGGATATCCCCAACAGGAAAAGCTTTTGCCTAATCCTACAAATACAGACCGGTTATTCGAAACTAAATGACTATAGACACAAACTGGGCCAATGTGACAGTAATAAGTGCGCCTGCCGGGAACCCAAGACACCCGAACACTTCCTCATAGACTGTTCAAACTACCAATTGTACAGAGAAACTATGCAGCTGAAGCTATCATCCCAACTTGGATTGAACTTCCTAGATGCTCATACCTTACTCAGCAATGAAGAGCACCCAGAACTAACAGACTGGAGAGAAACCATTAGACAGGAGGTTGCAGCCTACATCGAGGCCACAGGTCGTTTCAGTGAGAAAATTCCAGATCGACCCCCTCCAAACCTTTGATCCGTCAATCCACACCTTGTATTTCTAAAGTACAGTTGAGTTTAGTCACATTTGCGGAAATACACTTACATACGAGGCCAGCAGTACATTCTAGACCACCTGTGCCGAAGAGGCCGTGGATTGAGGATTGAGGATAATCTCGGATACTGGGTCCGAGCAGAAAGACCCTGGTCCGAGGCAGAATCTAGGACGAAGATACAATATAAACCCCAAATACTAGATAACGGGGGCACTATACATGCAGTTTATATGGACTTTATGAAGGTCTTTGATAAGGTTCCCCACCGTCGGCTCATTGTTAAATTAAAGGCATGTGGAATTAGTGACAGGATGTGTAATTGGGTAGAGAACTTTTTATATGGAAGAAAACAACGTGTTCAAGTGAATGGACGATTTTCTAAGTGGTCAAATGTAAGCAGCGGTATCCCGCAGGGCTCTGTACTAGGCACTATATTGTTTGTGATTTACATAAATGACTTGCCGGACTCGGTTGTTTCAGATATTGCCCTTTATGCCGATGACACTAAAATATTTAAAGACATTCAGCTCGACTTAGATATTATTGTTGTGCAAAATGATTTATTTCGCTTACAAGATTGGTCAGATGACTGGTTGTTATTATTCCACCCAGATAAATGTATAGTTAGAAGGATTAGTCTCCCCTGGAAACAGGACTTTATAAACCCAGAATATTTCATGCGAAAATCGGATGGAACTTTAATCAAATTGGAGGTTAGTAACTGTGAAAAAGATGTTGGAGTTTATATTGATGAGTAATTGACATTCGAGACACATATTGTGACTAAAATGAACAAAGCAAACAGTACAATGGGCCTTATTAGGAGATCTTTCACTTATCTTGATGAGGAAATGTTTGTATTACTATTTAAGGCACTTGTCCGCCCTCATTTGGAATATGCCCAGCCAGTGTGGAGCCCGTATTTAAAAAAGCATCAACAAATGATTGAAAATGTACAACGCCGATCAACCAAGTTAATCCCTGGTTTTAAGACATTATCTTATGAAGAACGCTTACAGAAATTGAAATTACCAACATTGAAGTATCGCAGATTAAGGGGGGACATGATCGAGATTTATAAGATTTTACATGGAGTTTATGATGAACAAGTCACATCAGAATTATTCAACATTAAGGATCAAGCACGAACGCGTGGACATTCATTAAGATTGACTAAACATAGATGCCGGTTGGATATGCGCAAAAATTTCTTCACTTCAAGAGTAGTAAACGTATGGAATTCATTAACCGAAAAAATTGTATGTGCGCCAAGTGTTAATGCCTTCGAGAATCGCCTCGACAAGCTATGGTACAACCATCCAATGAAATTCAACCCCGACATAGAGTACAACCCAAACCCACATATGATGACACATGACCCTGGAAGTCAGAGATCTGCAGAAATACAGATGATGAGCTGAACATAGAGGCCGCTGGCCTGCGTTCAGAATCTACATAGGTAAACATAGGTAGGTAATAAGTATGGCTGAAAATTGTTGACTGGACTCCGTTTCACGAAAAAAAGTTATTTACGCGAAAAATGGTCATTTACACATTTAGCTACTTTCGACATCCGGCCGGAGCTGTCCCGCAGCAAAGCGTCTATAGTTTCAAGATGGATGACTGCAACCTTGAAAAGCTGAGCATAAAACCCGGGAAGTTATCGCCCGTTTTTAAGCAAGATACACTTGAATATAGTGTAACTGTGCCAAGCAATGTAGAAAAGGTTACTCTCGATACTTTGACCAGAGATAGCGGTGCATCTTACACGATTTCTGTAAGTAAATCTTTCTCGAAATTTAGCACGACAGTCATGCAGATAGAAGAAAGCTGCCTGACAAGAAGACACGCAACTCAATCAGCTCTTTTAAAGTTTTTATACACAATATATGTAGTAATATGAATATATTTTAATAGTATTTCCAAACGCTGTATTTTATGATTTAAAAATGGACTTGCTGGATGCACTGCACGACTGTCGTGCTTTTAATCAGAATGCTGAAAATTGTGGATGGTTGTGTTGCTAAGTTTACTTCTCTGGAGCTAGGGACTAATTTTTCCTGGTGAATCATTGTCAGTTTTGGTGTTTGGTCAGTAAACTATTTTGATCTTGATATCCACTGGGTCTAAACTGAAAGGGCAGTGATTGGCTAAAAAGGTGGGTGGAAGCTCAGCACAATATTTAAGTTGTAAGATGTCTCATGGTTGGTCAATAATAAAATTACGGGAACTATATTGTATTTATTAGAAGGGTATATACCTTTGCTGTACTTTTTTGAAAAAAACATCTCATTGCTTTTGTTGCTTAAGTTTACTGGTGTGGCCTAGAAAAAAAAGGACCTTGCATTCTGATATTTTTTCAATGGAATTTTCCTCTCATGTAGGGTGCCACCTTCAGGGGCCAAAAAAAGGTAAAACATGGTGGTCACAGGGCTACCTCATTCTTGTTTATTGATTTAAGTAGGTCCAATCTGTAACTATATGGCAGCCTCATTTTGATTGAAGAGTTGTGAGGACCATGGCCTCCTTAAAAGCTATAATGGAGGTCTATAGAAAAAAACAATTACAGGTCTGGGTCCTGCAAATGTCGATCTTCAGCACACAACAAAACTTGCCGCTTAATAAGCAAGGAGATAAGTTATAATATAAATTCCATGTTTTGAAAAACTTGTGTAATGACATGCATACTGTAGGTTCTATCTCTTTTAATCCTTTTTATACTAGTGTCTCCTAAATGAGTACTTTGGCAAACAATGAAGACCCAGATCAAATGCCGCATAATGCAGCATTTCATTTTGCTAAGACAAAATTGATCTTTAAAGAAAGATACATACAATTGTTTTTGGAATTTAAATTATAACCTGTGACCACTCAGTATATAAAACGGACCATGATCTCAAGTTTATTGTACGTATCAAACGGTGGATTCAGACTAGAGGGAAGAATCTGTCAGAGCATAAAAGGTTAATAATTTAACTTTGTATGTATTTGTGTTTTTCAGGGTAGTGATGGCAGTAAGACAGTCCCAGTTCAAGAGGGTGCTGTCACTGACATAAAGATAGAAGTGTGTGCTGAAGATGGCAAAACAACAAAAACATACATAATACATGTGAAAAGACTTTCAGCCAAAGATGCCACTCTATCCTCAATTAAAATAAGTGTGGGAAAGTTGCTGCCAGACTTTAATGTGGAAGTATTTAGTTACACCTGTAAGTTTCTAAAATTATCAAACAATCTACAGTTAAACCTGTCTAAAACAGCCACTCTCAAAAAGACCACAAATTGGTTTTCAAAACCAGTTATCACTTAATGCAGGTCAAAAGTATTGCAGAATGCTCCAAAGGGAGCATTCTGCAATATACTCAACCTTCATTAAGCTACCATTTGTCATTAAGATCTTTATTTTGTCTATCTTTGAGTGGCTGTTTTACACAGGTTTTACTGTAGATTGTTTGATAATTTTTTCCTTTGAACATGTGCCCTGCGTCACCTTGGCTTGTTTTGTTTGCTTTGATTCTTTACGTCCTGGTCAAAAAAAATTTAGTCATGTATTGACAGGTCTTCTTGGGTTCAACCAGTACTAAGGAGAGGATAAGTGTCTTACTCAAGTACACAACTCAATGCCTCCAGTGAAGCTTGAACCCGCATCCCTTCGATCTCGAGTCATGCACTACCAGTCTACCACTGAGCCACTGCTTGACCTAGCTTAGCTAAGGTATTAATTCAGATTTAATATTTGATAAAAAAAAGTACAGACTCAAGTTGTGTGTAAAGCATTTGGGGAGCAAGTTCAGTACATGTATGTATTTGTTTGAGTTGAAAATTAAGTTTTATTATGTTATTTACAATTTACATAGATATTGCCAGATTTCTCCATATTGGAAAAGCATAACTGTCATATATGTTTGTCTGTCATCCCTACCTTGTCAGCAAAATATCTCATAAACTTTAAAAAAAAATAAAGTCTTGAAAGTTTGTCAGCTTATAGGTTACGATAATTTTCTGATGGAAGCAAACAAAACCAAAAAAGACTATTTTTTGCACATGTATGATGTTCTTGTCTGAGAAAGTGGCTTTAAGGTAACATAATTTTGTGGCAGACTTCTGAATTATACCATCTATGTTCATTCAGTGCCTGTGGTGAATGTCACATAAAATACATTAAGTGTGCATCTATGGCATGGTTTTCTGTGAATACAAAATTTGCCTTCAAAATGTCCAGGCAAACATTGCAGACCCATTAAAACAGAACAGAAACAACTGTAATATGCAATGGTAATTAATTGTAATTTTTATGCATTGCAACTTCAGTGATTCATTTACAATTTTTGGCTTACGGGTCCTGGAACTCGCCGTTTCCCATATCAATGAGTCCAACTGCAAACTTATGAGTCCAGAACACTATTTTTAATGACAAGTCTACAATACTATTGCATCCTGGGACTCGCTGAAATAAAAACTTTGCATCCCGGAGACAAAATTATGCACAAAAGATGCAGGATGAGCAGGTAACAAAATCACTGCAACTTTCAAAATTGTTGCAGCTTGCAAATGATTTCAAAGCTTTGTGACATTTTTTATGTAGAGGTTTGAATTAAAAAAATCCTGGAAGGTTAATTTGATCAGGTATCTGTATGTGCTGTCCAAATTCTAATTCCTTAATTTCTGACCATCCTTGGCAGTGCGCTTGCTGCCCATGTTGATAGTTTTTTTAATAATATAAAGGGACCATCTTTATACCTATCAACCTAAAGTCTCAGTAGTACAGTCCAGTCTCTTTATTATGCTATGATTGAGGTCCATTTGACCATGTTACAAGTGAATTGTGTTGTAAAGGGGCAATTATTGGAAAATAGTTAAATGACCATTGTATAGTCATTTTCGTATAATTCTTTTGTAAAATTCCATGGTCAAAAAAATATTGGGAGCCACAACATGATCGTGTTATATCCAATTCCGTGTTATAACAAGTTTGTAATAAAGGGACTGAACTGTTATACGTAATATCTAGGGCAGTATGTAATATCTTAAGTTCTATTATTTTCAGGCTCATTACCATGTAATGTTAACACCTTGACAGTAACTCCAGCGGCACCCGACCCTAAAAATGCAGTTGTGGTGAATGGAGAAAAGCCTGGTTCCCCCACAACATTAAACGTTGGTAGCACTAATATTGAGGTGGAGGTCACCTCAGAGGATGGCTCTAATAAACAGGTAAAAGACAAAGAGCCAGTGCATGAGATTTCCAACAATGTGGTATGTGTGACCAGCAAAGTCTGAGATCAGCCTGCGCATATGCGCAGTCTAACCAGAGCCTTTGCTAGTCGCTTGAGCATTCTATGATTTTTTAACCCTTAATGCGCCAATCACAACAAAAGTCGTCTGCTTTTCTCATCTGCGGAAATGTTCAAGAAGCCTCTATGGCAAACAGTGTGGACCCAGATCAGACTGCTCCTATAGGAGCAGTCTGTTATGGGTCCACACTGTTTGCTTCTATACTTAATTCGTCAGTAATGTTAGGCAATTATTTTCAGCAGACGACTTCAGTAGACAACATTTTCAAATGCATTTTTTTCTTGGCGCTTTAAGGGTTAAGCTACTGACTGAACACCATTTGGAGTTTCTAAGCTTAAAATGAGGCTGCAAAGGCTCGTCCAAGTCTACACATGTCAAAATGCCACATTGTTGGAAATCTCATGCCACGGCTCAAATAGTATTGTTTCTGATTTCAGTCTCATTTGGAAGAGAGCTGGTAGGTGGGCAGGCTTCAGGCCTTTAGATTTATGGTGGGCACAGGTCATTGTCCCATGATTTCAAAATATGGCCCATCACTTTCAAAGGCAGTGGGCCCAGTGGACCCATCCTTTTTGGTTGTGAAAATATCTCACTTTAATAAAAAATATTCATCTTATAGCAAGTCTACAAACTCCACAAAACAGAAAGTACATGTAGGTTGTCAATACAGTAAAACATGTATTAAGCAGCCACTCAAAAAAGCCAAAACAAAGATCTTAATAACAAATGGTAGCTTAATGAAGGTCGAAGGATTTCAGAATGCTCCCCTTGGAGCATTCTGCAATACTTTTGACCTGCATTAAGGGATAATTGGTCTTTTTTTGAGTGGCCACTTAAGACCGGGTTTACTGTATAATCAGCAGTAAATATACATATATGCATTCAAGTATCAGTGTCAGTGTGTAGGTAAAATGTACTACTCAAATGTCAACCATGGTTAGTTTGATATGCTTGGGCCCATCTTTTCAGAAAATTGCCCGCCATTTTTTGCTCCATGGGTCACTTCGGCCCACCAATCTTGAAAAAGATCTGAAGCCCCTGTCTTGTAGGTTGGCAGAAGTCCTTTTTTTACAGAAAAACTCCACACTTTAATAATTTAATTGTCTTCCGGCATATGTCGAAGGAGACTATTAAAATGGGTCCATCCATAGACCCAATGAGTGGGTACTTTGTGAACGTAACTCCTCTTACAGTTTTAGTTTAATCTTTTGAAACACTGAATATGTTTTGATCATGGTTGGAAGATATGCATGTGGTTTGGACATTCTTAAATTATCGTACTGACAAAGCACAGTCAGGAGACACTTCACCGGTCTTTTTTTCATCTGATTATCATGAAATTTCACAAAAAATGTTGTTTTTTCCATAGCATTTGCAAGATATGGCATTGTTAAAATGCATTGATTTGATTGCCCTAATGTTGGAGGGATTTTCATGAAACAAGAAACTAATGTATTATGAATAATTGTTTAATAGAAATACAGTCATCTCTCCTTACCATAAAATCCACAGGATCAGGACCTTTGCTTTGAGTTATCACTAGTCTGAGATGAAAGGAGCTTGTCTGTAAATTGTTCTAAAATTTACCCTTTGTAGACCAATGGCCTTTTCCGTATAGTTTGATACTGTTAAGTTGGGATGGCCCATTGTATGTATTGAGATCTTACAGGTTGTAATTTCCAAAAATTATTCTATATTTTCTTTGAAGATGGATTTTGTCTTAGCGAACAGTGTAAACTGATGAAATGCAATGTTCTGCAACACTTCATCTGGGTCTTTAGTCTCTTCACTGTTTGCAAAAGTACCCGTTTAGGGGTTTCCAGTATGTATACTGATACTGACTCCTCAATATATACAATAGGCCATACTGACTTAATTGTATCAAACCAAAGCCGCCTGAAGTTTGGTCTGCAAAAAGTTTTCAGATAGAAGAACACTATAGCGATACCATAATGACATTGTGAGCTTTCAGTTTTGAGGCTATATGTATTGAAGTTATATAAGGACCGATCTTCAAGCTCTTGTGATCAAACTTTATGGAAAAAGACCTTTGGTATGCAAAGAGTTAATCAGTAATGTTTATCTTCAGGCATGTATAAAATAGTAAGTGAGCATGATCTGGAAATACCACAATTACAAACTGCAGACAAACCCGTGGCATCTTGAGGAAGAGTCACACAACAATCATGAGACACCAAGAAGACAAACAAAGTAAAGCAACCAGCTCTCTCTTCCCCAAAGATGATTGCAAAACTAGAATGGTAATAAGTAATGCACAACAAAACATAGAACAATTACAGAATCCAACAATGGGAGTAATAATCAACATCGAATCCACAACAACAGAACCACCACCTTAAAACGGACAGTAGCCAAAGCCACCGGGGGGCTTAAATGCATTTTACTGGTACCAAATCTTTGCCCTAGATTCTGCCATTGTTAAAGCACAAAAAATGTTAAGCTTGCATGGAGGATTCCTATCTATTGCAATGTATCATCATAGTGAAACAATATGATCAAATTAACGCACTATGATGAAACAGAGAAAAGGGCTCACAACTCACAGATAGACAGAGCTAAAGAAAACCTCAAGTTGAGCCACAGTGGGCCCAGCTATAGCCAAGCATCAGGCACCAACCCACCGATTAAAGCTTTATGTCAATGCCGTCATCGAGTCTGAGGCCTGACCCACCGTCGTGCAATTAAAGAGGAAACCATAGCTATAAACCGTGATTGGATTTACAACCAGGTATGCAGACTGTCGCATGATATCCAAGTTATTTCCAACTTTATTATAATGATTGATCACAAAAATTAGGTTTTCCAACAATTCTTTTGAAAAATAATTTTAAAGATATTTTTTTTCAGAAATATTGTATTCTGGTTACAAGGAAACAGTTGACAAGGCATGTCAGACTTACAGACCCAGCCCTTGCTTTACAATATGAATGCCCCATATCTCTGAGCTGCTTATATCAACCAATCACAATTCATGGTAGTGATCCCAGGCACACATTTTCTGCACCAATCATAGATGAGTTGACAAAAACGTCAAAGTTTGATCCTCTGAATGACAATCCATTGACTGGTGACTGGAGAGTTGTAGATTTTGAACTTGATAAGAAGATGAGTTCAGCCATGGCATGTATTCCACTCACTTATGGAGGTAAACTATCTTAACTTTTAACTCTTTCCTTGCTAGTGGTGATTTTTGTCATTTGCTAATATTCTTTGCAAACAGTTTGCACCCAGATCAGGACCAACAGATGTTGGTTCTGATCTGGATTCAAACCGTTTGACACTCTGATAGTGTTTCTGAATATTTTTTTAGAAAAAGTTAATTTTAAAAAAAGTCAGCAGGCTCCGAGGTCATAGCCTTTTTGTACTCAACTCAACTGAGCATAAAATTTTTCATGCTCATAAAAGTTAAATGCCAACAATTGTTGGCATTTTAACATTTATTGGCATGATAAATACAACATTTGTGAGGTTGAAAGCAAGAAAAGTCTGTATTTTTCAGCATTTTTAATCTTTATAAGCAGTTGAAATTTCTTGCTCAGTTGAGTTGAGCACAAAAAAAGTTTTATAACCTCGGGCCAGATTGCAACCAAAGCATGAAAAATTGCCCAGCATGCAGAGTTAAATCACCAATCATGACTGCAGAAGATGACAAAGTTTTTATTTCAGGGAGTCCCAGGATGCAATTGTATTGCAGACTTGTCATTGAAAAAAGTGTTCTGGACTCATAAGTTTGCAGTTGGACTCGTGGATATGGGAAACGAGGAGTCCAAGGACCCATAAGCCCAAAATTGTAAATGAATCACCGGGCTCAGGCTAGATTTTTTTAACATATTGGCATATATCTTTCATAGATGTATTATCATTCTAAATGTGTATAAACAAATAAAAGTACTGGTAAAATTTATTGATTGTGCAGACCTGTTTGACCCTTTCCTGATTATTTTATGAGATGTTTCATATATATTGATGATTTGCATGAAATTTAAAGCTGCATACTGTATTCAAATTGTTTGGTGTGTTTCCAAATGAATGAATATATATTCATATGAATTTAGTGTCGACAAAATACATGAGCATGTTCATTGCTTGTTAATCTAGAAAAGTGGAAATAAATATCTTTAGTTCTGAAACCTTTATTAGTTCACTAAAACACCATGCTTTGGTGTTAAAAAGTAGCTTTAAAAAGCATTTCATTTTGAATTTTGATGCATTTATTATTATTGTAGTATAGGATAATTATGCATTGATTTGTTTTCATCCAAGTCAAGTAACATATATGAATTGCTAATGAATAGTGTAAATAAGGTATTCCCTTTTCATTCTGATGTTGTTTTGAATGATTCTATTTTGCCAGGCATGTCAGTAGCATTGAAATTCAGTGATCTAGGGGCAGAGATTGGCAAATGTAATGTGGCACCAAAAGTTGAGGTGAGTATTATGTATACAAAAATTCTCAAGAATATCTTTAATGCTTTGCATGCTGGCTAATTTCTCATGCTTTTGTTTTCGTCTCCTCATTTTTTTTTTTCAAAATAAACTTTTTACAAAAAATCTTTCAAGAACGCTATCAGAGTGTAAAACAGTTTGGATCCCCAGGGGGGCCCGGGGGTACTCCAATTTTTTCCGCATACGTAGGCTCGGACCCAGCATCTACCGTTCACCCCCCAAAAAAAATCAGGAATTTCAAGCACCCCCAAAAAATATATGAAATTTTAGCAACCCAAAAAAATATTCCAATTCTGTACCTTGACCTTAAAAAAAGACCCTAAACTGCATAGAAATGATCCTCAAACTAGCCCAATTTTGTGATGACCCCAAAAAATATCCTCAAAAGCTTCATACCCCCCAAAAAAATTCATTTTTCTGAAAACCCAAAAAAATATTGAAATTCAGAATTTTGAACTCCAAAAAATAGGCCGAGCCTACGTATGTGTGAAAGTATTAGAGTACCCTGCCCCCCCCCCCCCCCCCCCCCCCCCCCCCCCCCCCCCCCCCCCCCCCCCCCCGGTTTGGATCCAGATCAGGACCGACATTCTGTTGGTCCTGATCAGGGTCCAAACTGTTCGCAAAGGTTATCTGCAGACAATAAAAGTTGCCACTAGCAAGGAAAGAGATAAAAAACATTAATCCATTAATTTCTATTGGAATTTCGTGGATCTATGACTAAGCATAGAACGAAAAACATAGAAAAGCAAAAATGTTTGTTTGTTTGTATTGTTGCTTTACGTCCCAAGTCAACAGCTATGGTCATTGCGGGACGGTCAGTTCACCTAACCACACTTTTTCCTGGGCAGGCTTGAACAAGCGGTTAACCAGTAATTCATGCACATACTTTCGCTTGTAACTGACAACAACCCTTCTTGAATGAATCAGCGGAAGGGAGGAGAATGACCATAGAAATTATTTCATGATCAATCTCCACGAAAGTATGGGACCGGGCCGGGATCGAACTCGCGACCCATGGAATTGCAGTCAGACACGCATCTGTAGCCAGACATGTTACCGACTGCGCTACGCGGCCCGGTACAAAAATGTAGAATAGACATATAGGAAAAACATCGAAAAAAGACCTCAGTCTTTGGAAAGGTCTCTTTCCGATTTCAGGGATGACTGGATGATTTTTTTTTATGGATTTTTACAGAAGTTTTTGTATCTAATGCAAGTGCAGTATTGTAGAACCTGACCTGAATGAAATGGGACCAGGTTGGACAAGTCAGGTACAGTTGTTTTACAACCCTGATTAAAGTGAAAACTCTAGTCATGTGAACTTTGAAGTAACAAGGTTTGACTTTGCTGAAATGGAATATATTAAATGGATCTTATCAGTTATTTTCCATCACCACTGATGGATGTTCCTATATTCCCAAACTGCTTATTTCTGCAATCATAACAAAGTATTGTGAAAATAGATCTGTTTGCGAGATAATCAGCTGCAGCTAAAGAGACTCAAAGCTTGCATCAAAAATTATATGAAGCTTTTTAGATATGATAGATAAAAGGCCTTGGGATTTTTAAGCTTGCAAGTTGGTTACTGCAAACAATAATGCAAAATTGCAAAACTTGATGCCTTGTTGTTTTATTTTTCATTTTTCATTCTTTTCATTTAGGAATGGGCTGAGAATGTAAGTTGTACCAATTAACCCTCAAGGTGGAACTGATTGGTCTTTACTTAAGATAAAAAAAAGGACACAGGTTAAGTCATGTCCCGTATTCTCCTTTGAAAATAGTTAACCATTTTCCAACTATTCAGGTCAATTGTTGTCTGCTCTCTCTTTTGCTTATGTACTTTGGTGGCCTATATTCCAAACAATATGGACCCAGATCTGGGTCCAGAGTGTTGATGAAATTAGTCTTAAGTGCATTTGAATATTTGCAGTGGACTTAATAAGCAGATGACTTTTGCTTGACAAAAATATTAGGTGTGTTCGGGATTCTACCAATAGTACCGTTGGTTAATTTATCAATGGTACCTTTGGTTAGCAATAGCACCCAAAGAACCCAGGGGGGGGGGGGCTTGATTTAGCAATTTTATAGTACTTGGAGTACGCCAGAACAGCCATCTAAAATAGCAAAACTTGGCACTTTGGAGAATTAAGGAGTAAATCAAGCGATTGCTGTTTGAATTGTGAAAAGTAACACAATCCGATTGCCAAGAAGAAGAAAAAGAATGACAAAATGCTTGTGCTTTCAATCCCTTTTACTAATTACCATATTTTTTCAATACGAATAATTATCAGAACCTATCGGGAAAGACAGAAATATATCTCAGTACAGTGAGGGCAGTGCTCCGGCATCTTGTTTTGGAACAGATCTCATGATTGTTCTGTCTACACCACCTCTGAAGATGGAGTATGCTGGAGTACTCCTGCACAGATGTTCCTGTGTCCTTGATTTGTGTTCTGCCTGTTCTGAATAAAAGGAGTAAAGAGAACAGCTAAATCAAGTCCAACCCTGGACACCTTATTGGCAGCCAGTACCATTGGTATCTCCATTGGTACCATTAGCAAATCATGGTAAAACAATTGCACCAATAATACCATTGGTAGAGCCAATAATGTTGTTGGCAGAGTCAATTGCACCAATGGTACCATTGGGTAAGGTAGCCATCTTGAATGACATAATTTTCTCGCGTTGGTTATTTTGCCCATGCTCTAGGTTGTCTGCAGAATTGGCAGCCAACCGTTGGCGAGATAGGTACCATTTATAAACCAATGCTATGATAGGCTAAACCCTGAACGGTATTGGCATGCCAGTGGTGTCATTGGTAGAATCATGAACGCACCTACTATCTTGATATGGGTTAAGACTGACCAAAAGTATATGAACGAAGGGATCATACTTGTTTTTTACTTGCAATAACATTTGCATGGTCCCAAGGAAGCTGTTTGAAGACAAAGCTGATTGGCTGAATGTTTAAACATCTTAAGAGAAACCCAGGTAAATGCAGGTCTGATATCTGTATGTAAATGGCAAATTGATTTATTCAATGGGACAAGGTTCAATTATTACTTACGACTTGTTCTTCTTTTGTTGAAGTTGTTAAAATGTTGAATTTCTTCATACATCATTTCTGTTTTAAATACTTTCCAGATAACGAATAGCAAAGTTGCTGATCAGACTGCAGTGATGCCCAGGCTGTTCCAGCACTTTTCATTTGCGCACTTCAGTACACGTATATCTTTTGCACACTTTGATTCCTTCATTTGCGCACGATTCTGCATATCAATTTCGCACCTTTTTTCACACCTCATTAAAAATTAATTAGGGGTAATTAAGGTAGATGAAAGTAGTAACAGCTAGATACAACTCATTAAATATAAAAAAAAGTGTTGGATGAGATGCGTAGAACTGTTCGTTAAAGTGAGCGTGAAACGATTGTTCTCTTCTCTTCTGAGGGAATACCAGCCCACACGTCTGGAGTAAACTTTGAGTCCAATGCCACCTAGGTCAGCAAATTTATTGCAGCTCTGGTCGTCAGGGCAGTCTGACATAATATCCTCTGTGAAACAGTCCTCAACTTCTGTAGGTTCCGCTCTGGTTGTCTTAGCCAGATAGTTTAGATCTCTCGCCATAAGTGAAATCTGCAGCACTTGATGGTAGCTGAGGGAAAAGCTTCTTGAAGCACTGTATGCATAGCTACTTCTAAGTCTATGTGAACGGTGGTATTAGGTTAAATTATGTCTTACATAATGTCCATTGCATAATCCATGTATATTGTACATTTGAAGGAAGAACTTTGAACAACATTTAAAAGTTTCATTGCACAGGCATTGTAGATTAAGAAAGAAAAGAAGAAATCACTAAGTACGCATTTCACCTGTACAGTTAGTTACCTGTACAAGTCATCAGCCACTAATCACTAATTGATCCTAGTGCCCAATTGAAATCGCTAAAAGTGTGCAAAAGATATCATCACTAATTGCAAAAAGTGCACAAATGCAAGGCGCCCGGCTGTTCTACAGGCACCTTTGTTGTTTGCACGCAACAAATTCAGGTTTTCTCACATAGAGGCCCATATAATCTGTAAAGCTAAATTTTCATTGTGTTTTTATAGATAGATTCAGAAATATCAAATTTGACTAATCAGCTTCATATAAATAATTTGATTAGCAGTTGTTTGTTTTCTAGGTATATACATTAATTGGATGCTACCATTTCCTTTAAAACCTGTTAAGCTGTACATTGAATTTAAACATTTCCAATTTTAATGTTTAAAATTTACTTCCTGCAGTAAAAAAAACAACAACAGAAAAATATCAATATGAAAGAGCTTTGCCAATAAATAGCTAATACCAATATGGGGTACTGTCCTCTGTAAAATTGAAAAATAATATTGTAAAAATTTTGACCTATCAAAAACAGATTTTTTTCTGTGTTTAATATACAGTGTGCCAAGAACCGACGTAATGTGCATGCATGGATCAAGAGGGGGCACAGGGGGTCCAGACCCTTCCTGGAAAATCACGAGTTCTATAGGTTTCTATAGGAATAAGCAATCAATTGGACTCCCCTGGAAAAAGTTGGACCAACCTGGAAAATATTGGACCCTCCCTGGAATCTTGTTAAATTATAGTTTTCTTTGAAATGACAATTGGACCCCCTCTGTAAAATAAGTTGAGAACTAAAAACAAAAAAAACAGTAACACATTGTCAGAGCTTTTTTCTGTCGGTTGTTAGGCCTGGACCCCTATGACAAAAAATTCCTGAATCCGCGCATGATGCGGCAGGAAAAGCATGTGTAAACAAAATAGTCCTATATCAGACTGCCATCAGGGACTATTTGTTTCAACTTTGCTTTATCCAGCAAATTATTCATTGAAAACTATGACATATATTATGCCACACCATCTACTGGAACATTATATTTGAGGAATTCAGCATTTAAAGATCTAGAGTCAAGTTTTCTTCACCATATTAACCCTTTCTTTCATGAATATTTATGCTAAGCTCCACTCACAATGAATAATTATATAAAAACTTTCACTTTTGTACCTAGAACAAAGAAGTTACTTGTCAGGTCCAGTAGTGTAGGAGCATATCTAATTATATTACCATTAGCAAACAGAGTAGACCCTGATCAGGCAGCTCTTACCAGAGTTTGCTGATCTGGGTCTACTCTGCAAAAGTGTTAAACTGTCTCTATGAGGTAGTTAAGTGCTTTTTATTATTTCAGGATGCCAAAGACAAGTTTAAAGATAAAAATGCTCCTGTGAACCATACAGTTCAGGTAAGACTGTATATCTGATAGCCTTGAACGGCTCATTCAACAAAAAGTAAGCTATCATATATGATAAACACCTTATTTCTAAAATTACCTATTTATGTTAGCCTTCGGGAAAAATAGAATGACCAAACAATGATACCCGAAAAGAGCAGTCTGATCAGGTTTTCCACACCATTTTTACATCTATGACTACACTGTCTGTCAATGTCTCTATATAGTCTAGTTACTGTTTACATTCATGAAAGGGTTAAACTTGGGAGTTTTTATGTTTTTTACAGTGATTTACGGGGATAAATTTTTTAATTATTTAAAATTAATTTTAGTAAATGTGTTCGGGATGAAAGTTGTTGAGGAAGTTGAATATCAACTTCTCCAAAAGGTTAAATCATCCAAGATGATGCAGTTGCATTCTTTGAGCATTTGTAGCACCATGTCAGAAATGCCAGTTAAGTTGCATTGCACAGCCGTAAATCACAAGTTAAAGTGTTGGATGGCTTGTTTAAATATAAATCACAAGTTAAAGTGTTGGATGGCTTGTTTAAATATAATAGGAAACCCACTGATTTATCAGTGCCTTAAGCTGTTCACAGTTGGGGTTGACTCAAAACCATCAGTTTTGGAGCACATGCACTTCTACCGTGAATGCATTTTTTTAATTAATGATAAAAAAGTTATCTCTAAAAATCAATGTGTAAAACATAAAACAGCAAGTTTAATCAATTTCAAATCTGACAGTAAAATTAGAAATAAATGTATTATTGCAATTACATTTTGCGCTGCCTCTTATATGTTATTTTTTTTTATTAATCAGGTTCGTAAATGGGAGAAAAGTTTACAACAAGTGTTTGGAGAAACCAATGTTGACAAGCTTAAATCAGAGGCCAAAGAAGAACTCAACAAATACTTTGCATCACTGCCCAAACCAAGTAAGTTAGATTTCATAAGCAGAGACATTATCTGAGATTTAAGCCGGGGTTAGAAATTCTTATCTTACCCATGTTATATTACTCAAGCTGTTATGTGTGGACTATTCAATGGTTGTATTGGAACTCAAGCACATGGTCGTCAAGTGACATCATTGTTTAGTCAAAGTGACGTTATCATGTGATATTGCATCTCAGTGTATTCAGTGGCTTTTGGAAGCTTCATTTAAAGAAAAAAATCAATGGAGAGCAAGAAAAAAATCCATAATTTGTGTGAGGGTGGGATAGAAAAGTCTGTCCCCTTGGATCACCTTTTGTCATTACTCGGCAATCCTTGTGATGCCTAACAGTGAACATTGGGACAGATTTTTCTATCTCACCCTCACATTTATGATAGATTCTTTTTATAATCTTAATTCTGCCAAACACTATATGATAATTCAAAATTGTGCTCCCAGTGTGAGCATTCTGTTCAGGTCATTCAGGTTTACTGTCAAATGGATCATTTCTAATAAACACTTTTCCTGGGTGTTAAACCAAACATCGAGATAAGAAGTTGAAATGAAAATATAACAGAGTTTGAAAACAGAGTGTCTTAAAATGGTGTTCATTTCATGTGAAATTTATAACAAACAATCCTTTAGCAAGCTTAATAAATTTCATATGAATGCCTGAATATGACAAACTAGTGGCGCTCTGGACAAATTTCTCTTTGTATCTTCAAACAATTTATAGTATGTAGTTATCATTACCAATATATCTGTTTGAAGTGATAGAAGACCTGTATTAAGCAATGACCTGCCTTATTAAGCAGATTTTGCTTTTCATAGCAAAGCAAAATATCTGCTTGCTTAAGACAGGTGCTCTCTTAATATATACTTAAAACCAAAAGTAACGTTGCACTTTCCACTGCCCAATATACACTGAACAAAATTTCTAATTGGTCACTTTTTAAACTTATTATTTCTGATCAAGCGCTAATAACATGGAAATGAATTTTTGTCAAAATATGTGCAGTTTAATGGGCAAAAGTTAAGCCGTCTTTCAGAAAAGTTGTCTTTCAATCCACGTTGTTTTAGTTAAAAATGCAAAATATGCTTTTTCGAAGAAAACTGGTTTTGATTAAAGTTTTATATCAAATTTAAGTTCATTTGGTTATAGATTGGTCTAGTCGACTTAAAAAAACACCAAACACTTGAAATTTTGACTAAAGTAGATTTTTTACGCATATTTTAAAATAACACATTTTCGAGATTTTTGTCGATTTTTGAAATTCATCAGTGGCTCGTGCAAAAACTGCTGTATGCATTTTATTTTATCTTAACAAGATAGCCCAAACAAAATAGAACTGGATTCGTCCATTTTGTGATGAAAAACATTTCACTGCTGCTGCACACTTCCGGTTTGAATGTAAAACTTAAAAAGTCAATTTGACGGTACTTTGCATTATTTTTTTTATTTCCAATCTAAAATAGTGACGTCTACAGGGCTCAAAAATTGTACACGTCCGCTCGTATTTACGAGTGGAAGATTGGTAAGGGCGAGTGGAAATTGCCATTTGCTAGCCCGACAGGACGAGTAGATTTTTTTGGTTTTGTATTTATTTTTATGGGAAAAAAAGAACTAACTAGCATGTTTTACAGCCTGCAAAAGCAACGCAACACAGTGAAGAAAGATCGTTTGGTAGGTTTAAAATGTCACTAAAATGTTTACACTAGTCAGCAGTAAATGCAACCTGGTAAAATCTGGTTGATCTTTGAACTAAATACCGGGACACATTGGAAAATCAATTCGGCCAAAGGATTTTGAAAGTATAAAGCCGACATTCCGGATTTCATCTCTGTATATGAAAATGGGGGTCAGTCTGATTACCGCAGGATACCGCAGGATCCCCTGATATTGGCGTTTTCAATGGAATTTACCATATTATTACATGGAATAGGCATTATATAATAAATAACAGTATATATCTTCACTTGTTTTGTTGGTAAAAATAGCCATGCAATAAACCAACTGATTAAAAAGACACCCTGTCACATTAGCCTAAGGATAACACAATTTGGTGTTATTAATTCGACAAATTATGTGCTTATTTTCTATTTTTATATTTGATATATTTTTCATAACTATAAATCATGATTTAAGGTTTTTCTAGATTAACATGATATTTGAATTTTTCTTTTGATGAATCCGTGCAATATCACATGTGTGACAATATAAAATAGGTTCATCCATGATATCTTTAGTTATGAGTTATATTCTTGTTGGAAAATATTTTTAAAAAAATGTCTTGAATGATGTATCCAGCTTTTCATTGAAGAAAATTAAATATATAGTAGGATCCCTATACCGCAGGATCCCTCAAACTATATAGTAGCACTTTAAGGGATCCTGCGGTAGCGTACCTGTGCTGCATAATGCTGGTTTGAACTCATTAAAACCTTTTTGTACATACTATTTTTGTTTTGACATATATTACTAGTCAGTTGATGTCACATGTCACCTAAAACTAATTGTAAATAAGTTACTGAATTATGTGTTTTGTCTCTTTTAAAATACCAGACTTAAGGACGAGTTCAACTGGAGTAAGGACGAGTGAAAAATTTAGACCACTTGCCCCACAGGACGAGTAGGTCCAAAAAAAAATTTCGAGCCCTGGTCTAGTAGTAATACATAATCCCTGAAAATTTCAATGCTGTATAACCGAAAATAAGGTGTACAGAACAATGAGAACTTCCTATGTAAACAGCTTGCAAAAAGCTGAATTTCAATGATTTAGCTGCTGGTAGTGTTTGTCATCATGTAATTACGTATCAGAAAAGAGGAGTCTGATTGAAGCGAATCATTTAAAGTGTGTTCGTCTTTAATCACGTCAGTCAGAAACAGTTTCATACATACAAAAATACAAATGTATGGCATCTTTGCGGAATATTTCACATTGTAGGAAAAAATGTGACTTTTTGAAATGAGGGTACCTTTACTCAAACATCGGCTGTGGAAGACACACAAGTCATGTTTAAATGAAATGGCATGCAAAGTTTAGGCAAGGCCATGGTTGATTTGTAGAAGCATGAGTTTTGTATAAACGAATCTTACTTTCAAAACCAGCATAAAAATGTAAGGTGACCAATTAGAAATTTTGCTCAGTGTATATCTATACTTGTTTTGATTTTTACCAAACAAAATATTGCAATGAGCTCCTGGCACATGCCCTAACATAATTCATGAAAAACAACTTTAAGGCAAATTAATCCTCCTCAAGTTACCTGTTCTTTCATTAAAAACACAAAATCAACATTTCCTCACCAAATCAAAGGTAAACCTAGGTTTTGAACACGATATTTTAAGGGCGTTTGATTACCCATAAGAAATACTGCCAGACATTTTGTCTTTGACGTATGGTTAGCTTTTTACAGTGTCTTAAACTTGGTACAAATTGAAATTATCTCCCTTTAAATTTAAACAATAGTAAACTTTAGTCCTTTACAAAAGCTTTATCTCTGATGACATTTGAATTTTTTTCAGTGATTTGTTTGGTGGACCTCTGCTGGAAGTAGGTGACAAGATAATCTAATAAAAAATCCCAATGATTTTGAAGAAAAGTGGCAAATAATTTGATATGGGACATTCTATTGAAAGTACTGTTAAATCGCAAAAAGGGCATGGACGTAAAAATACCACTCTAAATTGTGTTACTGGTAGAATGATCCTGGCTGATTCGAACTTTAAACAACAATTTGATAGCATGTCTTTCAGACTGGGTCTTTAAAATTTAAAATTGACCTATCTCAAAGCTACAGTAACCCACCAATAACGTCTATTTTGCCCCCTTGTATGTTTGATTAGGGCCATTGAGGTTGCATTTATGACAACAAAATCATACAATTCAACTGTTTTATGAATAATTGATTTGACGTTATTATGAAAAAAATACATTTAATATATCACTCACCAATACCGAGAAAAGGTATATATATACGAGGGTTGTCCCAGTAAATCGTGGACTTTTGTTATAACAGGAAACGTTTCAAATGTTCATTTTTCCACACTTTGAAGTCACTAGTTGAGATGGTAATGCATTGTGTGAAATTTAACTGCGAAATTTAATTTGAATGTACACTGATATTTGGACTCGATGAATTTCATAACAAAGATTTCGACGTGCTCCGCATACGCTGATGCACCATCAAGTATAGTTCATAATTTTATTGTCTAAACTGTAATTTCACCCATTTTTGTACAAAATGTTTATATACACATCATTAAAAATTAATACAATTACTGATACACGTCTCTTTTTATAACAAAAGTCCACCATTTACTGGGACAACCCTCGTATTAACAGTGTAAAGTTAAATATTGGTTTCAAGTGTAGTTACTGTAACTGATTATTCATCTAATTACCCTATTACATAGCAGTTTTGGAACATTTTTCTAAAATTTTGGAAAATGACTTATACCATTAATTTGACACAGAAAAAAAACCCCCATACATTTGGTTGATTTTCCAACTGACTGATTAAGTGAGTAATCCTTAAAGTTCCTGCCAATATGCATCTGAAAATGTTGTCTGCTTTAGTCATCTGCTGTATATATTTGCACATATTATTGACTAATGTAAAGTATGGATGCAAACAGTGTGGCCCCAGATCAGACTGCTCCTACAGTCTGATCTTGGTCTATACTGTTTGTCAGAGAGGCTTCTAAAACATTTCGGCAGATGACAAAACAGATAGCATTTGTTGTGATTGGCAATTTAACGATTATTTGATTTCTTGTAGATCAGACCATGCACTATGAGGAAGGGGAGTCACCAGTAGACCACCTACAGAATGTCATCTACAACTATGCCAGTGCTATAGGGGTCAAGGGGAAAGATGCTAACCTTCATCTTCAACTGGGGATGGTGCTGGAAGAGAAATACTACATAGAAGACATGTTTGGATTTAAGAAAGAGGTACATTGTTTATCTGAAATATTTGGTCAGTGAGTGCTATTCTCAAGTTGACTGAAAAAATAAGGCCAACATTGCAGATGAATGGGAAAACAAGATCTTATTCAACTGTTCTATAACCCATAGATCCAGATAAGGAGATTTTATTGGTGTAAATTGTGATCATTTTCTTACCCATCAATTTGAACATGTGTTTTGGGTGCTCAAAAGAACCGTCTCATTGAGACGGTTCTTTTGAGTACCCACAACATATGCTTTGGATGAGAAATAAAGAAAATAGTTTTCCAATACACACTCTTATCTGGAGGCCTGATAACCATTTGTATATGGTTTGGTTTTACAATCCATATCGATACAGTAACACTTGGATGGTCCATTGTACATTTTTCAAGGGTTCATGGGTTTGAATTTTAAAATACTTTTGTGTCTTTGGCCCAAAGATTGTTTTCAACTTGAGTTAAGTTAACAGTGCAGACCCTGATGAGTTGTCACATTCTGTTGAGATAGAAAAGGCTTGTAAATTTGTTTTATTTGAAAGAAATGCATTTTAGTTGAATTATTACCTAGTGACCGATTTTAAAGAGATTTCTTTAGAAGGCATGATATGTCTATTACCAATAAATATGTTCATGGGGTGTGAATAAAGCTAGCTGTATTGATCTGTATTTACTTATCAAATAGAAGCTTTGAAGCATGGAAAACTTACAGACCGAATTTGGATGAAATTTAGCAATTTCATTCTGTCTGTGACTTCCAAATTCGGTAAAAAACAAAGCTTGTGAAACCTTGGTTTTCTCAGCGTCTGATTTACATAATTTCTGTATATTGAAAGAAGTTAGTATACAGTAAAACCTGTCTTAAGCGGCCACTCAAAAATAGACAAAACAAAAGTCTTGAAGACAAATGGTAGCTTAATGAAGGTCAAAAGTATTGCAGAATGCTCTCTTGGAGCATTCTGCAATACTTTTGACCTGCATTAAGCGTTAATCGGCCTTGAAATCCAATTTTGGTCTTCTTTATGAGTGGCCGCTTAAGACAGGTTTAACTGTATTATTTCTTTTCTTCCACAGGCTCATGATGATTTCCCATCATTGAATATTCAAGCTACAGAAAGTTCTAAGAGTGATGAGTGCAATGCTATTTGTAAACTACACGGTGTTGAGTCGACGGCCCCGCTACCCCTACAGTTGAAGGCCATTGACAAGGAGTACCACAGCTGTGTAGCTGCCGGTCAGTCAGCTAAGGCAGATCATGTCATGGATCTCTATGCTTGGAAATCAAAACAGGCGTCTCAGGTCAGTTACAAAGATTGGTTTGTTTGTTTGATTTTATTCTTTATGGACAATCAACAATATTTCAGTTAAACAGGGACAAGTCTTCCTGGGTTGAACCAGTACTAAGCTAGGATAAATGTGTCTTGCCCAAGGACCGCAACACAGGAATGCCGGTGAAGCTCGAACCCGCGGCCCCTCGGTCTTGAGCACTCTACCACTGAGCCACTGCGCTCCCTAAAGATTGGGCTAATATGGCCATCGTCATGATAAAAACCTGACTTTGTTGCATTTGAACAACAAAGGGGCAGACCAGCCTGCGCATTGGCGCAGTCTGGTCAGCACCTTTGTTATTGGTTCTATGGTAAGTATTATAGCTAAACTAGCTACAGGTAAAATTTCAATATTCTATCTACTCAGTGTATCTAAGCAGGTTGGTTTGAGTCATCGTTGTGATAAAAACCTGACTTTGTTGCATTTGAACAACAAAGGGGCAGACCAGCCTGCGCGACAGCGCAGTCTGGTCAGCACCTTTGTTATTGGTTCTCTGGTAAGTATTATAGCTAAACTGGCAATAGGCAAAATTTCAATATTCTAGCTACTCAGTGTATCTAAGCAGGTTGGTTTGAGTCATCGTTGTGATAAAAACCAGACTCTGTTGCATTTGAATAACAAAGAGGCTGACCAGCCTGCGCATTGGCACAGTCTGGTCAGCACCTTTGTTTTTGGTTCTCTGGTAAGTATTACAGCTAAACTAGCCACCGGCAAAATTTCAATATTCTAGCTTTTCATCGTATCTAAGCAGGTTGGTTTGAGTTTTAATTGGATGGAAATCCTGAAGACAGACTTTTTGCAATGAGTGCCATATTACATATCCAGGTATACTTCTAGCTCAAAGTTTTATGAAAGAACAGTCACCCCTAAAGCATAAAAAAGAATTTCAAAGCAAAGGATTAAAATACACTCAAACAATTGAAGAATTTGTTAAGTACACACACCAGTCCTTTGGAAGGAAATAAAGAGATAGTATCATTTTTGGCTCTATGTTCTTCACAAAACAACTCTTTTTAAACTCAAACTGTAGATTGCTCAAAGTGAAAACTGTTGCCCTTAGTTTATAAAACTGGTCCTTGTGCTCAACTCACATGAGCATGAAATTTGTTACGGTCATACTTTTCAAAATGCCAACAATTGTTGGCATTTTGAAATTTATTACCGGAACAAATGCCATTGCTTGTTGTTCTGAGCAAGAAAATGCCTTGGTTGTTAGCATTTTGAAATTGATGAAGAGTTACAAAAAATACATACTCAAATGAGTTGAGTATGAAAAAAGTTTTATAACCTCAGGTCCTGGTCCCATTGGCTTTGATAACAAGTCAAATATATGACAATTTGTTTCACTGTTTATAACAGGAAGGAGCGGCTGCCCAGAAAGCAGCAGATGAAGAATCTCCTCTAGGCCAGTCCTATCTCAAATATATGGATGCCCTAGCCTGTGACGAGGCCAAGGCGTTATACAACTTCCATGTCGGCCGCATGATGGTGGTGCAGGGTAACTACGAGGATGCTGTTCAGAGGCTGGAAACAAGTCTTAATTGGAATCCTAATTATCAACTTTCAAGGTAAGACACTAATAGCTCCCAACAGGTTTAAAGGAACTAGGGAATAAGGCTATTTATAACATGTGAAAGGAAAAATGTATAAACATGAGGGAATATAAGCATTTTGCAAGAACAGGAAACTTACTTGCTTAATTCAAACTAACACTTGGGATATATTGTAATCAAATAAAAGGGCCTATAGAATTTATGAATTACTTTTCTTCTTTCCTATCCAAACATACACTGAACAAAATTTATAATTGGTCACTTTTTAAACTCATTATTTCTGATCAAGCGCTAATAATGTTGAAATGAATTTTGCCTATAAATGTGCAGTTTAATGGGAAAAAGTTGTCTGTCCATCCACGTTTTTTTGGTTAAAAATGCAAAAATATGCTTTTTTGAAGAAAAATGGTTTTTGATTGAAGTTTGATGGAAATAGACTGGTCTAGTCGACTTAAAATAAACATCAAACTCTGGAAATTTTGACTAAAGTAGACTTTTTACGCATTTTTTTATTTTTTTTATTTTTTGAGATATTTGAAATTCATTAGTAGCTTATACAAAATTGTTGTATGCATTTTATTTTACCTGAACAAGATAGTCCAAACAGAATAGAGCTTGATTAGTCCATTTTGTGATGACAAACATTTCACTGCTGCTGCCCACTTCCCGTTTGAATGTAAAAATTAAAAGTCAATTTGACAGTACTTTGCATTATTATTCTTCAATTTCCAAACTAGAAAAGTGATGTCCAGTAGTGATACATTATCGCTGACAATTTCAATACCGTATCACAGAAAATAAGGCGTACAGAACAGTGCAAACTTCCAATGTAAACTGCATGCAAAAAGCTGAATTTCAATGATTTAGCTGCTGGTAGTGTTTGATATCATGCTATTACGTAACAGAAAAGAGGAGTCTGATTGAAGTGAATCATTTGAAGTGTATTCGTCTTTAATCACGGCAGTCAGAAACTTTTTCATACAAACAAAAATACAAATAGATGGCATCTCTGTGGAATATTTCATATTGTAGGAAAACGTGACTTTGAAATGAGGGTACCTTTACTCTAGCATCTTTTGTGGAAGACATACCAGTCATTTTTAAATGAAACAGCATGCAGAGTTTCGGCAAGACATTGGTTGATTTATATTAGCATGAATTTTGTATAATAGAACCTTACTTTCAAAACTAACATAAAAATGTAAGGTGACCAATTAGAAATTTTGCTCAGTGTATGTTCTGGGTGCTTAAAAAATATCTCAGTGACATGTTTCATTTAAGCACCGAAAACATGTATACTGATAAGAAATGCTGAAATTTTCAATTTTGTGGTTGTATATTACTTATAGACTAATTTTTTTCAATCAAACTACTGATAATTTGAAGCAATAGTTCTGGTACCATTGACTTTTAGTCAACAAGAGTTGATTGTATTATGGTTATGTTTTATTAGGTTTTACTTGGGACTTGCACTAGCCTTGAAGAAGGATGGCCCTGAGGCAAGGGCAAAGGAAGCAATCATGTATCTACTTGAAGCATTTGAGACCTTGATGGCAGAGAGAACCAAACAGGCCATGTCTCCGGAAACTGACATTATGGTTATATTTTGTAGGTTTTACTTGGGGCTAGCCCTAGCCTTGAAGAAGGATGGCCCCGGGGCAAGGGCAAAGGAAGCCATCATGTATCTACTTGAAGCATTCGAGACCTTGATGGCAGAGAGAACCAAACAAGCCATGTCTCCAGAAACTGACAGGTATCATACTTTAACCTTAAAGCACCAATTACTACAAATGTCATATATGTTTGTCATCTGCTGAAATATTTTATAAGCCTCTTTGACAAACAGTGTAGATCCAGGTCAGACTGCTCCTGTAGGAGCAGTCTGATCTGGGTCCACACTGTTTGCTTCTATACTTAGATTAGTTGCTAATGTAAGGCAATTATTTGCAGTAGATGACATCAGCAGGCAACATTTTCAGATGCATTTTTTGTTGGCACTTTAATCCTTATCATACTGGATATTTTTATGCACTACACTCCTCCCTAATTTTTTTATCCGTTTAACTTTAAGATTCGTATTTACAAGCAGATTGAAGAAAAACACAGCGTGTATCCTGACTTTTTTCATTTTTTTTTTCAAAAAATTATTTCAGGAACACTATCAGAGTGTTCCGTTTGTATTCTAATCAGCACCTGTGCTGTGTAGATCCTGATCTGGGTCCAAATTGTTTGAAATGGTTATCAGCAGATAACAAAAGTCGCCCCTTATAAGGAAAGTGTTAATATGAGTCAACTATCATATGTTGTGAGTGTGAGCAGGGAACCTTTAATTGGGCCCCGTCGCCGCAAAACCTGTCTTTGGGATTTTGTCAAAGCCAGATCCAAACCAGTCTCCTCAGCTACAGAGACTAGCTAGAAGATCAAAATATTGCTTGTAGCATGTTTAGAGATGATTGTTTCAAAAAAGCGAATAACAAAGGCGCTGATCAGTCTGCGCAGATGCGCAGGCTGGTCTGCGCCTGTGTTGTTCGCAAAGCCCCACGCGTTGAGGCCCAATTGTTGACTGGGATATAAAGCATCTACACAAACAAAAAACCCTCTGGTGTGACTACACATGCTAGGTTGCTCTGAAACATTGTGTATGTATATTGAGGATATGGTAACGTTATTTTATTTCAGCTACATTGTGCCTGTGTTGCGAGCAGAGAACTTGATGACTCCTACGAATGTACACCTGATGAGAGGTTTTATTCAACTTGGTAAACTACTGAAACAGAACCCAGATATCAAAGATGCTATGTCTCCTCAAGATGTCTTCCATAAGTAAGCAGACACTGAGGTTATACAATAAAACCTGTCTTAAGCGGCCACTCAAAAAGAAGACTAAGTATTGGTTTTCAATTCCCATTATTATTGGCTAATGCAGGTCAAAAGTGCTGCAGAATGCTCCAAGGGGAGCATTCTGCAATACTTTTGATCTTCATTGAGCTACAATTTGCCATTAATACCTTTGTTTTGTCTATTTTTAATTTGTCGCTTAAGACAGGTTTACTGTAAAACATTTTCATTCTTAACTTACTGAGTACTGTTTAATAGCTTGATCCTATAAGCTTTCCCAGGAAAATTGTGTCGAGGTCAACTTATCATTTCGATATGACCATAGCTGTTGACTGGGACATTAAACCACAAACCATACAAATCATGCTCAACGCATCTGGGCAGGAAATTTCAATTACTCAATAAATTGCTCAATAAAAGATAAAATGGTAAAATCGCTTCAAGACTCTCAGATGTTGTATTTTTCCTGCTAATAAATGTTAAAATGCCATCAATCATTGGTATTTTAACATTTATGAATGTAGTTTTGCATATTAATAGAAAATAGTTTGAAATTATTTTTTTGTATCACTTACATGGTGTTTGCAAAACTGATGCTTGCCAGTAGGTAAACTTACTGACCTTTACTCTAAAAAGTGACAATAGAAAGCATGCAGAGTGTGCAAAAGTCGAGTGTGTGTGACCCCCCACAATATATTTACAATGCACAATCCTGACTGTATTTTATGTAGCTTTACGGTAGAATTCTATTGCTCAGACAGGGTTCGCACAGGCTTGAGAAAAAATTTGAATTTAGAGGGATTTCTTGAAAAGGCCTTGAAAATTAAATCTGCTTTGAAAAGTACTCGAAAATCACTCAAAAATCTTGAAAAGTCCTTGAATTCTACTATTTTCTGTAGGACTTAGCTCTGTCGATAGAGACCTAAATCAGTATAAAATTGTTGTGCCTTTATTTTGTGCAGCATATGCTGCACCAAATATAGGCACAACAATTTTATAATAATTTTCCAGTACTAATGCCTCCATTATCTCAGTCTAGCATTTCTGAGGTAGAATTTTAATACTTAGATCAGTATTTCCCATTAACTTTAAGTCCTTAAAAACTGTTGGAGAGGCATTTAGAAGTCCTTGAAAAGTCCTTGAATTTTACTTAAACTGCCTGTATGGACCCTGTCAGAAAAGGGTTTATATCTTCCATTTCAGTGCAGCATTATTAGCCACTCAGATGTTACCAGTGATTTCTCGAGGTGATATGTATAAACAGTTGGAGTGGGTTTTGTTAGATGCTCATGCCAATCTCCTCGACATCTTCTCAGAAAACCAGGCTGGCAATGAGAAACTCATTGTGCAAAGATGTGAGAGGTTATCTGCCCTTATTTCCCACTCAACCATACCTCAGAATGATCAGCTATTAGCTTTACAAGAAAAGGTAATATAAGCCAATCCTGCACTGTCAAACTTGCTTACCTTGAATACACAGCTTATGTCGAAGTGATCATCCATTCCTGAACAGTTCCCCTATATTGCAGGGGCGTAGTTACCGATGCGGCTGGTACAGCTTTGGCCGCACCAATAATTTGCACATTAACAGATTATCACTGGCCAAAAGTAAAATCTGGCTTGTCAGAAGTGCTAAAAATTCCAATATCTTGATTCCAAGCAGCAAGTTGCACTCTCAAAATATACATCAGTTATATGATACCACAATGGAAAGTTTGATTCAAATGAATGAATGGTGACCACCAATAAGTGCACATAACTTTTCAGAGTGGAGTGGCAATTATCAAAATAGCGACTGTACTTAGTCAAAACAACACTGCTTGGTTAATCTGACTATCGTGATTATGATTGAAGTTGTGGTGGCTGCATTTATTATATTAGGTACGAGAAAGCTGGGTTAACGTTAGATTAGCAAGAGACTAACCCTAACTTAACATTGAATTAGACAAAAATAAATTCCATGTCATGTATCAGTTGAAACCAGTTTTCAGAATCTTTGAGCAAAACTGAATTCTTAAAGACAAAACAAACATGTCTTGCTCTTCATCTGCTTTTGTACTGTTATAAAAGTGGTCAATTTGATTTTAATCAGTATGTTGTAAGGTAAAAATCACAAAATGTAAAGGGATTCCATGCTATTGACAATTGCTAAAATGCAGGAGCTTCCGGGGGCTTCCCCCCCCCCCCCCCCCCCCCCCCCCACCAGGGCGCAGCCCTGGACGCGCTGGGGGCCTAGGCGGCTCCTTAGACCCCTCGCCTATGGCCATACCAATCACAAATTCGTAGCTACGCCCCTGTATTGTGTTGTATTTCAAACTTGTTAATATTGAACTCAGTTATCACTAAAACTTGGCAATATCAAAGAGGTTTTTATTCCCGAAAATTGGTTTTCCGCTTGTTTATCACTGCTTGTGTTGAAGCAAAAATTTGTGTTGGTCAAAAAGTCAAACGATATGAATGTTAAACAAAATAATTTCCCTTCTTTCATCGAATAATAGCGTTTAATTCAGTCCAGTTTAATCCATTATTGCGAGTAATTGCCAATTAGTTATAGCGTGGAGGCGGCCATTGTTTGTTGATCAGTTTTGACCAAAAGCATAGAAATATTCTGTCACAATAAATTTTTAAAATTATTTTACTCTAATCAGGGTTCCCACAAGCTCTGGAAATCATGGAAAACATGGAAAATCAGGGAAAATTTCCATGCATGGAAAAATCATGGATTTTGAAAAAAAACTAAATAATCATGGAAAAATCATAGAATTTCGTGAAATAATTTGACGAAACCACCAGTAGCCAGAAAACTAGCTGTCAGACACACAAGTTGTGTGTCTGACAGCTAGTTTTCTGGCTACTGGTGGTTTCAAGGTTTGCATAATTATTTCAAAATACATGCATGGTCTGCATGCTTATTTAAATACATTACTGTTTCTTCAATCCCTATTTATGCTCAGTGTGGTGAAGATGCAGCTAAAATGGGATGTTGGAGGCCATGCATTAAATAGTCATGGAAATGACTTTGTTGATCATGGAAAATCATGGAAAAATCATGGAATTGTGTTTTTGAATTTCTGTGGGAACCCTGTCTAATCCTATATAATCACTTTATGATTATGCTATTGTATAATGGAGAAGCTGGTGCTGGTATGAATCTGTTACCTCATATTTTGATTCTTATGCAAATAAATAATCTGGAAAAACGGATCCTTCAGAAATAGAGAGAACCTACAATATTAGAAAACAGCAGACTCGGTTTTATTGAGTCAGTGAGAAATAATGGAAAGTGCAACAATTATCATGCCCCCTAGCACTGGCTTAAGCAGTATTCTGCTTTCCATCAGAACCCAATATTCCTGAAGGACCAGAATATGAAAAAATATCAACATAATATTGTCTTAGTTAAATGCCTGCTCAGAAGTCTTCATAGACATATTTTGAATGATTCCTGCTGCAGCTTTTTTTATACAAAACGAAACTACAACAATAATATGTGCTACCATTTTAATGATTGACATGCCTTTTTATACCCGCGTTTTTCTTTAGAAAAAAAGGGTATATTAATTTCGTGTCAAAGTCGGTCCGTCGTCCGTCCGTCCGTCCGTCTGTCCGTCCGTCCGTCTGTCCGTCTGTCCGTCCGTGCGTACGTCCGTCCGTGCGTACGTCCGTCCGTCACGTTTCTTGTAAATGTATCTCCTCCTAAACCGTTAGAGGTAGCAACTTCAAACTTTGTAGGTGAATAGGTCACATGATGTAGAGGGTACTGGGCGACATTTTGTGTGACCTTGACCCCAAGGTCAAGGTCAAAGGTCAAATATTGTATTTTCTTGTAATTGAATCTCCTCCTTAACGGTTAGACGTAGCAACTTGAAATTTTGTAGCTGAATAGGTCACATGATGTAGAGGGTACTGGGCAACATTTTGTGTGACCTTGACCCAAAGGTCAAGGTCAAAGGTCAAATATTGAATTTTCTTGCAAATGCATCTCCTCCTAAACCTTTTGACGTAGCAACTTCAAACTTTGTAGCTGAAAAGGTCACATGATGTAAAGGTTACTGGGCAACATTTTGTGTGACCTTGACCCCAAGGTCAAGGTCAAAGATCAAATAATGTATTTTCTTGTAAATGTATTTCCTCCTAAACGGTTAGACCTAGCAACTTCAAACTTTGTAGCTGGATAGGTCACATGATTTAGAGGGTACTGGGTAACATTTTGTGTGACCTTGACCCCAAGGTCAAGGTCAAAGGTCAAATATTGAATTTTCTTGTAAATGCTTCTCCTCCTAAAGCTTTTGACGTAGTAACTTCAAACTCTGTAGGTGCATAGGTCACATGATGTAGAGGGCACTGGGCAACATTTAATGTGACCTTGACCTGAAGGTCAAGGTCAAGGTCAAATATTGTACTTTCTTGTAAATGCATCTTTTCCTAAACTGTTGGACGTAGCAACTTCAAACTTTGCAGGTGCAAAGGTCATATGATTTGGAGGGCACTAGACAACATTTGGTGTGACCTTGACCCATAGGTCAAGGTCATATAGTGTATTTTTTGTAAATGCTTCTTCTCCTTAATCATTGGACATAGCAGCTTCAAACTTTACAGGTGCATAGGTCATTTTATGTTGAAGGTACTGAGCAACATTTTGTGTGACCTTGACCCCAAGGTAAAGGTTATAGGTCAAAAAGCGGGTATTTGCGATGGTGTACCATCGACTTCTGCTCTAGTTAAATTTTAACAGTTATCAAGATTTTTAACTTTTGAAAGTTTTCAAGATTATGCTACATTTAGAATTTGGGGACATGCTTTCTATTTCAACAGGGTTCCACAAGCTCTGGAAACCATGGAAAACCTGGAAAATCACCAAAAAAAGTTCCATGCATGGAAAAATCATGGAATTTAAAAAACAACAACTGAATAATCATGGAAAAATCATGGAATTTTGTGAAATAATTTGATGAATTCACCTGTAGCCAGAAAACTAGCTGTCAGACACACAAACTTGTGTGTCTGACAGCTAGTTTTCTGGCTTTTGTTAGTTTCAAGTTTTAATTATTTCAAAATGCATGCATGGTCTACAAGCATGCTTATTGAAATACACTACTGTTGCTGCATTTCACATTTATGCTCAGCATGGTGAAGATGCCGCTAAAAGGGGAGGTAAGAAGCCATGCATTAAATAGTCATGGAAATTACATTGCTGATCATTGAAAAATCATGGAATTGTGGTTTTGAATTTCTGGGGGAACCCTGTTTCAAGTAAGTCCTAAAATTCTGGATGAAGCATGATACACAAGGTTCTTGTTTCACCAGTTGGTTTAGTACAATCAGCCCTTTTATCCTGAAAACAGTCATATAGTAGAGTTATGATTATTCCCTGTTTTGAATATATGGACTGTCAGATTTCTTATAGCTTTACAACTTTAACCCATGTACATGTTTAACCATTTCCTTCATGAAATTTTATGCTAAGCTCCACCCACTATGAATAATTATATAAATAAACTTTCACATTTGTACATAGAACAAAGAAATTACTTGTCAGGTCCACTAGTGTAGGATCATATCTAATCCTATTTCCATAAGCAAACAGAGTAGACCCTGATCAAGAGCTGCCTGATCTGGGTCTGCTCTGTTTGCAAAAGAGTTAAAAGGCATTTCTATGAGGAAAAGGATTAATAATAATATTTTGTTACTATACAGACCTGCCAGCAACTAATTCAGATCCAGCCTTGTTCTAGTCACGCCCTCTACCTCCTCGGTGCCTCCCAGTTTGCTAGGTATGAGAACACGCCCCCTGGGGAGGAAGCTAACAAGCTCCTAGAGGATGTCAAGGCTTCTTTCAAGACTTGTATTTCCTTGGAGGGCAAGCCAGCAGCAGGAGAGGTACCTGAAGCATTAAAAAGTAAGAATTACAAATGGTGCATATATGTGTGCAAATATACTCAACTTCAGTGAAAAGTTACTAGTAAATCACATACACTTAACATAGGACAATATTTAGTTCATTCTGAACGAAGAACTGTGGATACTTCAACACTCAATTTTATGGCATAGGGTGCCATGCATCACCACTATGGAAAATGGTATCCATCACACCCGAATGCATTATAATCATTCCTTGACGGACCCCTGTAGTTTCCATTGCATTGTATAGGAAAATGCAAAGTTTTGGTGCTACCTTAAAGTTTGATTCACATTTTTCGCCTTTAATGGGATAACTTAAGCCATTTTGGTGGCGTTTTCAGTAAAAATGTCTAGGGCATGTTCTGGCATGTTGTCTTCTGAAAATGATGATTTCAAAATCTTAAAAACTGCAAAAAACATAAATTGCATGTGCATCACGTGTACCATAGTTCCAGGGCTAGTGTAACTGTTTTATCTCTCGAAACCAGCTTGTCGTTGACCAGAAACATGAACGTAACAGTAGCCAAAGAGCTGTTTTATTTATTTTCCGAAATATCGACATTTCGATACTGGTAATTTTTCATTGACGCTTAGTATATTTTAGTGTCAAAGCTAAAAGGTAGCAAGACAACTTTCAGAAAGAAGCCTTTGGTCTTGTATATTTCTATTTGTAATGTTGACTAATCTTATAGATTTATTAAGAAAAGTATTGTACATCTGTCTTGGAGAAAACCTGTTCAATTTCCCTAAATATAAAAGAGAGCTACCTTATTAACATAAAAAGACCTAGGGAGCGCAGTGCCTCAGTGGTAGAGTGCTTGACTCGAGACCGAGGGGCCACGGGTTTGAGCCTCACCGGTGTCACTGTGTTGTGTCCTTGAGCAAGACACATTAACCCTAGCTTAGTACTGGTTCAACCCAGGAAGACCCGTCCCTACATAACTGAAAGATTGTTGATGAGATGTAAAGAATCAAATCAAACAAACAAACAAACAAACATAAAAAGACCAAGATTCATTAAATTTATTGAAATGCAGTGAGACCCATTTTTTCTTTGTCACAGTAATGAAGAAGATTAAAGAAGCTGCTGGTCAGGAAATGTACCACAAAGGCCTCAACTTTTGGCTGATATGTAAAGCCAGATTTAGAATACCAATTCAGAATTATTGAGATTTTCTTTCTTATAATTTATGTTTGATAATAATTGAATAGTTTAACTCTTTCCTTGTTAGGGCGACGTTTGATACTCTGATGGTATTCCTGAAAGAATTTTTTGAAAAAAAATATTTTGATATAAGTCAGCAGACGACAACAAAAGCATGAAAAATTACCCAGCATTCAAAGCTTTAAACCTTACATGGTGGGGAGTAAAATACTCATTATTCCTTATCTTTGGCACTGTGTGTGAGCTTGTTGGTATAGTAAAGTCAATTTAACTTTTTGCCTACTGGGATAATTTTGCATGGTTTTTGTTGTCTGCTGATTTTTTTTCAAAATCAACTTTTATGAAAAATTCTTTCAGGAGTACCATCAGACTGTCAAGCAGTTTGGATCCAGTTCCGGCCCGACATATTGTCAGGCCTGATCCTGGGTCCAAACTGTTTGCAAAGTTTATCTGCAGACGACAAGTTGCTGCTAGTAAGGAAAGCGTTAAACCTTTATTTGGTAGGGAGTAAAATACCCATTATTCCTTATCTATGGCACTATGTGAGCTGGCCCTTATAGTAAAAGTAAAGAAGAAGGCAAAGATCAGGAATGGATACATTCAAGTACCACATCTGCCTGACTTGAGACACCATATGGGAAAGTGACAAAATCACAAGGAACCATCACACACGAGAGAGCCAAGCTCTTTCCCAGTAGGTGATCAAAAGTCTGCAAGGAACAGACAAGACAATATAATAATGACAAATTTGAAAGATAAATAACCTAAAGGATCCACAAAAGAAGCGCTGTGTTGGAACGGTCTGTAAAAAAAATCAAGTCAATTTTAACAGTGATACATCAGGACTTTAGTTAAGAGTGCGTAACCAAAATTTATTTTTCTTATTCCTCATTCAAAACATATGTTGTGGGTACTCAAAAGAACCGTCTCAATGAGACGGTTCTTTTGAGCACCCATAACATATGTTAAAACTGATGGGTAAGAAAATATTTACATTTTTACGCTGAAAATTTTTGTTTATCTAAACCTGTGTACATCAATTGCCGTCTTTTATGACTAGATCAGCAATGGTGGCAGGAGAAAATCAAAGCAGCTGAGGCCAAGAAGAAGGCAGAGGAAGCTAAAACTGACAATGGTAAGGGGGCACCAGCAGGAAGAGGGGCACCAGCAAGGGGAGGAGCAGCTGCAAGAGCCGCAGGGGCCAGAGGTAGAGGGGCTGCAACACCAGCTGGAAGAGGAGGTAGGTTTTGTTACTATATTTGGTATTGAATATTAATTATTATATTGGGACAATAAAGTCTAAATAGAGGATCTTACATGAGTGCTCATGCTTTATTGAATTTATTAAACGAGTTGGGGAAAAGAGATAAAATGCAAGGCTTGCATAGCATTTTATCCTTTTTTCGCAATGAGTTTAATAAATTCAATAATACAAGAGCAGGAATGTTAGATTCTATTTATCATATGACATTAAGATTATTTTGAAATCTCATTTCTGCCGTAAAAACGTTATAATTTTGTCAATATGTACGCAATGTTGTTATGGACGTCATAACGTTTCCTGAAAATCTGTAAACCACTCCCACAGACGTGACGTCATATGATAAAGCACTTTATTCCCCATCATTTACAGCATACAACAAAATTACTTTATGTATTTAGCCTTGCTGTAGATTTGTATTGAATCAAACAAATTCCCACAGGGGAGTAAAATCGGACAGTGAAAATTTTGAATGGCATATTGCTTTGTGCTTGTCTGTCTGTCCTTCCTTTGTCATACATACCTTGTTAGCAGGATATCTCATAAACTAAAAGAGCTGCAGCTTCGAATCTTGGTAAGCTGATGAAAATGATGATTGATTGGGTTAACAAATTAACTTTTGAAGGAATTATGAAAAATAATATGAAATAGGCACACCTAATAGACAACCAACCAGATAGCACAGTTATATGGTATTTGTGTGAGTGGATACTCTAATGAGTAAAAGCTGGCTTTAAACCTCACTCTGAGTATAAGGAAATCACATTAGCTGTAAAATAATGCTGCAAGCTATTTGGAAGGAAGTCCCTGTTGGATATCTTTAGGCCTGTGTATACAACATGTAACTTGTGGTTGCCTCTTTCAAATGCGTGACGATGCACACGACGTTTGGCACAAAACTTGTCAGTATCACTTCCTGACGTAACGTTATAAGATTTGAGATGTCACATCATTGGGATCACACAACTGCTTGTTTGAAAGAGTTATCATTTACGTTCAAGCTCTTGGTGATTGAACAAATCCCTCAGTCTTATGGCTAAAATATAACTTAAATATCAATAAAAACGGTATCTTCTCGATTCAACTTTATTTTTTGGATTTTTTGATTGTCAAAAATGATCAAGGCACATTTTTTAACGGTAGAATAAGGTTCTTAGTTCGATCGAATCGACTCCGTATACATATCGGAACTCTGCGACAGAATGGAAATCAGGCCTTCATACTGCAGATGAAAAGAACAGAACTGAGCCTCTAATTGTAACAGCAACCAACCCTTGTTGGTTGGTTGCTATTACATGAGCATGGCCATTGTTTTGAAAAAGAGTACAACTTTATGGACAAACATATTTTTTTGGGCACATAGTTTCACAAACAAGATTTCAAGTTTTAACCTAACTTTATTCTCAATCAGCAATATAACATTCCTTCGAATGTAATATGATTGAGCACACACGATTAACAGCCTACAGTCTATTCTGTAAAATTTCATTGACATGTAGAATTAATTTCATGGCAAATTTTTGGGTTTAGCCTCACTATGCTAAACCCAGATATATCCTGTTTTGAAAACAGTGTAGATCCAGATCAGGTAGTTTCAGACTCTTTTTCCTCTCTGCTTGCAAATGCATGCTGATGACTGGAATCCTGCAAGTTCATTGGATGAAATTGAGGAGGAGTGTAGTACACATAGGTCCAGATAAGGACATTTTATTTGCGTAAAATTTTAATTATTTTCTTACCCATTTATTTAAACATGTGTTTTGGGTGCTCAAAAGAACCGTCTCATTGAGACGGTTCTTTTGAATACCCACAACATATGTTTTGGATGAGAAATAAAGAAAAAAATTGTCCAATGCGCACTCTTATCTGGAGGCCCGGTACATGTACATTAAAATATGAGCCGTGACATGTGATTTCCAACAATGTGTCATTTTGACAAGTGTAGACTCAGAGGAGCCTCTGCAGCCTCCTTTTAAGCCTAGAAGCGCCAAATGATATTCAGTCAGTAGCTTAACACTCATAGAATATTCAAGAGACTAGCAAAGGCTCTGATCAGACTGCGCATATGCGAAGGCTGATCTGAGGCTTTGCTGGTTGCACATACCACATTGTTGGATATCTCATGTCATGGCTCATATAAAACTTGCTGAGGATCAAAATAATAGGCCGGGTGCACTTGATGCTTATCAAAACATGAATACCTGACTTTGTTGTATGCGAGCAAAAATCGCAGACCAGCCTGCGCATCCACACAGTCTGATCAGTGCCCTTGCTATTCACTTTCTGAAAAGTATTATGACCCCACTTGCTACAAGCAAACTTTCAATATTCTAGCTAGTCTCTATAGCTAAGCAAGCTGGCTTGAGCCATACCTGGTCAGAAACTCTTGAGACAGGTTTTCTGGCATTGACGTCCATATAGTAGTTGATGGAATTTATTTGATGTAAATTTCTTTTGAGCACTGTCATAAGAAAACCTGTTTGTATACCACATGTACGAGCAAAGGCACACATATCAGCCTAAATCAAGCTGTGAGGTTATAAAACTTTTTTCATGCTCAACTCAACTGAGCATGAAATTTCAACTGCTCATAAAAACTAAAATGCTGAAAAATAAAGACTTTTCTTGCTTTTAAACTCACAGATGTTGTACTTATCATGCTAATAAATGTTGAAATGCCAAAAAGTGTTGGCATTTTAACACTTATGAGCTTGATAATTTTCATGCTCTGTTGAGTTTAGTATTATAGAAATATAACATTTGGGCCAGTTATATCTTCAAATTATGTACTAGCCATTGATGGTACATCCAAATTTTCAGTATTCTACAGGACTTTAGTCATGTTAGTTAAGAGTGTGTAACAAAAATTTAATTTTCTTCTTTCTCAACCAAAACATATGTTGTGGGTACTTAAAAGAACCGTCTCAATGAGACGGTTCTTTTGAGCTCCCAAAACATATGTTAAAACTGATGGGTAAGAAAATATTTACATTTTTATGCTGAAAATCTTTGTTTATCTAAACCTGTGATTCTAGCTCTAAAGGCTTGTTTGAGCCTAATTCCAAATTAAATTCAGAAGACATTTTCTTGTGAGATGGTTCTGGTATCATTATGTTTACTTTCAGCTCCAGCTCGTGGTGCAGCACGAGGAACAGCAACAACCCCAGCCAGAGGCGCCCCAGCTTCTAAGGTAAATTATATGATAGCACATTCAGGATAACCCTGGCTCAGAATCTTTATTAGCCAAAACTTTAGCCAAATGGAAAAAGTTGAAGACAAATGAAATTGACTTTAGACAAGGTTTTAGCGAGAAAGTAGTTCGAGAAGGTGTTCTGTATCTAACTCTTTGTCCGCTAGGGGTGACTTTAGTCATTTGCTGATAACCTTTGCAAACAGTTTTGACCCAGATCAGGCCCGACAAAATGTCGGGCCTGATATGGATCCAAACTGTTTGACACCCTGAGGGTATTGAAAAAAATCCAGTATTCAAAGAATTAAATATGGCACAATAATAAAGTGTGAAGGGATAATAAAGCAATATTGAAAAATCCAAAAGCTAATAAAAATACACTTTTTCACAGGTATATAATTTTTAAACCTTCTAGAGTGTACTTTTAGCCACTGACTTATATTTGTAGCCACTCTACATTTTTAGTAGCTAATGGCTACAATGGCAAATGGCAGGGTGAGCCCTGTCATGTCTTGATATGCTATATCAATTTATATTTTATACTAACTAGTTATATACAGGAAAATATTGATTAAAATGTTATGTACATTTGAAAAAGTTATATTTCACATATGAAAATATCAAATATAACTTCTTCCCACCAGTATTGGTTATCCTCTGCTTTCTCCATTGACTTCCTTGAGCCCACTTTTGATATTCAAATGTCTATAACTTTCTTATAAGTGGACAAAAAAACAAATTGTAGGTATTCATTTCTAAATTAGATCATAGTAAACATTTTTGTAATAAGATTGTCAGGATTTGTTGTAATTTTCATTTCTTAACTCTAGCTCCTGTGGTTTCAGCTTTAGAAGACAGATACAATTTGCAATGTCATCATAAATATGATATCATTTGTGACCGTATATGTAGTCATATATGATCATGTATGACATCAATTTCAAAACAATTTGTTCTGTTTCAGAATTGTATGTAATAAAATAGAAATTTCAAATTTTTGTCACTTAGCCATCCATTTTTCACTTCACTTGATAAAATAAATGTCATATTCATTCCAAAAATTTGAATATTCTCTTAATTATGCTGAACACATTTCTGATAGTTATGGATTCCATTTATTATGTCCTCAACATTTAAAATGAAATGACATATGAGCCACGACATGAGATTTCGAACAATGTGGTATGTGGGACCAGCAAAGGCTCAGACCAGCCTGTGCATACACGCAGTCTGATCAGAGTCTTTGCTAGTCGCTCAAATATTCTATGAATATTAACCTACTGACTGAACATCATTTGGGGTTTCTGAGATTAAAAGGAGACTTCACAGGCTCGTCTGAGTCTAGATTTGTCAAAATGCCACATTGTTTGAAATCATATGTCACTACTCATATTGCTTTTGGCTTGTCCACCCTTCTGTCCATCTCATATACCTTATTTATTGGCAGGATATCTCATAAACTATTAGAGCTACACTCTGAAACTTGGGTAGCTGATAAAAAATAATAAGTAAGTTACCAAATAGTAACTCAAAAAATTGAAGGGATTCTGATTTTTTTTTAATTAGATTTATCACCCTTGTTTAAAATTAAGAGTACCACCCATATGCACACACATATGGTTGGGTGCACGGTATTTCACAAACACAATTTCTAGTTACAATGGAGTCATGTCCTTAACTATTAACTAGGTGGACGCTAATTGGCTGGCTTCTACAAAAAAGAGCAGTCTGCTCAGGGCTTATATTGTTTGCTTCCATGATAAAATTAGTCTGATAATATTTTCAGGACAACAAAATATTGGAGGGCTAAGGGTTAACTTATTTTCGATTAGCACTGTTTTCTGATGGTCTGATCCATATGGTAATTTGTATTATTTCTACTAGGCTCCAGCAGGAAGAGGGGCACCAGCTGGCCGAGGAACCCCTGCCAAGGGAGCAGCCCCTACAGCAGCCAAAGCTGGAACTAAATCTGAACCTGAGCCAGCACCTGTACCAGAACCAGAGGCCCCTAAACCAGCCCCAGCTACTGGACCAGCCCCTATCAACAGGAAGACATATCATCCTAGACTGGGACTAGCCCGGGCCCATAAAGCTGCAGGTGAAATACAAGACTCACAGAAATACTACAATGAAGTGACAGTCATGTCACCAGAGGTAGGCTCAAAATAACCCTTTCTTACAACTAGCAGGTTAGCAAAGAGGTTGTTCATGAACTCAAATTTGGAGATATAGCTGTCATGCAAATATAAACAATTTGCAGTAGAGTGACAGGAATTTTAATACTGATTGGTATTTTGGGAAGTTTAAAAGAGGCAAAGACAATGGACATGATACTTGGAAAATGTAAATTTCCAAATAGTTTTCTTCCTTATTCTCAGTAACATATGTTGTAGTTAAACATTGGAATTGCCTCTATGAGCCACCATACGCTTTTTTTAAACAAATCCTCAACAAATTTCATTTATTCAAGAAAATGAGCATGTAGAAATGAACAACTTTTCATGTAGTTTGTCATGCACCTGGATGACAATAATAGACTGTCTATTTTATGCTTCTGACAGCTTATCTTGAGATGTTTCATGGGAGTATATTGCTAAATTGCTAGTTGCCTGGTTGTATATTATAAATATATTCTTTTCTCCAGCGTGATTTGATTTTTTATAGCCCCGTTTTGAACCAGTGGGGTTATATTGGATGTGGGTTGTCTGTTATTCCGTCTGTCCATCAATTATAATTTCGGTTCCCCTCAATATGTTGAGAACAAATTAATAGAATTTGACCAATTTTGTATGCATTGATATTGACAAGACCTTAGTTGGGATTGTTACACATCATTTCTCTCACATTTGTCACAGAGTTATGACCATTGATTTATACCTGAATTCCTTCCATAATTTTGTTTCCTATCAATATCTTGAGATCAGATGGATAGAATTTTACCAAATTTTGTACATGGCGTTGTTTTGTATATGGAGTTATGGTCCTTGATTGACGTCAGAATTTTGTTTCTGCTCCATGTCATTAGAAAGAATGGATCAAATTTGACCAAATGCATTGATATTAACAATACCTAGGTTATGGTTGTTAATTGTATTTTTGCAAATTTTTAACAGAGTTATGGCCCTTGGTTGATGTCAGAACTTCGTTTCCGCCCAATATTTTGATAATAAATGAATGGGATTCGACCAATTTTTGTGTGTGCATTGATATTAACAAAATGAAAATTGGAATTGGTATGCATTGTTTTTCACTAATTTGCAGCAGAGTTATGGCTCCTGATTGATGTTGATTGGAATTTTTATTCACACTTAGCTTTTTAATGTACAGCATGAAAAGAGCTGAGGTGGGGCTATAGTCAGATTCTCTGACAATTCTAGTTTTGCCAGAAATGTAATATATGGTTTAAAAAGAACACATTTCACCAGCTGTTCTGAATTAAAATGCTTGAAGTCATGCAATTTTTGTCAATTCGTGCAACCACACTATAAAACTGCTTTTTGAGTGGCTATAAATTGCAACTAAGATACATATTGGTTGTGTAATTAAGAAATGTATCATTCATAGTTGGGCTCAAGTGCTATAGATAACACAGGGCTAGAAATCCAAAAACATACAGTGAACATGCACACAAGGGTGTTAACCATATATACCAGTGACTCCTAAATGCGTACTTTGGCATAATGTGGCATTTCATCAGGGTCTACACTGTTTTCTAGACAAAACAATCTTCAGAGGAAGAAATACATTTTTTATTTGAAATTCATATATGCATATGCTTTGTTTCTATCCTTATACTCTTACGCTACCTGTGAGTGGCCTGAGTTTCATGTCAATAAAGATATGTCATCATCATCATCATAATCATCGGGTTTTGATTAACATGCAGGTGCAGGAGCATCTTCCACATCAGTGGGTCCTTCTCCAGGTAACTGGCTAGCTACACACAGAGCAGATCTTACTTTGGGTAAGACTGCCATTTGTATATTTGTAGCAATTTTTTTGGCAGGATGCCCTTCCTTTCACCAACTCAGACACTTTTGGCAGTCCAAGACCTCCACCTATACCCTACTGACTTTGGCTGTGTGCTCCACCGTTGGCACCATGAATTAGTAGTGCTCTACTGTTTGACCACTGCTACCTAACTTGTGACCCCTTAATACATACAATTGACCATCCCAATGTCATTGTACTGAGCCAGAGGGAAGAATCCAATAGTGCATAAAGGGTTAATAGAAAGATATAAAAACATAATGAAGTTGTTTGGTTGCAGGTACATGATGCATACATAGAGTTGGCCGACATGCTGGTGAAGAATGATCCCTTGAGTGCTGTAGATGTTTACACCAAGTTCCCAGTTTCGGAGAAACCATCTTTTGACGATGCTTACATCTTCGGGGAGATTGTCAGAATTCTGGTGAAGGCGGAGAAGTTTGATGATCCCAGACTTGCACCAAACATGATCACTTATGGAAAAATATTAGGATTAGGTAATTAATTATTTGGCTAAGCCCATGATGAAATGGTTCTTAATCCTTTGTATACTGGTTCAGGCCTTTAGATTTATGGTGGGCCCGGGTCATTGTCCCATGATTTGAAAATATGGCCCATCACTTTCCAAGGTAGTGAGCCCAGTGGACCCATCCTTTTTAGTTGTAAAAGAATCTTACTTTAATAAAAATATTCATCTTACAGCGAGTTTACAAACTCCACAAGTAGGTAGTCAATACAGTAAAACATGTCTTAAGCAGCCTCTCAAAAAATACAAAACAAAGATCTTAATAAAAAATGGTAGCTTAATGAATGTTGAAAGGATTGCAGAATGCTCCCCTTGGAACTTCTTTTTTGAGTGGCCGCTTAAGACAGGTTTTACTGCATAATCAGCAGTCAATATACATATATGCATACAAGTGTCTGTGTGTAGGTAAAGTGTACTACCCAAATGTCAACTGTAGTTAGTTTGATATGCTTGAGCCCATCATTTCAGAAAAATGACTTACCATTTTTTGCTCCATGGGTCACTTCGGCCCACCAATCTTGAAAAAAATCTGAAGCCCTGCTGGTAAATCATAAACAGGTACTTAAGCAACCAGAGTAAGATCCAGATGAAATGCCGCATAAGGCGGTATTTCATCAGAGCATGCACATGTACTGTTTGCTAAGATAAAGACATTGTCAGGGAAGGAAGTACAATTTAATTTGGAAATTTTAACATATGACCCCTTGATATGTACAATGAACTATCACAGGTTCATTGTTTTTAACCAGATGGAGAATTTATTAGTAAACAAACAGTTAAAGGCACTATGAATTGTCTGTTCTTTTAGAAGGAAAGGGGATATTTTCATATTGACAAAGAAAAGAAAATATTAAAATATATTTAAAATCTTGTTTTTTCATTAACAACTACCTCAGTCTGTTTTTTGACACTATTTGACTATAGAATAAGAAGTGGCAAACCAAATATTTTTTAAACTTAGCCCGATTTAATGATGTATTTATTTTACAGGTGCTCTTGAGAAATATGTGAAGATATTGGAAGAGAAGTTTAAGAATGAAACATTGAAGAAAGTTTACGCTGGTGTGAATGGTAGGGATGTAGATGACCCAGAGATGCAGGCTTTCTTCAAGTTCAAATGCTGGTTGTAGAGCAGATACAGTAAAACCTGTCTAAAACGGCTACTCTAAAAAAGACTAAAAATTGGTTTTCAAGACAAATTATGGCTTAATGCAGGTCAAAAGTATTGCAGAATGGGAGCATTCTGCAATACTTTTGTCCTTCATTAAGCTACCATTTGTCTTTAAAACCTTTGTTTTGTCTATTTTTGACTGGCCGCTTAAGACAGGTTTAACAGTATTATTGAATAAATTAGACAGCACACAATAGTTTGGTACTTATAGAATAGGTACCCATCTACACAATCTCACCAGAGCCTTCACTGCTTATATACACAACAGAAAGTAAGAAGTAAATGAAGGCTCAGACAAAACATTAATCCTCTAGCATCACCAGATAGCTGCATTTACATATAAAAATAATTATACAACGAGTTCCAGTCTTCAAGATAAGAGTGCATAATTAAGAATTAATTTTGTTATTTCTCAATCAAAATATATGTTGTGGGTACTCAAAAGAACCGTCTCAATGAGATGGTTCTTTCGAGCACCCAAAACACATGTTTAGACTGGTGGATAAGAAAATTATTACAGTTTTATACTAAATACTTGGCTTATCTGGAGCTATGTGTACCATTTTGTCATGTACAAGCCCAAATACAGTTCACTTTTGATAAATCAAAGCCTATAGGAACAGACCCTGAGTTTATACAACTTTATCCATGCCCAACTCAATTGAGTGTGTAATTTATCATGCTCAGAAATGTTAAAATGCCAACAATTGTTGGCATTTTAACCTTTAGGAGCTGGATAAATACAACATCTGATTTAAGTTTCTTGTGAGCAGTTGAAATTTCATGCACAGTTGAGTTGAGCATGAGAAAAGTTATAACCTCGGGGCCAGAGTTAAAAAATGAGTTGATCGTTACTTAAATTATTAGCAAATATATGTAGCATTATTTGACATGTTAACAATAGCAATGTTACAAGAATTGTAACGAAATCATCATGGTCATTAGAATTACTTTACTTCAAGTTATCAGTTGTTTGAGTTGAAAGGAGTTGGATTTTAAATACTATGGTCCTTATCGCGAGAAAACCTGTCTTCAGAGTTGCCAACTGAGTAAGCTTCAAATCAATCTGCTCAGCTATAGAGACTAGCTCGAATATTGAAATTTTGCATGAGGCTTGTTTAGATAATGTACTGAACAATAGGCAAATAATATAGATGCTTATCAGACAGCACGGATGTGCAGGCTAATCTGCACCTTTGTTCACTTTCAACAAAGTCAGGTTTTCTCACCACGAGGTCCATATGTAATCAATAATAGATTAAATTATTTTCATGTTTTGCTTTCAAGAGTTATATTGAGGGTACTTAAATGAGCCATATCAGTGATATGCTTCATTTCATAACTAACAATATATTTTTGCAAGAAAATAAAGAAAACATATACAACATGAATAAATCATTTCTTATCACGACATTGCGTCTTGGAGTGATATAACACCATATTAAAATGGAAATTTACATATTTAGTATTGTTAGATCATTACTGATGCTGTTGCACGGACAAAAATTTTAATGTTTATGACAAGCATTTCTCAGTACATTGTGCTTTCAGTTGTTTACAGGCAGCATTCTAGTTTATCTGTGATATAAATGTTGTGATATGTGTTGATATAAGCATTGTGATATGTGATAAATATTGTGATAGAGATTTAACCTGCCAATATTATGTTCTGAATATGGTGTCTGCTTATTATATCTGCTGCATATATTCAAAGGCCTTCAGGACTAATTTTATCCAGTGACCTATATAAAAGTGACTGGACACTCAGCCACATAGGTATTTTGGGGCATGTACCACGTGACTTACACCTGGTGCGCCTTTCATCGTATACTCACAAAATGATGATGCAACTTGAGAAACCGCTGCATTTATAGGTACATTGAAGAGCGTACTCCGTCATGAATATCGCTCATTGCTACATCTTGTTTATAGCAATCGAAAAACAATTTATCAAATATTTATAAATGATATGTTTCTTCAATGCTATTACTAATCCTATGGAGTTATGACCGTGTAAACATCGGCTGATTTTATGAATGTTGTGGAATTCATTATAAATGGCTTCGAAAATACTTGTTTCACTGCAACGTGTAAAGCTTCAGACATGGCTATGTCTGTGTCTTTATGTATTTATCAGTTTTCACAAACTAAGATTCCTTACGATTCATATTTCATCGTAATTATACTATTTCGGTGTTTGTAAATGTGTTAAAAATTTTGGTAAACAATAGAGAAATTACGCTGTGTATTCCAAAACCGCAATAAAGGTAAATCGTGTAGATAAATGATATCTACCTGTGTAAGAAGCCCGACAGAGCTATTTGAGTTGAGTATTGGTATTTCCTTGGAGTATCCAGTCACTCTTATATAGGTCACTGCTTTATCATAGAAGTAAACACTATGAACCCTGATCAGACTGCTCCCTTGTGTCCATATTGTTTGTATTATAGGCTGCTAAAATAGATAATCATTTTAGCAAGCAGATGCCATTTGTTGTGAATGACGGGAAAAGGGTTTATAATGCTCATCTCTTAGCCATAGGTAAGGTTATGAATACCGGCATTGCTGTTTTTATTGCTGATGTATTGGCATAGTCAGGTATGCATATTTATGTACTTTTGTCTATTGCCAAGCCAAGAGCTCATATTTGATATATTATATAGAGGCTCTTACGCAGGTGATCATTTCATATAAAAATTAACGAAACAAGCCTTTGGAGAGTTTAATAAATTTAATATGGAGTGGTCATGTCCACTGAATAATAGTAACATCATATGATAAAGAATCTTAATATCATTTGTGCCAAAACTGGAGGCATGGTCATGACCTTGCCCTAGAAGGAGTAACACCCCTACAACCTAGCTGCTTATTTTTCTAAATCATTGTGCTCATTTGACACTCACCTGAACATTTCCAAGTTGCATTTATGACAATTACTGAAATTTTGTGATGACTTGACTAGTATTTATCCTGTACTTTAGTTAGCCAATGGTAAATGCTTTAAAATTTTGAATGCTTCTCTGTTTTGTTCTCAAATAAAATGTTGGTTATCAGGGCTGGAACTCAACAGGGAAGCAGTCTGGTCTAGGTCTGCACTGTTTGTTGAGGCCTTTTTTTGGCAGGCCACTAGGGTAAAGTCGGGTAAATTCGGACATCAGGTAAATTCGGACACACATTTGTAAACAGTGCAAATCCAGATGAGACGGCTCCTTATGAGCAGTCTCATCAGGATTTTCACTGTTTGCTTAGTGAATAAATTTTTTATTCCAGTATTTGAAATATGAAACAAACAAGGATGCTGTCCAAATTTAGCTGTCTGTCCGAATATACCCAACTTTACCCTAGTATTTGAAATTTTAGAACATCTACCATAGTTTATAAATTTAGCTGTGATAGTACTGTGTTCCATGTTTATATTTTTCTATAGTTTTTAATTTTATCTGAGAATTTGAAATGATTTTACAGATTTATTTTTACAGCAGATCTGAATAACTTACACAACTGTAGATAGTTTGTATTGCAATAAATGTTTGAATCAATTCAGTCTTAAAAAAACTGTGTCCAACTCAATAGTTTTCCAGATAACCCATATCAAATTGGCATACCATTCTTTTTATTGAACATAGGCAAACAGTACAGACCAAAGCTCTGATGTAGCAGACTGCCCATCTGATTGGTGCCTTCACTGTTTGCTCACATAATTTTCCTATTAAAATCTAATGAATAACAAAAAAAACCCACCCAACAACCCTGAAGTTGGAAATGGATATCATCCAATTGACAAGGATGGGAAACCCCAACCAAATTATATGGATAATAAAAGCACCGCAAGCACTGCATAATACCCCGCCACTGCTGGGGGCACCAAAAGTTATTTTGTGAGATATATAATGCCTAAATAGCAACAGAACTGAGATAGACAGTGATATGACGTCCTTAGTCACAATATGTAACCTTTGATGGTCAACATATCTGAGAAGTTTCATTCCGATATTTCATATAGTAAAGGAACTTCAGGTCAAAAACATTTTCCAGATTAATCAAGGGCGGATAACTCATGAACTGGAAAGGTAAGAGTGACGGTCCTTCGTTGTAATATGTAACCTTTGCTGTTCAACATATCTGTGAAGTTTCATTCAGATATCATAAACAGTAAAAGAATAACAGGCCAGAAACCATTTTTTAAAGGGAGAAAGGGCAGTAACTCCATCGAAAATGGTCGGATTTTGCCCATTAACAATCCCATACCACTCATCCCCAATAACAATATGTATGCAAAATTTGAAAAAATTCTGTGCATAAATACTCAAGTTATCGATCGGAAACAGTGAGCACGGACGGATGAAATGAACTACAGGTCAAAAACCAATTCTCAGATCAATCAAGGGTGGATAACTCACAATCTGGAAAGGTAAGAGTGACGATCCTTACCCACAATATGTAACCTTTGATGGTCAACATATCTGTGAAGTTTCATTCAGATACTCCATATAGTAAATGAACTACAGGTCAAAAACCATTTTTCAGATCAATCAAGGGCGGATAACTCATGAACTGGAAAGGTAAGGGTGACGGTCCATACTAAAAATATGTAACCTTTGATGTTCAACATATCTGTGAAGTTTTATTCAGATATTCCATATAGTAAAAGAATTTACAGGCCAAAAACCAATTCTCAGATCAATCAAGGGTGGATAACTCACAATCTGGAAAGGTAAGAGTGACGATCCTTAGTCACAATATGTAACCTTTGATGATCAACATATCTGTGAAGTTTCATTCAGATATTCCATATAGTAAATGAACTACAGGTCAAAAACCATTTTTCAGATCAATCAAGGGCAGAAAACTCATGAACTGGAAAGGTAAGAGTGATGGTTCTTTGTCACAGTATGTAACCTTTGATGTGAAACATATCTGTAAAGTTTCATTTAAATATTCCACATAGTAAAGGAACTACGTGTAAAAAACATTTTTTAATTCAATCAAGGGCGGATAACTCACAAACAGGAAAGGTACGATTGACGGTTCTTAGTCACAATATGTTACCTTTGATGTGAATCATATCTGTAAAGTTATATTCAGATATTCCATATAGTAAATGAACAATAGGTCAAAAAACCTTTTTTCAGACCTATCAAGGGCGGACAACTCACAAACTGGGAAGGTCAGTGATGGTCCTTAGTCACAATATGTAACCTTTGATGTGCAACATATCTGTGAAGTTTCATTCAGATATCATGAACAGTAAAGGAATAACAGGCCAGAAACCATTTTTCCAATACGAAAAAGGGCAGTAACTCCGTTAAAAATGGACGGATTTTGCCCATTAACAATCCCATACCACTCATCGCTGATAACAATATGTATGCAAAATTTGAAAAAATTCCGTGAATAAATACACAAGTTATTGATCAATCGGAAATGGTGAGCACGGACGGACGGACAGACACCGAAAGGTATAACATAATACCCCGACACTAAAGTGTGGCGGGGTATAAAAAGGGTTTGGCAATACTGTACCGTAGCTTGTATGCAAAAACAATTGATCCAGGGGATAAACATTTTTTTTTAAATGAAGGGTCGCATATTTGATTCTCCTGTCCCTATATGACTTTAACTCTTTTCATTCTGATGGATTGACCTATACATATTGATACAGTAAGTATCAAATTGTCCATTTTGTATTTTAAGGGGTTGCACTCACAATTTCTATAAAATGATGTATTTCTGTCACTGAAGATTGTTTTTATCTTAGCAAACAGTGCAGACCCTGATGAAATACCGCCTTATGTCCCATTTCATCTGGTCTTCACTGTTTACCAAAGTACTTGCTTACAGGTATTGAGAAAGAAAAGGGTTAACTGCCTATGGAATAAGCACACAGACACGTCCAACTATATAGTAGCACAGAATTTTGTAGACACGAATGGGCTTCCATAAAATTTGATGCAGCTAAGTTAGGATTGTCCATTGTTTATATTGAGGGCTCACAGGTAGTAATTTTCAACTAATATTGTATCTCTCTCTGAAGATTGATTTTGTCTTAACCTGATGAAATGCAAAGTTCTGTGGCAATTCATTTGGGTCTTCGATGTTTTCCTAAGTTCACTTTTAGGGAGTTTTCAGTCTACAAAAGGTTAATTTTGAAATTAGGAAGAAATCGGGTGATAAGTGACAAAGAGTGTCCACAAGGGCAGCCATCTTGGTAATCGTTCATTGGACAAAATCCATGTTTCAACTTGGTAGAGAATTTGATGAAAGAAATCCATAAATGGAAATTGGATGAAAGCAGTACAATATTCATTGGTGGGGCCCTAATGTGAAATTTGGTAGATATAGCAAATATAAAAATAAAGTTGCAAGATGAAAAATGAACAAACAAGAACATTTAAATCTCAACAAAATTGGTTTAATGTCACACTCTAAACATAATAGTAGAAAGACTTAACAAAAATTATTGCATAATATTAAGTCAAAAACAATATTTGATACCATAACACCATAAAAATATGACAAGCAAATAGTAAAGCATCTTCGCAAGCCAATGGTACTACTGTCCTGCCAGCCAAGAGTGACAGTGACGTCATGTTTTGTTTACAATGTTATCAGGGACTTAGAATCGATATATCACTTGTGTATTAATCCTATCCACAGGATAAAATTAATACACAAGTGGTATAAGGATTCGTGTAAGCTCAAGTGGAGTGTTCAAGTTAATATTTTACTTAACAATTGTAAACAAAACATGACATCACTGTCACTCTTGGCTGGCAGGACAGTAAGTCCACTTTGTTGTGCGTATGGAACAAAGTGGACTTAGTACCCTTGCTTGGGAAGAAGATGATAGTAATGGTATTACTTGACTTTTGGCTTACTGCAAAGGCGGCGCCTCATGAATGCGTAATTAGGACTAGTCAACCTTAGGCATAGGTAACAGCTGAAAAGGAGGCGTGGATCTATTCAAAAGTAACTTAATCATCTTGTGCCACCATCTCAGTCATTATTTAGTCCTTAAAACGCCAGCAAAATAACTGCATCTGAAAATGTCTAACATAAGCAGGGAGGCAAACATTGTGGACCCAGATCAGACTGCTCCTACAGGAGCAGTCTGATCTGGGTCCACACTGTTTATCTATGAGGCTTCAAATAGTTTAGTGGTCGACAAAAACATACATTTTGTGATTATGCGCTTTAAGGGTTAAGGAATTCGAGTTCAGTGTGTATACAGTTAGGATTTTCATGAAATGCACGCACGTTTGCACAGCTCAAAAAGCTTATTAACTATTCACCAAATTTTTATAAAACCTGATTTCCCTTCCTTAGCAGATGAAATAGCCGAACCACACCTAGATATGAATATTAAAGTTGCCGCCTTTACAGTAAGCGAAAAGTCAAGTAATATTAAAATGAATTTGTTCATGATTGTGGGAAAAATAAACTCTCCATATCTCACACAACTGCAGCCCTAGGCCCAGATATAGATGAGCCAGCTCATAGGTCTGGTTGTGAAAAATCCTGTCTTCAGGGTTTCCGATCAAGTAAGACTCACACCAGTGTCACTGTGTTCAGCTACAGATACTAGTTAAAATATTGAAATTTTGTGTGAAAGTCAGCCTCAAAATCCTGAATTCATGAATAATCCTGAAAACTTTCACCCATGAACTGTGCAGATGCAAGCCTGCACTGGTCCCATATGAGATAAGAACCAAAAAGAAAAAAATTATACTGGCTTGAATAATTAGGGTAATAAATTATAGCATTTCTATCAATTCATCTCTAGAAGTTGAAACAGGCTATGGCACTTGTATTACTAGAAATGAAATCTTTTAACCCTAAACATTGGTACAAACTATCGTCTTGACACAGCTTTCGACCCCATTGCATTCAGAATGGTCAAAACTCTTAACCCTTGTCCTCCTGAACCCGGATTTAACCTGTTTAGAAAAAAAAAACTTTAGATCCAGATCAGCTGGCTTCTGATGAAGCCAGCTGATCAGGATCCACACTGTTTTCCACTTAGCAATAGGGTTAACATGGGTGAAAGTTCAAAATTTCCAAAATACTGAACTTTTGAAATTCAAATTTTAAAACTTGCAGGATGGCTAAAAAAATGGATAATTAAAAGTTTAACTGAAAACTAATCAAAGAAGCTATTAGAATCTGCTTAATTAAGGATTATTGAGGCCGACTTTCTGTGGAAAGCCAGCCTCAAAATCCTGAATTCAGAAATAATCCTGAAAACTTTCACCCATGGATTAAAGAGTTAAGTTTCTGCCTGTAGAAAATATGAAAGCATAAAATAGGAGTGTATAAACCCTGATCAAACTGTTCCTGAAGAAGCAATGCAGGTAGACTGGCCCCAGGAGCAATGTGACCATGGTCTTCAAGCCATGTGTATACTACATGATCATTTAATATTTACAAGTACAGTACCAAGTCCTTATCAGTCTTGTACAATCCAATTTCTTACCAAAGACAGGGTTGACAGCACCGAGCCTCCTAAATTTGTTTTGTTTGATTGGACTCTTTACATCCCATCAATATTTACATCCCATCAACAATCTTTCAGTTATAAAGGGACGGGTCTTCCTGAGTTGAACCAGTACTAAGCTAGGATTAATGTGTCTTGCTCAAGGACACAACGCAGTGACACCGGTGAGGCTCGAACCCACGGCCCCTCGGTCTCGAGTCAAGCACTCTACCACTGAGCTACTGTGCTCCCACCTAAGTTTGTAACCATCTTGAGAGCATTTTAGTCATTTCCCAAATACACTGATCAGGTCTAAATGACTTATCCTTTTCTTTGATACATATGACATTTGTGCATTAAATTATCAATAAACTAATTGTATCAGAGGCGAGTGAATACTAACAATTGTCAACATAAAGCTCATTTTGAATTTACTTGAAGTGTCATCACGACAGTAATAGACATGGTCAGTTTGGCTCTGTCCTCTCTGGCTTAGAAAATTGGATGATACATTCTGAATAGTCTAGCAAATCACACATTTTTCCTGTATATATAGAGGATAAAGTTTGCATGTTTGACCGAAAAACTACTTGAGGAATTGTGAAAAGATAAAAGCAAATAAAAACATCAACTACACAGAAAAAAACACTTGCATTGAATAAAAATTGTTAGCAGCTATCTTATATTCTCACTGACAAGACTGGAAATTTTTTTTAACACTTATGAATAAGCAGCATACACATATCATGGAAATTTTCTAAGGACTATACACAACAAAAGCTGCACATGGAATTTCTATGAAAATATGATTGGTTATGACGTCTCATATCATATTGAACCAGTGAATATGTACTATTTTGAAAATAGTGTTACAAGCAGGCCTTTAGTTGAGAGTGTGTAACGAAAAAAAAAAAAAAAATCTTTTTTCACAAGCAAAAGTTGGCAAAACATATGTTGAGGGTACTCAAAAGAACCCTCTCAATAAGACGGTTCTTTTGAGCACCCAAAACATAAGCTAAAACTGATTTATAAAATATTTATAATTTTACACTTAACAATTTTGCATATTGAAACCTGTGTACAAGTAAATTAGATAAAAATTGGCTTGCAGTGTCGTACTTAAAAATATTGAGCAAGTTAGTTTTAAAATACCGTGGATAGCATTATGATTCAGTCTGGCCGGGCCGCGTAGCGCAGTCGGTAACGTGTCTGGCTACAGATGCGTGTCTGACTGCAGATCCAGGGGTCACGAGTTCGATCCTGGTCCGGTCCCATACTTTCGTGAAGATTGATCATGAAATGATTTCTACGGTCATTCTCCTCCCTTCCGCTGATTCATTCAAGAAGGTTTGTTGTCAGTTACAAGCGAAAGTATGTGCACGAATTACTGGTTAACCGCTTGTTCAAGCCTGCCCAGGAAAAAGTGTGGTTAGGTGAACTGACCGTCCCGCAATGACCATAGCTGTTGACTTGGGACGTAAAGCAACAAAACAAACAAAAAAACAACAACAAATGATTCAGTCTGAAAACAACATTGGGCCCAATTTTGTGTGTCTGTTTATCATCCAAGGTATGTGTTAGTGTGCTATGACTTAAATGACAGTATCTTGCTGACCCAAATCAGAAGAAAACCGGACTTAGGCTTTGTCACTTGTTTGTTTTGCTGCTTTACGTCCCAAGTCAACAGCTGTGGTCATGGCGGGATGGTCAGTACACCTATCCACACTTTTTCCTGGGCAAGCTTGAACAAGCAGTTTACCAGTACTTTGTGCACATACTTTCGCTTGTAACTGACAACAACCCTTCTTGAATGATTCAGTGGAAGGGAGGAGAATGACCGTAGAAATTATTTCATGATCAATCTCCACAAAAGTATGGGACCGGGCCGGGATCGAACTCGCGACCCCTGGATCTGCAGTAAAGCTCGCATCTGTTGCCAGACACGTTACAGACTGTGCTACCCGGCCCAGTTTGTCTCTTGGTAAGTAATACCAACCTGCTTAGCTACAGAGCCCAGCAGGAGTCTTGAAAATTTGAATGCAGCATTTAACTCTTGTCCTGCTGAACCTGTATATGAGCCGCGAAATGTGATTTCCAACAATGTGGCATTTTGACAAGTGTAGACTCAGACGAGCCTGTACAGTCCCATTTCAAGCTTAGAAACTCCAAATGATGTTCAGTCAGTAGCTTATCACCCATAAAATATTCAAGCGACTAGCATAGGCTCTGATCAGACTGCGTGTATGCGCAGACTGGTCTGCGCCTTTGCTGGTCGCAAATACCACATTGTTGGAAATCTCATGTCGCGGCTCATATCTTTTTTTGAAAACAGTGTAGAACGGACTCAGCTGGCTTCTAACAAAGCCACCTAATCAGGATCCACACTGTTTCTATACATGTTTAAAGCTGGAATGATGCAGGTTAACAGGCAAAAGGGATGAGTGTAGTAAATTAACTCTTAAAGCGCCAAGAAAAAATGCATCTAAAAATGTCATCTGCTGAAGTCGTCTGCTGCAAATAATTACCTAACATTACAGACAAATTAAGTATAGAAGCAAACAGTGTGGACCCAGAACAGACTGCTCCTATAGGAGCAGTCTGATCTGGGTCCACACTGTTTGCCATGAGCAGTCTATAGGAGCAGTCTGATCTGGGTCCACACTGTTTGCCATGAGCAGTCTGTTCTGGGTCCACACTGTTTGCCATAGAGGCTTATTGAACATTTCAGCAGACGAGAAAAGCAGACGACTTGTTGCGATTGGCGCATTAAGGGTTAAAAAATTTAGCATGTCAAGGGTTAACAATACAGACATGTGACAAGCTGGGACAATGAATGATATTCTAATGAAACTGCATTTGGCACATTTCTAGGGAGAATTATAAAACATTTTTCACAGATTACGTTACATCTTCACACACATGACCAGCATGATTCGTCAACCTCAGATCCAAGCAACAAACACAATAAACACATTTTACTTGATAGTGGCAACTTTTGTTATCTGCTGATAACCTTAACAAACAGTTTGGACACAGATCAGGCCCAACAGAATGTCAGTCCTGATCTGGATTCAAACTGTTTGACACTGATAATGTTCCTGAAAAAAACTTTTTAAAAAGTTAATTTAAAAAGATGAAAAAATACCACGCATGCAAAGAGTTCAAGGCAACTTAGACAATTTTAACTATTTGCATGCTGACTAATTTTTTATGCATTTATTGTCATCTACTGACGTATTTTCAAAATTAAACTTTTTCAAAATATTCTTTCAGGAATGCTATCAGGGTGTCAAATGGTTAGGATTTAGATCAAGACTGATGCTCTGTCTGTCTTAATCTGAGCCCAAACTGTTTGTAAAAGCTGTCAGCAGATGGTTAAAGTCGCTGCTAGCAATGAAAGAGTTAAAGCGCAAGAAAAAAATGCATCTGAAAATGTCGCCTGCTGAAGTCGTCTGCTGCAAATAATTGCCTAACATTACTGACAAATTAAGTATAGGAGGGAACAGTGTGGACCCAGAACAGACTGCTCCTGTAGGAGCAGTTTGATCTGGGTCCACACTGTTTGCCATAGAGGCTTCTTAAACATTTCAGCAGACGAGTAAAGCAAACGACTTTTGTTGCGATTGGCGCATTAAGGGTTAAGGTAAGTAATAAGACATGTGCAGGAAGTCTGAAATGATATATAAGCAAACAAAAGAAGAACCACATAAACTGCATTATACAGAAAGCAACATCTCTAAGCTGAATTATGCAGGTTATAGTATGATCAGGGTTCATACAGGCAAGACTGTGTAAAATTCAAGGACTTCTCAAAGACTTTCCTACTGTTTTCAAGGACTGAAAACTTAAGAAAAATACTGATTTACATGTTAAAATTCTACTTCTGAAATGCTAGAGTCCATTACTAAAGATATTAGTATAAGATAATTATTATAAAATTGTGGTGCCTTTATTTGGTGCAGCATATGCTGCACCAAATAAAGGCACAACAATTTTATACTGATTTAGGTCTCCAAAATCACTGTTGAATCCTCCTGTAAATGGTAAAATTCAAGGACTTTTCAAGGCCTTTGTGTGTTTTTTGTAAGTACTTTTCAAGGCTATTTTTATTTTCAAGGACTTTTCAAGACAGTCCTGTATATTCAAGTACTTTTCAAGCCTGTGCGAACCCTGATGATGAATAAACACAGAAATGAGAATCGACAAAAACTGCCATTGCCGAAAAACCTTTTTTTCCCCTTAAAACCTTCATCCCACTCCCCTTCCCCAATTTCTAAAGCTTTAAATTTAGAACTAGATGGGTTAAGAATTTCTTGCCCTGTTTCCTGAACCCAGAGATACCTTTTCACAAGACAGAGATAACATTTAAACTATGCAATGGAACAATATTAACAAAAAAAGTAAAAAATCAAAAGCAACAAATAAGGTTCTGCAAGATGATTAAAAATAAGGTCTACAAATATAAGCACACACAGTGGGTAGTAAAGAAAATACCAAGATATAAAAATCTTTCAAAGATCATTTTCAACAAAAACATATCATTAACAATTCGCCCGCCAGTCACAACTTTTGTCGTCTGCTCTCATGTCTGCTCATGTTCTTAGGTAGCCTATATTGCAAACAATATGAACCCATGTTTCATAGTGTTTGCTTTCATGATAAAAATCTAGTCCAAAATGCACTTAAATATATATGCAGCAGACGTAAAACAGACAGCATTTTCATTAAAAAATTTTGGCGGGATAAAGTTTACAGATGAATAAAGATTTGGAAACGGAATTAAAACCTTAATAGTATAATATTTGATAGAAATTGCTTTGGAACACTCTTAAGTTTTAAAACGAAAGGAGCTGGTTTCCTGTATAAGGTACAAGTTGGCATGTGTACCCATTGAAGAATCAGATCAGTCTTCTTCACAGTTTGATTCAGAGTCTTCAATGGCCACTCTATGGGTAGCCAAGGGTCTAACATTTCCTCGGATGGAACACTAAGACTGATCAGACTGTGCTTCTATGCATACAGATTTGAATTTTCTCTAAATGCATGTGCCAGCTTGTACCTTACGCTGGATACCAGCTCAAATAAAGTTTATAATTGTTATCTTCTCAGAAGACATACAGCACAAAATGCAATCCCCAGGCATTTACATAAACATGTATGGGGACAAGCAAAGTCTCAAAGTAGGGACCGAAATGAAAATTTAGGCCTCCAGCAGAGCTAGATGGATGAGACTACATTTTTTTAAAAATGTCTGCATATGCGATAGGTACCAAAATCTCATGAACTGGCTTAATTGTTTTTGCTCTGATATTTAACACTTTACCCCATATAGACTCCTTTTAAAACTTTTACAAGCAGAGCAGACTTAGATCACGCAGCTCTTGTAAGAGCTGCCTGATCAGGGTCTGCTCTGTTTGCTTATAGAAATATGATTAGATGTGGACCTGACAAGGAATTTATTTGTTCTATGTACAAATGTGAAAGTTTATTATAGTGGGTGGAGCTTAGCAAGAATATCAATGAAGGAAAGGGTTAATAAAATGAGACTGGACACATGAATTTTCTTTTCTGGAAACCGGCCAGATCTTGGGAAATCTATAGTGGCCAGTACAAGCAAGCATGCCCTGGTATAGATTCAAAGCTCTGAGACAGAAAAAAACTGTCAAAGTTGTTTCTCTCAGAATGAGCAAAACTCCCAAACAGTTAGACAGTCTGAGTGTAATGGAAATTCTAACACACCTCGCCTATATAGCCTATGGTTAATTCAGTGATTTATTGGTTGACAAAACACTGCACGGACTGGGCACAGGCCCGCGTGACGTCATTCGGTCGCAAGTTTGATTTTCATGACATCATCTATCACATACGGCATTGTAACGTTGGTAATAGACGGTGTGTAACATAGTTTTACAACTATTGGACGTTCAAAACATACGTAAAAATATGCCTTTCAGTCCAAACAAGAGTTTCGGGAAATTCTAACAGTCTGTTCAAGATGGCGGAATCTATATAGACTGTGAAGGATTTGTTCATATTTTTTAATCTTTTCCTGTATAAGAATCAAAATAAATTCGCACTGGCAGTGATTTGTTGCTTCATATATCACTGTCCGTCAGTCATAAGTGGATGAATCATTCGCGCTTCACGCTCATTTTTTATTCACTTTGACAGCTGACCTCCAGCCAGTGATATATTAAGCAACAAATCACTGCGGTGAATCTATTTCTTAATTAATGATAACTGGGCCTAAGGTTATAAAACTTTTTACATGCTCAACTTAACATGGAATTTATCCTGCTCATAAATGTTAAAATGCCAACAATTGTTGGCATTTTAACATTAATGAGCAGGATAAATACAATATTTATGGTAGTAAAACAAGATCAGTTTATTTTCAGCATTTCAGTTTTTATGAGCAGTTGAAATTTCATACTCAGTTAAGATGAGCATGAAAAAAATCTTATAACCTCAGACCCAGTTTGATATTTGATAAACATGATTTTTTTTAAAATTAACTGGCCCTGTTTACATGTAACTTGTTTCCATAACAGTCATCAGCAACAGAAAACTCACATTCAAAAAAGGGTAAATTGAAAAAACTAAAACTATGGTAAGCTGTCTATCTATTTGGTGGGTCTTTAAATGGATAGGTTTTGATAATCTCCCCCACCCCCTTGGTGGTTCCCTGTCTGAAGAGAAGCCTTGATCCAACTCTGATATATTCTGGCTGTCGTTTGAACTTTAATATCACTTGTGCTTTTTCATTTGTCTTGATGGAATCCTGTAAATATATCAAAATGGTTTAATCAGTTAAAGCCTAGAGGTACTTTCAATCATTATAAACTAGACAGTTCATTCCAATTTTAGGGATGTATGGTGATTTTTTCAAATTTCTATTTAACCCATATAAGCCTAGCATCCTTTTTGTGGGACATTGACAAATAGTGTAGACCCAGATCAGACGCCACAGAATGTGGCATCCTTTGTTTGATTTGATTCTTTACGTCCCATCAACAATCTTCCAGTTAAACAGGGACGGGTCTTCCTGGGTTGAACCAGTACTAGTCTAAGCTAGGATAAATGTGTCTTGCAATGTGGCATCTGATCTGGGTCTCCTATGTAGTATGTATGCTTACAAAATGTTCTATAAAAATAAAAAATACCACCCAAGAACCCGTAAAACGGGAATGGACTGGTTCAATTGATATCAGTGGGAAATTCCATTCAGCTTAAGTGGGTTAAATTTTAATGGAATACTCTTTAAGCAAACAGTGACATCCCTGATCATCGCCACTTTCTGCTGTGTCTGACATGGGTTTGCACCGCTTGCCTATGTTCCATAAAAGGAAGGTAGGTTTATATAGCTTAATAAGACTAAAACATATCACTTAGAGTATTAAGCTCCAAACGGTACAATTAAAACTATAGCAAAAAGTAGTAAATTTGAAACTCTCATTTTAACATGGTTTTATCCAGGCCTCCAGATAAGAGTGTGTATTTGAAAAATATTGTCCTATTTCTCACCCAAAACATGTTGTGGGTACTCAAATGCACAGTCTCAATGAGAGGGTTCTTTTGAGCACCCAAAACACATGTTTAAATTGATGGGTAAGGAAATAATTGCAAATTTAGGTGCACAAGCGATCCTTATCTGGACCTATGTTTATCTTTATCAAACTACCATGTACTTTTTTTTCTACAATATCAAACCTTTCTTGACTGGTGTATTCTTCCATCCAGAATGACACAATAAAAAAATAGGTCACCCTTGAGTGTGATGTCAAAATGGAAAAAAATTCTAGAATTCCCAAAATGAATAACTGTAGATTGTGAAGCAAACAAAATGATTGGTATAAAGTTGAATGAGCAGTTTCACTCACATGTTATCCACTATCTATATTCCCAGTTTGAAAAAATAGCTAAATTTACAAGTTAAAGAAAGTGACATAATCTAACAATTATACCCAAACATGATACACAATGTCTTGATAAGAAGAAAATGCCTGCAAAGTTTCAAAGAGACTTATAGAAAGCGGCACAGAGCTAAATTGGGCCTTTATGGACTGACCAACTCTCTTGGAGCATTCTCCAATATTTTTGATCTACATAAAGCCATAATCAGTCTTGAAAACCAAATTTTGGTCTTGTTTTTTTAAGTGGCAGCTTAAGACAGGTTTTACTGTAGCCACTGAACCACTTGATTCAGGGACTGGAACAACTCTAACCTAACTTATAAACCTCTAGAAAAACAGCTCAAACTCTATATGCTTGTCTGATATAGACCAACAAATGGATGGATGAACATATGCACATGAGCTTGCATGCCTACTGTAAACCACTTATATATAATTTGGGGGGTAATTTAATTTGGGGCTATTCACAATACAAACAGAATTCGCCAAAATAAGAGACCGCAAAATACATTTTTTTAATCAGTAACACAATAAGAAATAAATGGACACTCATCCATAGTATGTTGATATCTGTATCCTGTATCAATAAAGCAACTTTAAAACAAAAGTATGTTGACATGTCAAAAAAAACCTGTCTTAAAGTAAAAGAGCTACTCTTCAAGGAAAGAATACAGTAAAACCTGTCTTAAGCGTCACTCAAAAGCAGACAAAATGAAGATTTTTAAGACAAATAGTAGCTTAATGAAGGTCAAAAAATTGACCTGCATACATTGATACTTTTGACCTGCATTTAACAATAATCCGTTCGAAAAAAAGAAAGATTTTTGGTCTTCTTTTTAGTGGCCGCTTAAGACAGGTTTTACTGTATGCTTATTCTTTCCTTTAAGAGTCGCTCAAATGAGAATAGAAAATAACTTAAAGATCATTAAATCAAGAAACCGCCAAAATTAAATGCCAAGATGTCAGTCATTTAAAATTGCCAAATTTTGATGCGGCAAATATTAAGCGTTTTACAGAATTTCAACTTGACTAAAAGGTCCAACAAGCTGGTTGGTACATTATACATTTTATAAGGTAACAAGTTAGAATTTACAAAATTTCTTTGGCCTGGAGTCATTTGCAGCATCTCATCTAGGTCTACATTGGTAGTCAATGTACCTTTATACTGAGTTCTAGCCATGAAAGGGCTTAAATTCTTATATTCAGAAGTGATACAGGTTGATGGAAGGTGCCAACCAGGGAGGCCTAAGATGATGCAGTAAAAACTGACAAAGAATGTCTGCTGTGAGTGGAAGCTACAACAAACTGGTCAGTACATTATATATTTTATAAGGTAACAAGTTAAAATTTTCAAAATTTCTGTCCCTGGAGTCTATCTAAAATATTTTAAACTGCAAAACGTGACTTAAACAAACAATGCAGAACCTGATGAGATGCTGCAATTGCAGCATCTCATCTAGGTCTACATTGATTGTCAATGTACCTTTATACTGAATTCTAACCGTGAAAGAGCTTATTTTCTTATATTCAGGAGTGATATACAGGTTGATGGAAGGTGCCAACCAGGGAGGCCTAAGATTATGTGGAAGAAATTGACAGAGAATGTCTGCTGTGAGTGAAAGTTCACGACAGTCAAACCCCAAAAAGGAACACCTGCAGGCCTCCAGATAAGAGTGCGTATTGGATTTTTTTTTTTTTTTATTTCTCATCCAAAACATATGTTGTGGGTACTCAAAAGAACCGTCTAAATGAGACGGTTCTTTTGAGCAACCAAAAACACATGTTTAAATAAATGGGAAAGAAAATAATTGAAATTTTACACAAATAAATTTTCCTTATCTGGATCTATGCACCTGGAGAGCAGGTGTGAGATCTGCTATGCCTGCAACAAGCCAACTACCTGGAGGGGGCCTACAGATGTGGATGACGCCCCTGCATGTTAAAAAACATGATGATGATGATGATGATGATGATGATGATGATGATGATGATGATGATGATGATGAGCAACTCCTGCACTAACCTTGTTATATATCTTCATGACTTGTACCATCTGACAAACATTGCCAACATAGATTGTTGTCTGGAATCCCTTACACACCTGAGTGTCATGGTACAACAGGTAAATATCTGCTTCAAACTCCAGACATGCACTGGCCAGGTCCTTGCTTACCAACACCATACCCTGTGATTATAAAAGACAGGTTTCTCATGATGTGGCTAAAGTAACAGTTATTTTTACTTTCATCGACACTTGAATTTAAATACTAAAAGGTGAATGCAAAATCATCCCTATTTGGATAACAACATCAAAGAAAAATAAGTTCAACCTTTCTTTTATATGCAATTTTTAAGTGAAAAGGGCAGATTTGTCCAAATTTAATCCTCCACTGAAATGATATTTTTAAGAAGAATTCAACTCCCTAACTCTTAAGTCCATATTGGACATCACCCAGGGAAAAAAACTAAAGTCTGTTAAATACATAGTTCACTCTTCGTTTAAGCATCTCCAATAAATAATACAGTATAACCTGTGTAAAAGGGCCACTCCCAAAAAGACCGAAAATTAGTTTTCAAGACCAGTTATTGCTTAATGCAGGACAAAAGTATTGCAGAATGCTCCAAGGGGAGCATTCTGCAATACTATCGTCCTGCATTAAGCTACCAGTTGTCATTAAGACCTTTGTTTGTCTATTTTTGAGTGGCCATTTTACATAAGTTTTACTGTATACTAAACTGCACAGTATAAAGACTTTTAAGAGGTGTGTTAGGATGAAATATTTGCTTGTATACTGGTTAAACTCTTAATTCCCTTCAATTTGATATGCACCAATTTTCACGTTGCTTTTGTACAGTTCATTAGGGGAAAACTGTATTCAAAATTTTCATTTGGGGAGGAAGAATGTGTGTCAGACCTTTAGATAAGAGTGCGTACTGGAAAATTATTTTTCTTTTTTCTCAACCAAAACATATGTTGTGGGTACTCAAAAGAACCGTCTCAATGAGACGGTTCTTTTGAGCACCCAAAACACATGTTTAAATTGATGTGTAAGGTAATAAATGCAATTTTAGGTGCACAAACTATCCTTATCTGGACCTATGGTGTGTTTACCTTTCTCAGATCTTCTCTTTCCACCTCTGCCAGGGCCACTGTTGAAGCCTGACCTGCTTGTATTAGTCGGCATGGTAGCCTATGTCTGTGGACGGTACCCATCCCCACTTCATGGAACTGTCCATCTTCAAAGGGACCCAGCATTAAACTATCTCCTTCCCTTATAGATCCACTAAAACAGTTTTAAACATGAAATCATATCAATTTTGTACCATGTTTACTCTAAATGGCTACTCTAAATATGCTGTAAAAGCCTTGGACCCAAGGTTATAACTTTTTTTCAAGCTCAACTCAACTGAGCATTAAATTTCAACTGCTCATAAAAAACTAAAATGCTAATAAATTACGATTTATTGCTTTAAACTCCTCAGATGCTGTATATATCCTGCTGACAAAAGTTAAGTTGTTGGCATTTTAACATTTACAAGCAAGATAAATTTCATGCTTGGTTAAGTTGAGAATGAAAAAGGTTTTATTACATTGAGGGCTTGAAATGGGCAAATATGCACAACAGTTTAGGCTATGATCAGACTGCTCCTGGTCGGTCAGTCTGATAAGGGGTTTTACTGCATGTATTTGCTTCCATATGTAGAATTAATCAAATATATTGGGCAGGACCATGTGAAAAGGGTACTGATAATCATCTTATAAACTAGTAAAACTACCAAATCTTTAATTTTTACCAGGTTCCCACTAAACTTTTTAAGCGTAAAATTGTAATTATTTTTGTACCCATCAATACAAACATGTGTTCAGGTCTTATTAAGACCGGAGTTCTTATGAGTACCTGCAACATATGTTTTGGTTGAAAAATAAGAAAAGAATTTTCAGTTATGCACTCTTATCTGGGGGCCTGCACCTAAGGCCCTTACTGATAGTCAGCTTTCTACTAAATGTGCTATCCTGACAGGTACTCATGTTTAAGCTTTAAAAACATTAATCATTGTCAAAGGATTGTGGATTTAAATGGAAAATACATGTTGTATCAACCTATCTATTAATAGAGTAATGCTGATAAACACAACTATCATAACAACCACTTTATGACGATGATGATGATGATGATGATGATGATGATGATGATGGTGATGATGATGATGATGATGATTGTTTCAGACAACAATTTTTCAGTCATGTCAGGAAGATTTCCTGTCCTTCTGGGTTGACCCAGTACTAAGCAGTGCCATAAGTGTCTTGCTCAAGGACACAACTCAGTGACTCCAGTGAGCCTTAAACTAGCAACCCTTCAGTTCCCAGTCTAACACTCTACCAACTTAGCCACTGAACTCCACAATGATAATGATTGTCAAACTCTTTGCATGATGGGTATTTTTTTTTTTTTCAGTTTTTTTTGTGGTCTGACAATTTTTTTGAAAAAAATCCAAAAAATTCTTTCAGGAACAATATCAGAGTGTCAAACAATTTGGATCCAGATCAGGACCGATATTCTGTTGGTCCTGATCTGGGTCCAAACTGTTTGCAAAAATCAGCAAATGACAAAAGTCACCACTGGCAGGCAAAGAGCTAAACAAAGGGAACAATCCAGGGCAAGCTGAATGGAAAGTCTGATATGAAACAGTGTGTTTTTTTTTCGCAAAGGCATGTCACTATCAAGTTCCCTTCCAAATAAAGTCAGTTAGCAAACCTTAGCCTACCTGTGTATTCTACCTCCTACCACACTGCCAACACCTGTCACAGAAAATACCTCATTAATCTGAAAATAGAAAAGATTAAATCAACTGTGTGTGTCCCTGCTAGTGGAGACTTTTGTCGTCTGCTGAAAACCTTTGCAAACAGTTTGGACCCAGGTCAGGACCGAAAGAATGTCGCTCCTGATCTGTATCCAAACTGTTTGACACTTAGATAGTATTCCTAAAATAATTTTTTTTTAAAGTTAATTTGGAAAGAAAGTCAGCAGACGACAACAAAAGCATGAAAAATTAACCAACTTATAAAAGGGCAATGATGCAAGTACAGTAAAACTCAAAAATAGAGTCCTAAACAAAGGTCTTAATGAAATAGCTTTATGAAGGTCACAGTATTGTAGCATGCTCTCTTGGAGCATTCTGCAATACTTTTGACCTGCATTAAGCGAAAATCGGTCTTGAAAACCAATTTTTGGTCTTCTTTTTAAGTGGCAGCTTTAGACAGGAGTTACTGTACACCTGTCTTCAAAATTCTGACCTTGTAAGGCTTTAATCAGCCTGCTCAGCTATAGAGACAGCTAGAAACTTGAAATTTCACATGAAGCATTTTGCAAGATTGACTGCTATACATGTACTTTCAAGATAGCAAATAATAAAGATGCTGATCAGACTGCACAAATGCACAGGCTGGTCTGCACATCTGTTGCTTAAATACAGCAAAGTCAGGTTTTCTTGCATTGAGGTTTAAATATAAACTAATAATTGTTCATCAATGTGGGCACTGATTAGTTTATATGTTTGAGCTGATGGTTAATGTTCTAGTCAACAATTTTTCAGCAATGTTGGGATTTTTTCCTGGGTTGAATCAGTACTAAGCAATGAGGATTAAGTCACTTGCTCAAGGATATACAGGATTCCCACATAAAATCAAAAAACACAATTCCATGATTTTCCATGATCAACAATGTAATTTCCATGACTATTCCAACCTCCCCTTTCAGCGTAATCTTCACCACACTAAGCATAAATGTGGAATGCAGCAACAGAAATGTATTTAAATAAGCATGCTTGTAGACCATGCATGCATTTTGAAATAATTAAAACTTGAAACTGCCAGTAGCCAGAAAACTAGCTGTCAGACACACAAAATTTTGTGTGTCTGACAGCTAGTTTTCTGGCTACTGGTGGTTTCGTCAAATTATTTCACAAAATTTCATGATTTTCTTGATTATTCAGGTTTTTTCAAATTCCATGATTTTTCCATGCATGGAACTTTTTTGTGATTTTCCTGGATTTCCATGATTTCCAGAGCTGGTGAGAACCCTGATATAGCACTGAGCTGATGTTGAGATTCTAACCATATCAATTTAAGCCTTCTAAAAAGCACCAACTAAAATTTGCAACACACAACATTTTCGAAAATATGAAGATTCTTTTCAGCAAACTAATATTTTATCCCCCTTTGAAAAAACTATAGATCAGCTGGTTTCGTCAGAAGCTGACCTCTTGGCTCTCATTTGTGGTGTCTTACTGTTAGTTTGTCACTTTCCCAATGGTATCCTGGGTCAGGTGTGGTACTTGATTGTATCGATTCCTGATCTTTGCACCCTTACTTACTTCTAATCAGGATCCACACTGTTTCCACTCTGATCTGATTTATTTACCTGGTACTCCGTGGGACCTTGTACAAGTTTCTCTCTGTCTTTGTTCAGGGGTGGGATAACATTCAGAAACTTCATCAACAAGTCTAGGTTAGCTCCTGATACAGCAGATAGAGAGAATATGGGAACAATCCTGGAACAAATGGAACAGCCAATGAGGAACAAACACAATAAGTCCAGGTTAGCTCCCAATACAGCAGATAGAGAATATGGGAACAATCCTGGAACAAATGGGACAGCAAATGAGGGACAAGTATCAACCCCATAGGCCCAGATAAGGATAGTTTGAGCACCTAAAATTGCATTTATTTCCTTACACATCAATTAAAACATGTGTTTTGGGTGCTCAAAAGAACCTTCTCATTGAGACGGTTCTTTTGAGTACCCACAACATATGTTTTGTTTGAGAAATAAGAAAAATAATTTTCCAGTATACACTCTTATCTGGGGGCCTGATTAACCCTTTGAATTCTGATGGATTTTCCCATGTATATTGATACAGTAAGTATGGGACTGCCCATTGTGTACTTTAAGAGGTCACTGGCAGAATTTTCTAAATTATGATGTATTTCTGTGCCTAAAGGTTGTTTTAAATTTTAACAAACAGTGCAGACCCTGATTAAATGCAGCATTATGCTGTATTTCATCTAGGTCTACACTGTTAGCCAAAGTACCCTTTAGGAGTTTGCAGTACACAAAGGCCTTAAGAAATCTTGAAACTTGCAATATGCTTACATTAAATTAACAATTACATGTTTGAATGGTCTTTAGATGAACATAAATTATTGCATAAAAAGCCGTGTCACATGCTATTAACAGCCATGTTTTAACCTGTAAAAACCCATGTATTAATCAGGCAATTCACATGCTGTTGATGCATGGCTTTTGTATTTTACATATATACATTCTAGGCCGTCACAAAAATTGACATCATCAACAGTAAGGTGCATAGAAATGAATGTGAGGGGGGTAGTTAAAATCCTTGCCTTTCAGGCTCGGGTTTCAGCACCACCCATGGGGTCCAGTAGATGGTAATGCTTAAAATAACATGTTTGATCCTTATATTAAATCAAGAAACTATCATAATCTTCCTAAATCAACATTTTAAAAATTCTGAATACAGGAATAATCCTGAAATCTTTCATCCCATGTGGTCAGTCATTGTGTGTGTATGTGTGTGTCCATTGGGTTTTCTTAAAAGTTTTTTTTAAAAGGATGAGTGTATGAGTAGCAATGGCTGTTGCAAGACTGCATTAATGCACAGGCTCATTTAAATGTTTGAGTGCAAAATAGTGAATATTTTCTTATTCATCATTTTAAATAAATGCTTTAGGTGCTCAAAAGAATGGTTGCAATAAGACTGTTCTTTTGAGCACCCATAGCATATGTTTTCATTGAGAATTTGAGAAAAATGATTTTGATTACGCAAACTTCTTAATCTAAAGGCCTGCATGTTCCACAATTTTCTTCTAATCTATGCAGAAATGTCTACAATCATTTCATTTTATAATACTTTGATAGTACAGCCAATGCAATAAAATTTTTAATCTCTTTGATAGTACTGGCATAAGAAATCACTATTAACAAAATTGTTAATTAGAAATATTGTCTTTTCTTTTTAGGTCCAATAATAATTTGTAGTTTTGATACTCGGGTTTAACAAAGTTTGTTCAAATTGGAGAAAAAATAGTTCAATTTGCAATTCAGAAGTGGTTCTGTCTGAAGGTCCAAATGCCACCCCCCATCCCCATTCCAAATGACAAAATGAAAATGGAGAAGACTCAATTAACTCTGATGTTTGTCATCCGCTGGTAACCTTTAAAAACAGTTGGGATTCAGATCAGGACTGACAAAATGTTGGTTCTGATCTTGGTCCATACAGTTTGACACTCTGATGGTGTTCCTGAAATATTTTTTTTAAAAATTTTGATAAAAGTCAACATGTGGCAACTAAAGCATGCAAAGAATTAAAGTATTGAGTTTCTACTATCAACTAACCTGTCCGAGTCAAAGTTCTGTGCAGCAGTAATAGCATCATCCTCAGAGTTAATTCTCACGGGTATCTTCCGGCAGCCTGGCGACTTTAAAATTTTCTCTAGCTGGGAGATAGTCTTCTCAATCATAAACTTGCGACACATGTCTATCTTAGAGACCACAACAAATACAGGAACTTTCAATGCTAGGGCAAACCCCAGATGTTCTTTGGTAGTGCCAGCTGAAAAATAATACAGCATGATCAAAATTTAGCACTAGTTGGCAAACATGCTAAACCCTAGAGCATGTAGAAATTAACATCATTTGCTAAAGATAGCAAGAGAATACAAGGCACTCACACATCAAGCAACCTAAGCCAAATAAAAATATATGTGTGTTTCGGGTAACAGGTCTAAAAATATTTGGTAGGGTAGGCACACTTTATTTTTATATAATTTATGTATATTTTTTTGGTGGGGGGGGGGGGAGAAATGCCTTTCAAAATACATAAAATTATATTTTTTCCTGAAAACCTGAAAAAAACCTAGGTTTCACCATAAATTAGGTAAGGTTGGGTTAAATACCCTAAACACAGGTTTATATTTTTTATTTGGCCCTAGCATACTCTGTATGACAAATGGTGAGGATCCTTATCAGCTAGCTTCTGAAGATCCACACTGTTTGCAAGGTAATCTAAATGTGGGTTTAGAAATATTTTTGACACATCTATGCAACAGGTATTATATTTGAATTTATTTAATTTCCTAATTTGAGATATTAAATAACACAAAAGATAGAGTTCATTTGAAGCGAAAAAGCAAGTTGAACAACACCTTTAGCAAGTGATAAATACAATCATTTGCAATTGCAGTTAAAACTCTCATTTTCTTCAAATCTCATGTTTTCTTCCAAAGTTATTTCCAGTTTCTCTGTATCATCAAATTGCTGATAAAAACTGAAAATAACTTTGGAAGAAAACATTAGATTTGAAGAAAATGAGATATGGGCCACATCATGAAAAATATATTTTTGATTGATAGTGATCAACAAAAGGAGCAGCTGATCTGGTTTTTGATTACACTTATACAGATATTTATGGTAAAAATGGTCATGTACTCCTGTCACCTTTTCATTCTAGTCTACATGACATGTGTATTATACATAACAATCTTTTCAGATAAAACAGATGTGCCCCTACGGTCCCCCAGCCATTGGAACTAGAATATCCAACAGTTCAGAATATACAGTGCACAGAAGAAAGTTTTTGCCTTATTTGGCAGTTTATGCCCAACTGCAGTGACATTGAAAAATAATCAATTCATCATACCCCAATGTTATATCAAGGCAAATTTGGTTAAAATCGGTCAACTTGTTTTTGATTTGTTTGATTTGATTCTTTAAATCCCATCAACAATCTTTCAGTTAAACAGGGACGGGTCTTCCTGGGTTGAACTAGTACTAAGCTAGGACAAATGTGTCTTGCTCAAGGACCACAACGCAGTGTAGCCGGTCATGCTCGAACCCGCGGCCCTTCTGTCTAGAGTCAAGCACTGTACCACTGAGCCACTGCGCTCCCAAACAACTGGTTTTTGAGATATTTTGTACAGTCGCACTGATTCCAAAGGGCACAGTTCCAAAACAAAATGCTCCACACACCCTTCAGTTTGGGGACATAACAGATCACTAAAGCAAATTTGTACTCACCCATTCCGGTATTTGCACTGACGACCAGCATGGTGAAGTCTGGACTGTAACAAGTCAATCCAAATATAGTGGTCTTCATGTATTTGTGATGACCAGCCAGATCTATTAGGGTTATCAATTTAGACGAGTTCTCACAGATCTCTTCTATTGACCGAGACTCACTGTAGTTCACAACCTGTTGTTAATATACCAGATAGTGTAAGCTAACTAGAAATTTACCATTAGTCCAGGAAAACAAAAAAATTAAACGTAAAACTGTAAATGTTTTCTTATATATCAGTTTAAACATTTGTTTTGTGTGCTGAAAAGAACCATCTCATTGAGACGGTACCATCTCATTGAGATGGTTCCATCTCATTGAGGCGGTTCCAAAATATTGAACTTTTGAAGCTCAAATCTTAAAACTTGCAGCATGCCTACTAAACATTCACAATTTCAAGTTTAAATGGCCAATTGTCTTCAGACAGACTGTATATAAATAAGAAAACCTCTTATAATTCTTCCAATTCAGCACTTTGTGGCTGACTTTCAGCCTCAAAATCCTGAAATCAGGAATAATCCTGAAAACTTTCATCCATGCTTACTAATTTTTCCATGTTTTGGCCATCTGAAATGTCTCATTGAGCAATCCTAGATGTTTTAGCATATATACAGTAACAGATTTGCTGGAGATAAACAAGTGCAAATTTTGTGGTTTTACTGGGTGTCCATTCATAATCCAGGGACTTTTTTGTGTTCTCAGGGGCCGAAATTTGACCCCATTCCCAATGGAATTTAGGTGACTTTTTTCCCAATTTTGAAAAAAGTTCCAATTTTGATTTTTTTTTAAGATTGGGAATTCATTCAGTCACCACACACACACAAGCTACACGGCAACATCCTACTACCATTGCATCTTATTTCTCCTTCAATTTAATGGCAATAGTATGTGTAATAGCTAATTTGTTTTTATTAACCATAAATGTTGTATATTGCGCACTTTAACAAATATCCCAATATAGGCATATACCACGCTAATTTGCCCAATTTGAGAGGCCCCAGTGCCCCTTCCCAAATTTGCAAAAAAATCATTGTAATCTAAATGCAAAAGGAAGACAAATTTTACAATTTGAAATATGTGATCAGATACTATATGATTAAGGAGAAACTTTGGTTGCCTATAAGGTTTCCACTTCCTCTGTTGCAAATCCCCTCCTTTAACTTTCAGGAACAATTCTTTCTGGAACACTATCAGTGTCAAATAATTTGGATCGAGATCAAGACCAGCATTAGGACCAATCTGGGTCCAAACTGTTTGAAAAGGTTATCAGCAGATGACAAAAGACACCCCTAGCAAGCAACAAGTCAAAATTTGACCAATCCAAAAGGCATAATAGAAACAAAAATTAAGAGGTTGTCTCTCCTGTAATTTAATCTACTGACCTCCCCTTTATTGTTGAAACCAAGTACATCATGGCTGATACAGGAGGTTCTGCCTGTCTGAATCTCATGCAGATGTCGAAACAGATTTAGTCTTGCTCTCCCTCGACCATTGTCCAGCTCTCCTTGAGTCAGTACTCCGAGTAATGTACTCTTGCCGCTGTCAACATTACCCAGAACTGACAGGCGTAGGTCAATAAACTGAAAATATTAGGGTAAAGTCGGGTAAATTCAGACATCAGGCACATTGGGACACACATTTGCAAACAGTGTAAATCCAGATGAGACGGCTCCTTATGAGCCGTCTCATCTGGTTTTTCACTGCTTGTTTAGTTAATCTATTTTTATTCCAATGATTGAAGTATGAAACAAACAAGATCACTGTCCAAATTTAGCTGTCTGTCCAAACATACCCGACTTTACTCTACAAGTCTTGTAAATAAACTGTAAACTGAAAATATTACAAGTCTTGTTTTGTTTGAATTGATTCTTTACGTCCCAGTCAACAATTTTTCAGTTATGTTGGGACGGGTCTTTCTGGGTTGAACCAGTACTAAGCAAGGATAAATGTGTCTTGCTCAAGGACACAACAAGGTGACGCCAGTGAAACTTGAACCTGCATCCCCTCGGTCTCGAGGCAAGCACTCTACCACTGAGCCACTGGGTTCCCTATTACAAGTTTTGTAAATAAACTGAAAAACCATACGTCTTGTAAAAAACTGAAACATTTACAAGGCTTAGTAGAATCTAGGACAAAGATTTGGCCAGTAATATTGATTTAAGCTCCCAAGTGGCTTCAGCTGCAGTCCATTTTAACTTTTAAGACGGTGGTTCTATTGTTGTTGTTGATTCATTGTTTAATTGTATGTGGGTTTTGTGTTGCAATGTCTAATGGTTAAGCTTTCTTTGATTTAATTCTTTATGTCCCATCAACAATCTTTCAGATATGTCAGGATGGGTCTTCCTGGGTTGAACCAGTACTAAGCAAGGATAAATGTGTCTTGCTCAATGACACAACACAGTGACGCAGGTGAGGCTGGAACCTGCGGCCCCTCTGTCTTGAGTCAAGCACTCTACCACTGTGCTCTCTATTAGAAGTCTTGTAAATAAACTGAAAACTATAGGTCTTGTAATAAATTGAAATATTTACAAAGCTTAGTAGAATCTTAGACGAAGATTTGGCCAGTAATGTTGATTTAAGCCCCCCAGTGGCTTCGGCTGCTATTCGTTTTAACTTTTAAGGCGGTGGTTCTGTTGTTGTTTAATTGTATGTGGGTTTTGTGTTGTAATGTCTAATGGTTAAGGTGTGTTGCAGATTTGATCCAAATCAAACAAAAGCTACATAAGTTATTCAACAAAAACCTTGAAATGTTGACAGACTGACAGACTGAAAACCATATACCCCCTAAACTATGTTTGCAGAGGTATAAATACTAAAATTGAGTCAGTGAATAAGATTTCCAACAATGTGGTATGTGCAACCAGCAAAGCCTCAGACCAGCCTGCACATACGCACAGTCTGATTAGAGCCTTTGCTTGTCGCTTGAGTATTCGATGATTGTTAAGCTACTAACTGAACACCATTTGGAGTTTCTAAGCTTAATAGGAGGCTGCAGAGGCTCGTCTGAGTCTACACTTGTCAAAATGTCAAATTGTTGGAAATCTCATGCAACAGCTCAAATGTAGATACCCTTTTTTCTAGGACAATGATTCCCTCAGTCTTACCTGCTGATCTTCCGGTATTTTACGGACCAGGATTTCTAAAGCCCTCTTATCTTCTTCCCCATCCTCCCCTTCTACAACTCTCTCCCTCAAGGTGGTCAAAGTAGCACCTAGCCTAAACACACAATTTCAAATACAAATATTAACCTTTATCTAATTGTACATATATGTACAAATGTATTAATGGAGTATAGCCCTTCAAATGGAACACTATTTTTTGGCAATAACATTAAATCTAGAATGGGAATTTTAAGTTTAATTCGAAAAATATATTTTAACAAAAAAACCCTAACCAAAAATATTTTTTTGAAGTTTGTATACGTTTTCATAAATGCTGGGATAGGATGGAATTTTAACATGCTTAATGTTTTATGCCAAATAGCATTCCCTTCTTGTACCTTGGGCGATATGTATCAATGGCTATCAGTTGAATATAAAACCATGTATATACTAATATAAGACAATGTACAATGCATCAGTGGGTTTTAAATGTAGCTGTATATTGGCTTACGTTGCTGTTTATCAGCATAGTCAACGATATTTCAGTTATTTAACCATGTCACAAAGACACAAACGAAATTCTACATCAATAGATGCCTACTTCTCAAAATGCCCTCTTAGTTGGAAGCACCCATTTGCCTAGCTATTCCATGAATGGGTCTGCTTATTGATCTCACCACTCCCATATGAAAACAGGCATATTTTCCATCATATAAAGAAGGGGTAAAAGTTAACTATAAAATGAAATGTAGTACATGTAAGTGCCCGTACATCTTTGATCTTATTCATGTTATTCGTATTTTCAGGCCTGTGCATTTCTAGTTGTACGCTCGCACATACAGACACATGAACAAAACATACAATTAGGTAGTCAGATGGAAGCAGGCAAAATGATGGTACTTGGTAGGTATGAAACGCCTTAATAACCCATTATCTGTAGAACTATATAGGCAGATTGGATTGCATCGTAAACCGCACCATTTGATATTACAAAAAAAGAACCCTCTAAATTAGTAGGTTCTTTTGTGCACTCAAAACAAATGTTTAAACTTATTGATAAGCTCTGAAAAATTTACTTATCCTGTCCTATGACTAGGACTTTAGTTAAGAGTGCGTAATGAAAGTTAAATTTTCTTATTTCTCAACCAAAACATATATTGTGGGTACTCAAAAGAACCGTCTCAATGAGACGGTTCTTTTGAGCACCCAAAACATGTGTTAAAATTGATAGGTAAGAATATACATACAATTTTACGCTGAAAATTTTTGTTTATCTAAACCTGTGTATGACAGAGCCACATATACGTACTTCTCGGCCATTCTCTCTAGAGTATGTACAGATGCCAAGAGATCAGTATTTGACAGCCCCACCAATAGACCATTGTCTTCTACCCCTATCTCGTATATTGCCTCGCCTAGCCCCTCTTCTAGCCTCCATTTCATCTGGGTGACCAGGTGCTCAAATCTATGAGTACTTGGATTGACAAGTTTCAGCTGGAAAAAACAATATAGGTCAAGATAAGTAAAAATATTAAGCCTAAAATTGTTAATATTTTCTTACCTATCCGTTTTCAAATATGTCATTGAGACGGTTCTTTTTAGTACCCACAACATATGTTTTGATTGAGAAATAAGACTAATAATTGCACTCAGTCTCTTAATGCAGGACTTTAGTTAAGAATGCGCAACAGAAAAATAATTTTCTTATCTCAACCAAAACATATGTTGTGGGTACTCAAAAGAACCATCTCAATGAGACGGTTCTTTTGAGCACCCAAAACATATGCTAAAAATTATGGGTAAGAAAATATTTACAATTTTGCTCTGAAAATTTTGTTTATCTAAACATGTGCTCTTATTTAGAGGCCTGAAATATGATCAAGGTGCGGTAAATGTTCTAAAATTTTCAAACACTTTTTCTTTCCAATTTCAAATAAAATGTTGGTTACCAGGACTGAAATTCACAAAATGCTTGTCAGAATAGCAAACAGGGAAGACCCTGATCAGACTGCTTATGAAGCAGTCTGATCTGGATCTGCGCTGTTTGTCCAGGCCTGTTTGGCAGACAACTTGTGTTCAATATTTTAGAACATTAAAAAAATTAACCTCACAAACCTCCAGTAAGTCCAGCATTATTAGATAGCAGAGCATGCATATAATTGTAAGCCAGTTCATGAGACAGGGCTCACCCTGCCATTAGCCACTGTAGCCATTTGCTACTAAAAATATAGAGTGGCTACAATTATTAGTCATTGGCTAAAAGTACAATATAGGTGGTTCAAAAATTACATATCTGTGAAAAAGTGTATTTTGAACAGCTTTTTGATTTTCCAATATCGCATTTATTATTCCTTATCACTTTATTATTGTGCCATATTTAGCTCTTTGAATGCTAGATTTTTTTCAATACCATCATGGTGTCAAACAGTTTGATCTGGTTTCAAACTATTTGCAAAGGTTATCGATCAGCAGATGATAACAGTCATGGCTAGCGGGCAAAGAGTTAAATACAGAACAGCTTCTTGATACTACTTTCTGGCTAAAACATTGGCTAAAGTCAAATTCATATGGCTCCAACTTTTTCCATTTGGCTAAAGTGTTGGCTACAACAAAATATGAGACGGGGTTAGCCCTGTGAGATTTTGTAGACTGGCTCCAGTCCTTAAAACACTCTGTTCTATCAATGTGTTCTAGTTCCTCTCATAAAATAAACTTTCAAATAAAAATCTGTTTTGGAAAGCTTTCATTGAAATCTTTCCAGTGGTATAATATTCAATAAATAAAATATGATCATTTGAAAAAAAGGAGTTGGAGTTGCTACAGTTACAAATCATTTGTGAGAGTTATTTCCTCCAATTTTCAAAAATTATAAAATTCCAATAAATGTTAATGACAAGAATACGAAATTCAGTACAAAATGCGTACATTGTAATCCACGGATCATTTTTTGTTTTGTTTGATTTGAATCTTTACGTCCCATCAACAATCTTTCAGTTACGGTATATAGGGACGGTCCTTCCTGGGTTGAACCAGTACTAAGCTAGGATAAATGTGTCTTGCTCAAGGACCACAACGCAGTGATGCCGGTGAGGCTCTAACCCACGGCCCTTAGGTCTCGAGTCAAGCACTCTACCACTGAGTCATTGCGCTCCCATAACCCACGGATCATGTGAAATATTTATATATTATATATGAAATAGATATATGTGAAATTTACATGTTTACAGTATGCACATATTTTGTTCACTGTATTAAAAATGTTCAAAGTTTACAGTTTTGTATACTTCTGTTTCACATTTAATGAAAGTACTGCTTAATTCAATGCAGTAGTTACTTTCTAAAATAATGCTAACTCAATGCATCACTTTTACAAATTCTAGAAATGGTAATGTAAATTCAATGCACATTTTTGGCAAATAATACTAATTCAATGCATTACTTTCCAAAGTAATTCACCCCATGTCTGCCCCAAAGCCTTTGTAGCTTGACAATGCAATAAGTTTTGTTTGATTTGATTCTTTACGTCCCATCAACAATCTTTCAGTCATAAAGGGAAGGGTGTTCCTGCAATGAACCAGTACTAAGCTAGGATTAATGTTCTTGCTCAAGGACACAATGCAGTGACGCCGTTGAGGCTCGAACCCGCATCCCCTCGGTCTTGAGTCAAGCACTCTACACCTGAGCCACTGCAAATTACCAAAACTCATGTGGTAGCTCCTTTTAAAAATGACTTTATTGTATAATTGTTTAAGCATATTAATTGGTCACCTATGGATAAAGTTTATCCATAGGTGACCAATTAACATGCTTAAACAATTTCATCAAAAGCAGCAATAAGGACAATTGCAATGCTTTCTCTAAGTTGCCTTACATGTATGTACATGTACCTACCTATCAATATTTTGCCTGGTATAGATAGTAGTCAGAATACCCACTGGATGTGACAGCTGGGGTGGTGGGGAGAGCATAAATAAATATTTTTTGTGAGAATTTACCAATGACAATGAATTATACTCTTACCTTATATTCTACATTTCCCTCTTCAACCTAAAATTGAAAATAAAATTTATGGCAAAAGAGTATAGCTCTGAGATATCTCCTATATTAACCCTTTGTATACTAGTGACTCAAAAATGCTTACTTTGACAAACAGTGAAGATCCAGATGAAATGCCGCACTATGCGGCATTTCATCAGGGTCTGCACTGTTTGCCTTAAGATAAATTCAATCCTCAGAGAAAGAAAGACAATATTTTTGGGAAATTGTAACCTGTGACCCCTCAATATATACAATGGTATGGAAAATACCATTGGCATGAAAAGGATTAACCCTCGCCTTTCATGAGTAATTAGATCAGGGAGATGCTCCAGATGGCTGGCAACAAGCAAATGTTTCCCCAGACTTAAAATAGCCATCAATCAATTATGTTTCCCCAGACTTAAAATAGCCATCAATCAATTATGTTTCCCCAGACTTAAAATAGCCATCAATCAATTATGTTTCCCCAGACTTAAAGACATATGCGGCTATTTCCAATGCGCACCTTTTCCGCGTCTGCAAACGGGGAAAGTTGTCTGGGTCCTGTCTTTCGACCCTTAACGGATTCGGATCAACACAGCTTCCGATATTCTTATGTCATATTGGTTTTCCGACATTTTCTTCACAAAATAACTAATTAAAGTGTATTCGAAATATTTATTGACATCTTTTCAGAACTGATCGTCTCAGCACTAAAGGCAGATAAATGTAGCTCAGTCGAAATCAAACGACGTACACAATACCCCTGGTAACGAATACGATAGTGGCCGAGTCTATACTATTTGTATGGTTATTTAGAGCTGACCTCGTGGCCTAGTGGTTAGCGTGTCTGGCTACAAAGCCAGAGGACCAGGATCGATTCCCGGATGCGCACATATTTTTAATGTGTTTTTTCTTTCTTTTTTAACATTTTAATGCTAAATTACTTCATATACAAGTAAAATGGCATCATCAAAACGAACGAAATGGTCATCCCCGAACTTTTTATATTGAATTACGCATGAAACCTATGGGGGTGGGGTTAAATTTGGCCCTCTAGAAAGAGAATTAGTTCAGTGACCCCAGAATTTTAGTCTTTTTTCTGAAAGGTATTATAGTAGTCCATGAATTAAAAATAAATTTTCAAGATTTTCAATGTCAGATTTTTTAATACATGATTTATTCTAAAAAACAAATTCCATTTTTTGACGAATTGTCTAAATATATCATGCAGTATCTTGTCACAGCATGGGATAACAAGTAAACATGCACATTTTCTTAAAAGTTTGAGGTCATGGGCAGTAATTTAAGTTAAAAGAAAGAAGCTGGCTGAAGATTACAACCGTTTTAGCTCGATAATTAGGCCTAGTGTTATTATCTTATATTTCTAGAAAATTGGTAAAATGCTGTAAACTTCAATATGAGATTCTGAAAAAATAAGCACAGTGACATATCCTTTTTATTTGATAAATGGATAGCCCATGCATAAAACAAACTGTATGCAAAGTATTGAAAATATTTCAATGTGGGAAGTATTTAGTAGCATATGTCCTTAAAATAGCCATCAATCAATTATGTTTCCTCAGACTTAAAATAGCCATCAATCAATTATGTTTCCCCAGACTTAAAATAGCCATCAATCAATTATGTTTCCCCAGACTTAAAAAAGCCATCAATCAATTATGTTTCCTCAGACTTAAAATAGCAATCAATCAATTATGTTTCCCCAGACTTAAAATAGCCATCAATCAATTATGTTTCCCCAGACTTAAAATAGCCATCAAAAGAGATGGCAAATCCCCCAACCTAACGGTAAATGATAAGCAGTTACAAACTCTCAACCAAGTATATATAATAGAGGCCTAGACGCATGAAAACCTGTCTTCGGGTTTTGCGAACAATGAAGGCGCAGACCAGCCTGCCCATCCGCGCAGACTGATCAGCACCTTTGTTTTTCGCTTATTGGAAAGTATCATATCTAGAGTGCTACGAGCGAAATTTCAATTTTCTAGCTAGTACTTGAACCTGAGCAGACTGGTTTGGATCTCACTTTGAGGGAAACCCCGAAGACAGGCTTTCCAGCGACAAGGCCCATAATATGTGAGATGAGGTACTGAGTGTCCTTTGCAATCGGTAATAGAAAAAGCAAACAGGGTGTAATGCCTATGGAGAAACATTAGTTTATTGTTTTTGTCTCTTAATTCATTAATGGGGGGTACACTGTATGTCAAAAAGGAAGCACTGCAGAGCAAACAATCTTGCACCTATCACATTAATCACTCTACATACGTAGGCTTGGACCCAGCATCTACTGTTTACCCAAAAAAATATCAGGAATATCAGGCATTCCCAAATAAATATTTGAAATTTTGTGACCCCCAAAAATATTCCCATTCTGTACCTTGTCAGGGCTCTCACGCCCCTTTTTGGAAATGGGGCCGGGGCCCATGGAATTGGGGAAAATTCAAAATTAGCGTTGTTTGGACTAAATCTGGGAAAATCTATATGTATGAAGTTTTTATCAGAAATTGGGAAAAAATATACTTTTTGGCATTTTTGATGGGGCCGCCAAATTTCCGCCCCAAATTAGAGTGATTGAGTGCCCTGCTTGTCTTAAGAAAAAGCCCTATAATGTACAGAAATGATGCCCCAAATTAGTCCAATTATGCAATGACCCCCCAAAATATCTACAATTTCTTCATACCCCCAAATACATTCATTTTTCTGAACCCTGAAAAATGGTCCGAGCCATCAGACTACCCCCCCCCCCCCCACCCCGGGTGTTTTGACCAGTTTGAATATTAATGCAAAGTACCTGTATGTTACACTATTCACCACATTATTGTAGGCTAATGATAAAGTAAAGTGAATAATCCACAATTTATTATTTGAGCCATCTCATGTTGTTTATCGCACATATGTGATGTAATCATTTAAACATGCTTGGACAGCCATATAGTGGGACCAGATGCCTAGATGTCGGCCACATATGAGCTGTGACATAAGATTTCCAACAATGTGGTATGTGCAACCAGCCAAGCCTCAGATCAGCCTGGGCATACGCACAGTCTGATCAGAGCCTTTCCTATTTGCTTAAGTATACGATTGTTAAGCTACTGACTGAACATCATTTGGAGTTTCTAAGCTTAAAAGGGGGCTGCACAGGCTCATCTGAATCTACACTTGTCAAAATGCCACATTGTTGGAAATCACATGTCGCGGCTCATATGTTATTCCAAGTCCCTTCTTTGTGTGCTCAGGCAGCAATGGCTCTGAAAAGATTCCACGTTTTTGCAGGCTCAACTTAGCCCTTGCTGCTCTTTTATACGCATGCAGTATGACATGTACATGTACCATAAGGCTTGTAAACATTATATTATTTGGGCCATCCCATGTGACTTATCGCACATGTGGTAAGTCATCCTTTGAACATGAATGTGCAGCTGTCCAATGGGACTGTCTGAATAGGTTGGTATTATTTGTATGGGTTTGGGTATGTATCATCATACTTTTCAACTGTAAGATTCTTTTGAGACTGCAGCACTACATAGACTAGTATGAAATGCCATAAAACTGTAGTAATTCCAAGGGGAAAATCTTCTGGGTCCGCCAGGATTTGAACTCAGAACTCCTGCATGACAGTCAACCACTCTAACCAAGTCGCTGAAGAGTTAACCCAACAGCGAGGCTGTCGCCAGGTCGACATGGGCATTCTAGATTTTGCGAAGGCATTCGACAAAGTGTCACATCAAAGACTTACCCTAAAGATGTCATACTATGGCATCGGGAATGGAACTCTGAACTGGATCACAAAATTCTTACGCGGACATCAACAACAAGTGGTGGTTGATGGTGAAACTTCTGAACCCGCCGAAGTAACTTCTGGAGTTCCCTAGGGCACCGTCCTAGGGCCGACATTGATTTTAATATACATCAACGACATTGCTTATAACATTAATTCAACCATTAGACTATTCCCAGATGATTCGGTAGTGTATCGCCAAATTAATTCACCTGATGATCACCGTATATTACAAGAAGACCTCCAAAAGTTAGTTGAATGGAGTAAAACCTGGCAAATGGAATTTAATGTTGATAAATGTGCAATCATGAACTTTGGAACCTTAAGAAATATGTCTAAATTTGATTACAAAATGAAAAACCAATCACTGCAAGTTGTAAAACACCATCCATATTTGGGAGTGGAGCTTTCAGATAGCATGAAATATAACCTACATATAGACAGTATCACCTCTAAGGCATCTTGTGTGCTTGGATTTGTTAAAAGAAATTTAAGACATTGTCCTAAAGTGGTAAAGGAGAGAGCATATCATAGCTCCAGATAAGGCTGCGTATTGCGTATTTACGCAATTTTGTGAACATGAAAACGCAATTAAATTCATTTCTCTGCGTACAAAAACGCAATAAAAATACTTGATACTCAATTCCGAACTTTTTCGTAGCGTATGACGCTATAGTATTCAGTTTCTGATTGTCGTTTTTCGCATCTCAATCTGCTGTTGGGTACAAATTTATAGACGACGTGGCGCCGAATCTAGTTTATTAAATTGTAAACCAGTCCAGGAAATTCTTGGCGCTGTTTAGCTATACTCAATATTTACACAATTACGACATTCATCTCGCTTTACAGTAACAATGGCGTAACATGGGCGAAAAAGCCCCAGACGGCCAGAGCAATTGAATAATATCATATCGTGACTAACCCTAATACCGCATTGGTGGTTCGAAGAATCAAAGAAGACTTGATAGATACGTTGGTTTTTTTAAATAAGTATGAAATAGCTATCTCAGATAAACTTATATTGCCAGTGTGCTTTCTGAAAGTGAAACCGAAAGTAAACAAAAAAAAATCAAGAGAAACAAGGCCCGCTTTCATTGCTTATTTGCTTTCAGATGGATACCCAATACAAAAACTTGAAATACCCAATTTAGCCAAAAAGAGGTGGGTAAATACCCAATTGCCTCAAATCCTTATCTGGAGCTATGGCATATCAGTCTTTAGTGCGTCCAAATCTTGAATACAGTGCAACAACCTGGAACCCTCAACAAGTCACTCAGAATCAAAGGATAAATAAGACAGAATACACAACCAACAACAGTCGGGATTATCTAAATTTATTATGGGATCGACCGGTTTCGGTCATACAATGACCTTTATCATGATGACAAGATGATGATAAAATACAGCTGAAGTAGAAAAAAACGGAAAACAAAAGTCACATGATCTCATTGTTAGAAATGAAAGTGAAAGTAGGAAGTTGTTTATGTATAGTAATAGAGTTTGTGTTGTAGAGATGGGTTGTACTTCACTGTTTGTCTGTGGTAGGGTTAAAAATTCCATATATTCTGATTCCTGTCATGTCTGGAGTAGTCTGTTCTTGTCCTGGTTCGTCTTGTAAGTCTGTTTTGCTTGATGATGCTGAGGTGTCTGTGCTTGAAAGGTATAAGTCGGCGTTCATGAGTTCTGTCGGTGTCGCTGGTGGTGCAGTTCTGTCGGTGAGTGTCTGTACGGCTAGCAGTGCTTGTTCTATAGTGATGGCTCTGTAAGGCTTCTGTGAAGGTTTTGTGGCTGTCTGTGTCTATTGGTTGGAGGATCTGATTAGTAAACCGTATTGAGTTTTATTCAGCGCCTCCGCCGGTGGAGTCCATGGGTCAGGCTTAAAGATGTCCAGTTTCCTGATGAGTTTGGTGTCGACTCTGATGTCCTGTCCTGAGTGTTGTTTCTTCATATGTTTTACTGTTGTCTCTCGGCGGCAGTAGAGTTTTCCGCAGTACCAGCATTCATATTTTATGGCTTCTGGAGCGTGTTTGGCAGTATTATGTCTGGATAAATTTCCTGCAGAGGCAAAGGTCTTGTTACAAGTTGTGCATGTCCGTTGGTTAGTATTTATTGGATTAAATTTAGTCCTGTTGGCGTTTTTGTTTGGAGTGTGTGGATCCATGCTTCTTCTGTTCTGAGTCTGTAGTTGATGTTGCTTGTTGTTTGAGCGACTATGCATGCATTGACGTCACTTAACGTGTGGTTTCCTGAGCAGAAGTGGCGCGATACTGGTTTGACGTTGTTCTCCTGTCTGATGTCAGCAATGTGTCCTCTGAATCTTTCATTGAATGTATTACCTGATTGTCCTACATACTGGAGTCCACATTTTAGACAGTTAATTACGTAAATGACATTTTTAGTTTGGCAGGAAAAGCGTCCTTTAATTGTGAACTTTTGTTTCGTTTTCCATGAGGTGATACTGGTTGTTTTTTGCATATAAGGGCAAGTTGCACATGGTTTCTGGCAGGGGTTGGAACCTAATGCAGTATGTACTGGGTTGATGTCCGTTTTTACTAGCATTTGTTTCAGATTTGTGGCTCGTTTGTCACTCAGAAGACAAATTGAACAAGTACAGAGAAATGCTGCTCGTTTTGTATCAAACAAACCATTTAACTACCAAAATCCTACAAGTGTTACCTCTATGATCCAGCAGTTAAATTGGCCAACCCTTGAAGCTCGACGTCGATCATCTGACCTTGTCTAAGTGTATAAAGTTGTTCATAACTTGGTTGCTGTACCTAAATATTACGTACCATCCACCTAGATCGCCAAGGTTTGGAATGTGTTAGATTTATTACATACCACTGTCGTGTGAATGTGTACCAATATTCATTTTTCCCACGAATTGTTATATTGTGGAACCAGCTACCAGATCTACAATAAACCTGGAGAGTTAGGACAGCTTCAAGTTAGCTGTTCAACCACCAACATCTATGTAAACCAGCAGGACATTGTAAGTGTAAATACATGTTGGTTTTTAATCTTCACCGAGTTCATCTTATTTGGACCGTCTGACACTGCACATTTTTAAACCCTTGTCGATGATGTCTGCCTAGCGGATTTGGACAAGTATCCTCATTGAAGTTAAGACATAAGACATAAGACAAATTTTATTTAAAGTCGGAGAGTATAAACAAGTTGAAGTAAGGAATGGCACTGTCACTACAAAACTTATCACTATGAGCTGTCTCATTTTATATTGTAACATATGGGGGGGGGGGGGTCAGGGGTATTTTGTGCCGAAGCAACCCACCAAGATGAGAGACCAGTTCGCCCCTAGTCGTTTCCACCCAAATTTGATGCCTAGACGTTTCGCCCCTACACCCTAGTCGTTTCGCCCCAAGACTCTAGTCGTTTCGCCCCACTTTTTTTTACCCTAGTCGTTTCGCCCCACTTTTTTTAAATCCCTTTAAACTGTTATACACTTCATTAGGATATTTTAAGCATTATTATATGATAATAATTTTATTTTAAAGATGAACACGCTTTAGTAATAATGTTAGCAATTAAGCCTTGTGGAACCCAGATTTATCTCTTTTTGTATATCAAAAGCCATCTGATCAGGATCCACACTGCTATAAATTATTTGCTTATAATTGGTATGGTGCAGGCTCGAGGGTGCAGTTGGCCATGAAAAAATAGTTTGGGAGGAGGGTAGCGCGTAAATGTAATAAGCATGACTAGGATAAACTGTGATAACAAAATGCAATGCTTACAACAAAAATGTTAACAAAAAATATAGCATGAAAAATAATTTTATATTTCCCTCACCTCTGCGCCAATACGCAGGATGACACTGATCTGCTCATTGCATTAAGAAAAGGGACTGATCTACCAATTAAAGTAATTGGACGTTTATTGTCTCTAATTAAAGTGTGCTGAGGGATAATCTTTAATCTGTGAGTCATTAACGGGATTAAGACTAGGGTGTCGAAAACACACGCCAATCAATCAGCTTCAATTAAAATTTGATTGATCAATTAAACTTCGATATGGGCCTCGACGCGAGAAAACCTGTCTTCGGAGGTTTGCGAACAACACAGGCGCAGACCAGCCTGCGCATCCGGGCAGTCTGATCAGTGCCTTTGTTATTCGCGTTTTGCAAAGTACAATATCTAAGCTTGCTACAAGCGAAATTTCATTTGTCTAGCTAGTCTCTGTAGCGGAGCAGACTGGTTTGAATCTCACTTTGTTGGAAACCCTGAGGATAGGTTTTGTCGCGACGCGGCCCAATTATGTCGTTGACGTGCTTTGACATCGTCGGTGAATGTACGATTTTTTTTATCTGATCAGACTTGATCAACGACAGCTTTGACCAACCTTTGCATAAGCGCAGACTGGACGGAGCCTTCGCCCACAGAGATCCTGTTTGTATATTTTATAACCAACAAAAAATAATTTAAATTATTTTTAACCCACTCAGCTCCAAGCAGGTTTCTTATTAATATACCCATTATGTAGCATTTTACGAGTCTGTCACTTCTTTTTTAGACATGGAACAAATGGATTTTGTCACCGAGCATTTTGGGATCAAACGTTACAGATCAGTCGCCGCCGTTTGCGCAATCTACCCTGATGCGCAAACAGTGGAGCCCCATTTGTATTTGAAATTGACATCATTTTGAGTGGATATTCTTATCATAGTTCTCTTTAGGGTTCTAATTTGGTTCAATAAAATTTCTAACTGGAATTTCTGCTCATCAAGTTATAAACTCAATAGTCTTTGGTATGGAAATATACCAAGCATTGGCTAAAAACGTGAGGAACCCAGCCATTATCCAATCTCGTGCGACTATTGGCCCGCCGGTGAAACGCCCGATGATTCGAATGGCGTTTCGCTGGCGGGCCGATAGTGGCACGATTTTACTTGCTTACTGGGAAGTGGGCGTGCATTGGGCTAACCCCGCCAGCATCCAATCTCGTGCCACTATCTGCCCGCCGGTAAAAATTGCAGTCTTGTTTTTGTTACTCCCATAATGATTGTGGGAGTCTGTAATTGTTCTGTGTTTTGTTGTACGTTACTTTATATCCCTTCTAGTTTTGCAAGCATCTTGATGGGGGAGAGAGCTGGTTGCTTTGCTTAGTTTGTCTTCCTGGTGTCTCGTGATTCTTGCGTGGCTCTTCCTCGCCGTGCCATGGGTTTGTCTGCAGTTTGTGATTGTGGCATTTCCTGATCATACTCACTTACTATTTTTGTCGAAATTATGACCAACGTAGGTCAAAGGAAAGACGGCCTTATCGCTGTCTGTGATGTTTGTTAGTTTGACTGTTTGCAATTAGTGAATTAAACTGATGAAAAGTGCTACATGTATCTTGTCATTATTTCGTGTATAATTCTGGTTATCCGTTTAACCCATTGGAAAGAGACATGGAACACTTTTGCCATGTGTAAGATTCTACAATTGTCTTCCGCATGATTTGTCATAATTGCAAGATATAATATTGCTTTACGTTGCAGAGACGTTAGATGAAATGAATGTAATTAATTTCAAATATTTTTGCTTTATCTTTATAATGGGGAAAACGGATTGTGCGATAAAAGGCATGTGCGATAGTTAAAATGGTCTGACTTTTCACATAGATTTCAACAAAAAAGGTTGATTTTTCTTCCTGGGGCGAATCGACCAGGGGCGAAACGACTAGGGGGGCGAAATGACTAGGGGGGCGAAACGACCAGGAGCAAAACGACCTGGGGCGAAATGCCGCTGGGGCAAAACGCCGCTGGGGCGAAACGTCTACTGGGCGAACTGGATCTGGGGCGAAACGACCCGGATTCCCATGATGATCCACCCTGAAATCAGGCCGAAACCGTTGAAATGACCCAGGCCAAAATGATCCGGCCGAAATGACACACAGCCGAAACAACTGCTACTCAACGACCCATGGCCGAAACCACTCTGCAATACCGCCAATATGAACTCTTGGCGGATACATATTCTATGTGTGGTAGATTAGCAAAAGAAAGTTCAAACGTAATGCCAATGGCCACTGTTATGACAGTTTACCTCAGGCGGCAGATTAGCAGGAAGCTGTTCCGACTGTAATGGTTCTAATAATAGATCCGAATTCTCATCCATTTTTAAAGTACTAGCAATAGCGGTCGTATATGTATTGAGTGTTTCCAGTTTAGATACGCGATCTCCCCGGAAAACATTTCAAATTGGTTGTGAAATGAATCAGCTGGAGTTCTTGCATTGAAAATCCGCCATATTTCATCAGCTGTCAAATGTCCCGGATATAAACAGAAGGTAGGCAACTCTGTCACCATAGACACGCTTGATTGGCACGCTGTAACAAGTAATAGATTCTAATGTTAGGGGGTCTTGAATAATACTTTGATTTGTTGTCAATTTACTTTTCAAATACAATATAAAAGATAGCCTACAAGAAACTGTATTTAACATTGGTATCCATAAACAAATAATATTAGCTACAAGAGCAATTTTGTATAAAAAAAACAAATGTAGGCCTAAATAAAGCTGTTAAATGAAAGTCACAGTTAACACACTGGTCAATTTAGGTCCAAAGTCCACACTGGTCGATGAAAGTCCAAAAAGTAACATCCAAAAAAGACCTTGGAGTACCTGAAATTTACAGATCAAATAAATAACAAAGTAAAAAAGGCAAATAGAAATGTAGGTCTAATTTTCAGAACATTTACATTCATGGACAAAGATACAGTTTCTAAGCATTTGTAGCCTATATCTGTTAGTTTAAACATATTTTATTTCAACTTGGTAAGATACACATACAAATATATACAAGCTACATAATGTAAAAGGATTAGAACGAAAGCTGGAAGCTTATGTTATTCTTCTCCTAGCAATAATCAGATGTAAATATAATGGCGTTGTTTTTAAGCTGTTGAAATATAATACTTTAACACAATCTTACTTGTTACGTCAACATACCTTTGCGCCAAGTATGTGTATGTTACGTCTTCATAAATGGCACTGTTATTGTGCTGTTGCTCTCTTTTAATTAACACATACATTATGTGCACTATTGAGCACTTCGTTATGGCGATCTGAAATTTTAGCAGGTCTAATCATTCTATTTGGTGCAAAGGTCTGTTAACGTAATGTGAAAATGTAGAACAGAAAAAAATACTTTATAACAAAAATCACTGAAAAGAGAGGGAAAATGCAAGCTAGTAGTTTGTTAATGTTGATTTCCACGTTAGAAATTGTATAATGTCAGAAATGCACTAACTGTTTCTATGAAAATTGAATACTTAAAAAAAAGAAAAAAAAATGATGATGAATGAGTAGACTTGGGGCACGAATCTGAAACCTTGTACCATCTTTCCTACTTTTCGTTTTTATACTTCTATGTGATAGGTGTTGTTTTAAAATCGTTTGGTGTTAACAATATATGTTTGCACAGCTTCAAAAATTTCGATGTTTATGTTCATAGGTAGCGAGTTGTTACCAAATAGGAGAGTCTGTAGTGTTACGGAAGTATGCTGAGAAACAGCACGTACGAGCTCAACTCTTTGTGCTTGATAATTATGACATTTCATGAGAAAATGGTCGGCATTTTCAACATGGCCACAGAGACAGAGAGGCGATTCATTGATTCCTTTTTGATAGAGATCATTGTTTAGAGAGCTACATTTGGTACGAATTCTGACATGAAGTACCTGGGCTTTTCTGTTACCAGTGTAAAAATATTTTGGGACAACATTAATATCTGAGTTCAATTTGCGTTTAAAACTGTTAATCGAATCACAATTTCGCACATCAAGGGGTAAAGTGTTCCACTCTCTGATGGTCGAAGGCAGAAAAGAGTTAAAATACTGTGTTGTTCGTGAGTGTATTGTACGAATGTTGTGTGCATTGCGAAGGTTGTAAGAAGATTGTGTATCTACAGTAGGAGGTATTAAGGAACAAAGATATAAAGGTGACAGATTGTTGAACATTTTATAAAGAAGCAAAAGCTTGTGTTTTCTACGTCTTTTTTCCAAACTTTCCCATCCGACTTCTTCATAAAGAGCGTGTAAAGAGACAAGTTTCGTTGCTCCTGAGACTATCCTCGCTGCCTCTGACTGTATCTTATCTAATTCAAGTTTCTCATAATATGTACAATTGTCCCAAATAACATCTGCATATTATAATAAAGGTCTAATAAAACTAAAATATATCGTCTCAAGAGATTTTCTGTTAAGTCTAAATTTGAGTCTCCTCATTACGTTAATTCTAACCCAAGCTTTTTCCTTAACGTAATCAATATGTTTATGCCAAGAACAGTCATTTGAAAGAAAAATGCCTAAATGCTTATGAGACGAGACTTCTTCGATGATTTGATTATCCATAAAGAGAGGTGGATGAACAGTTTGATTGATTTTACGTGATATAAGAAGAGATTCTGTTTTTGTAGGATTAAAAGTTACAAGCCAACGTTTAGCCCACTCCATTATTTTTTCTAGATCCATGTTTAAAAGTTCTGCTGCCATATCTGGATTTTCAACAATAATAAATAAGCTAGTGTCATCAGCAAAAAGTCGAATATTTGAGCCAATGTCTGTTACAATATCATTAATAAAAAGCAGAAACAGAAGTGGTCCCAAAATAGATCCTTGTGGAACTCCAGCCCGGATGAAGTTCCATGCAGACTCCACACCAGGAAGAACAACTCTTTGTCTTCTGTCAGACAAGTAAGAGCGAAACCAAGTTAGAAGGTGCCCAGTTATACCTGCAGCTTCAAGCTTTTTTAGGAGACCCTCATGCCAGACACGGTCAAAAGCTTTACTAATATCACAAAAGACTACCCTTACCTCCTTTCCAAAATCAAGAGCATGTGAAAAAGAATCATACAGATAGGTAAGTTGATTAACAGTTGAGTCTCCTGGTATGAATCCAGATTGAAGAGGAGTGAGAATATTATTATATTGAAAATGATTGAAAATGTGTTTAAAAACAGTTCTTCCAAAAACCTTCTCAGATGTGCATAAAAGAGAAACAGGTCGATAGTTCGATATGGAAGAGCGATTCCCTGACTTAGGGATAGGACAAACATTTGATATCTTCCAGCAATCTGGAAACACACCTGTCTGTAGAGACTGGTTGAATAGAGAACAGAATGGCAGTGAGAGTTCAACAGACAATTCACGAAGAATCTTGTTACTGATGCCATCAGGTCCGACCGCTTTTCCAACAGGAAGAGATTTTAAGACTATTTCGATTTCTGCAGGTGTGAGAATTATGGAACTTAGTTCATTTTCTATGTCATAATTAGCTACATCTGGTACGTTCACATTATCATCATTAATAAGAGTTTGTTCTCGGAAATAATTATTTAAAAGATTTGCTTTGTCCAGATTGTCAGTGTAAGTTTGTCCATTGTTTTCAAGTGGAGGGATTGAAGATGAGTTAGTTGGTGATATGACAGATTTGAGTGTTGACCACCAGTCTCTTGAGGTCAATGTGTTAGAATTCAGTTTGTTTTCAATTGTTTCGTTCAGAGTTTTCTTAGATTCTCGAATCATAGTTATCACTCTATTGCGGATTGCTCTGAATTTTCGCCAGTGAGATGGAATGTTTGTGCGTTTTGCTTGTTTATAGGCTCTTTTACGTTTTCTGATGTAGCGTTTTATATTGGTATTCATCCAAAGAGGTTCATCTGGTTTTATTCTGGTTAATCTGTTTGGTATGCAAGCTTTAGATATGCTGATGATATGATCTGTGATATTTTTAGTATGTATGTTTATGTCAGGGTCAGACAAGATGTTCCAGTTTGTATCTGCAGCTTTTTCACGAAGAAGATTGTAGTCACCTCGGTCGTATGACCAGGTATGACGGGTATATGATTTAAATTTTGGTTTGGTGAAGTTAAGAATGCCGAAGACTGGACAATGAAACCTTATTTCTTGGTTTAAGTAAGGATCTCCAACTCCGCTGTAGACCATATTAGTTTCGTTATTTGTTAGTATTATGTCAATTAGAGACGAAGAATGTTCAGTGAAGTGGGTGGGGTTGTCGATAGTTTGTGTGAGGGAAAACTGCTCGCAAATGCTTTTGATTTTATTTGATGTGTGTGCGTTAAGCATGTTATAGTTAAAATCGCCAGTAATAATTATATCATTAATACCCGTATCAACTGCCAGATGTATAGAGTCTTCAATGGATGAGAAATAAAGAGCATCAGCACTCGGTGGTCTATAGAATACCCCAAAGAGGACATGCTTCTGTCGCAGGGTCAATTCGACCCAAATACACTCTACTCCATTTGGTTCAAGATCTCTACGCCTCACATAATGTATGCTATCCTTTATATAGACAATTACACCGCCGTGATTGTCTGCAACTCTATCTTTACGCTCTGGATGATGATAGGAGATTAATGAGATATCGTCACTCGTTATATTGGGATTAAGCCAAGTTTCCGTGAAAGCTAAAACATCAAAGTCAAAAAATTCTGCCAAGATCATATCTAGTTTTGGAACAATACTCTGTACATTGTGATGAACAAAAGATAAATGACGAGAAAGATTTATAGAATCTAAAATAGACGATGCTGAAGAACGAGACAAATTGTCAGACGTATCAGATGAGACTGAAGAGGGTCCTGGATTGGGATGAACATCTCCTGATTGAAGCAGGAGAAGTTGTACCATTAATAAAGAAAATACCATATGATAAAAGTTTCCTAGTACAAAGGTAGTGTATTCCTGATTGGTTTTGTACTCTTTGCCAGGTATGGTTCTCTTAGAATAAGAATGTTTGGCACACAAATAAGCAAATAGAACTATGGCCCGACTTAACAGGTGGTTGTGGTTCTTGATCACCTAAAAAAATCGATAAGCCAATTGTCCCCCTTACACCGTGGTCATTATATCGCGAAATCGATTGTATCTGAGTCCAGGTATCGATGGTATTCGTCTCGCTTTGATGATATTGCTGTTCAGTATTGGTGCTGACGAATGCGGCCGAATAGGGTACCCAAATATACCATCTGAATATTTTACCAGAATTGTTCAATGGATTTTTCATTTATGTAACATAAAATGTGCTCATAAAATGTGTTTCAAATTGGAGAAAAAGGTTTTTCATCTTAAAATGTATTACATGTTCCACTATTCGTATGTTCTGTATGGAGTCTTAAAACAGCACTTGAGTACTGCAGCTCTTAATGTTCATAAAACATATAGACCACTCCGTGAAAAAACAAAGGCGCAGACCAGCCTGTGCATCCGCAGTGGTTTAGAAATAACACAGCTTCTCCAAAGGCCGTCTGCGGCGGTACAGTCGGTTGGCAAAGACCACTTTTTAGTCGGAAAAAGGTTTTAGCAGAACCGCTTTTTTATCCGAATATGCTTATTTGGTCTGGTCATTTTTTTCATAAAACTTATTTTTATTTAATAATTGAAGCGTACTCGTTTACCCCAGTGTGTCAAAGGCGGTCATTATAAAAATGACACCTAATTATAATTAAAGAATTATCGTTTGGAGTGATCATGCAGCAGAACGTTCTTTAATATGAACGTTCTTTTTTATCAGAACATAACAGAACAATAAGGCATATCTCTTTGATAAGAGAAGGAACAGAATATTATAATTATGTACATGTATTCCTAAATTATGTGACATTTTTTCACGTTTACCCGTATCAGTAATGTTGATGCCAAGCCTGATTTGAGTCTTCTCTCGGTATAGAATTTGTTTGTTTGATTTGATTCTTTACGTCCCATCAACAATCTTTCAGTTATATAGGGACGGGTCTTCCTGGGTTGAACCAGTACTAAGCTAGGATAAATGTGTCTTGCTCAAGGACCACAACGCAGTGACGCCGGTGAGGCTCGAACCCGCGGCCCTTCGGTCTCGAGTCAAGCACTCTACCACTGAGCCACTGCGCTCCCATTGGTATAGAATCATAGGTCTAGACTCGAAGCCAATATACCTTTATTCCGGGGTCTAGATAATAAGGATAAAATCCAGCATAATATTGTGAATATTTTCTTATCCATCTTTTTAACATTCACTTTGGGCGCTCAAAAGAACTGTCTCACTGAGACAGTTCTTCGAGTACATGCTCGGTTCTTATCTGGATCCAAACGGTACATTTTTTTTTCGAAAATAAAATCAGCTGACATCTGTAAAGACTCGGACTGGGTCCGAGCAGTTACCTATTTAAGAATACGTCACTGTTCCGAGGTAAAGAACATTGAGTTTGACAAAAAGGTCTGATCAGCGTCTTCGCTTCAAATTAAAAAAATTATAATACAGAAATATAATGCAGACAGAAAAATGCACCAAAATTCACGAGAACAGTGCTTTAGGCCAGATCCTTATCAGCTTTAAAGACAGATGAGCGAACTCCCGCTGAGATCCCGCTGTGTCAACGTGAAGATGACCACATCGTAAAACGTGTGCCAGAAGAGTTTGGAGCAGGTCAGACTATGCAGATATTACATGCTCATAGCAGTTCCTTGTCTTCACTGCCTAGATGCTACTTTATGCATGAATTTTCAGTTAACCATATGCGAACAACAAATGCGCATAATAGTTTATCTGCGCAGTCTGATCAGCCCCTTTGCTGTTTGCTGCTGAAAAATTTGTTTTTGTCAGTTCTGGTTCTCGGGCCGATGTGAAGGGATTTGTTTAAAGCTGTGCATTCCGGGAATATTTAACCGAAACATATGGGACGCAAACAGCACTGGTTCAGGTCAGACCTGCGATTTTCAATCTCACCAGGACCTTTTAAATTGCCTCACAAAAAATTAAATCATAAGTTTACAATTTATTTAAAATTTATTGCTATCAATACAGGCCCGGAGAGATGTCTTGTTATGAAGTATCTGGATCTACACTGTTGCTAGGACTCTTCGGCATAATATATGCATGTCTTTTACAATACTTGCAAAGCCTAAACAATACGAAACTATTTGCGCAGTCTGCGCATCTGCCCATGAAGTGACAGTTTTGGTAGCATGGCTGAAAAAGGTTATTATACTGAACAGTAAAGACCCTGACGAGAAGCCGTATGACCAAACTAGTAAGATAGGTGTACAGTGCACGAAGACTGAGATCAGCCTGGGTGTCTGATGCACAACCATGTCGCATTTTTTAGTAGCATGGCAAGTCTTCAACACAAGAGAGTTTATACAGAGTCATGTATTCAGTAAAAACCGTAACATTAGTATTTCATTACAATCAAGATAAGACCTTTTGCCCCAGGGATTATCTGACACCTATAGGATTATCGCATATCCCGTTATGAGCGTCTCGAAATCCTTTGTCACCCAGAATCACACTGGACAGGCGACAATCGAAAACGCTCTCAACAATCGACGAAGGCGGATCAAAAATCGCTATAAACAGTGTTTTCGATTGTCATTTGTAACAAGTCTGGCGAAAAATAGCAATCGAAAACTCTGTTTCTAACTATTCTGATCTATGTTCGCCGATAGTATTAACGTTTTCGAATGCCGCCTATCCGATGTGAGAATGAAGTACAAATATTCTGCCAGATGAAGTCTTCAAATTAATTTCTTTTGCAATAGATAGGCGTTAATAATAATAATAATAATAATAATAATAATAATAATAATAATAATTGTTATCCTTAAAATAAAGAAAATTTAAATAAATTGAAGCAACTTATAATAAAATGGTTTTTATTTCGGGGATTTGTCATGGTCAGTGGTACCTCGGACCATTGGGATTTGTCATGGTCAGTGGTACTTGACCATTGGGTCCGAGGTGGTACTTTACTTCTTACATGTCTTACGTGTTACAATTTTTTTTTTATATTTTCATATTCATGTCTCTAAATCAGCTAAGCATTTCCTTTCTTTTAAAAATGATGTTAGATTTCTCGACATTCGCTAAGCATATCGAATAGTGCGGGAGCATTATAGACCCGCAATTCAATTAGGACTTAGGCATTTTATCCGTAGGTAAGAAGGCGCTAAAACTCAATTTTCAACCTAAAAATGACAGAACTAAAATTAAATTTATTTTTTTGAAACTTATATGGTTGATATTGTTGGATGATAGAGATGCCATTTATAACTTATAAAACATCGAGAAAATATCCGAATATGATTATTTTGGAGTCACAAAATGCTCATCCTAAGCATTTTCATTCAATTTACATAGAAATGAATGGGATTTTACCAGTTAAAAAGATGAACAATTTGACAAAACTAAATATTAAGTTATTTCATATTTGTTTATATCATTGTAAAGATAAAATATTAAATTTTCTTGTGATAACTTATAAAACAATGGGAACTCAATAATAAGTTAGCTATTAATAATGTATTTAAAGGTTTGTATACTTTTCTGTGTAATTGATGCCACAGATTTCAACAGGTAAGTTGCGGGAGTGGTCAATATTCAAGGGAGATAATCGGACAGCTAAAACCGATAACAGCTGATATTGTCCCATATGGTAGAACTTGATTCTGTTTGATAGAAATGGTTATGGAATAGCTGTAGAGTGTTTGGTGGTGAATTGTAAGACATGTTAGCATGTGAAAAAGTAGGAAAAAATTGAAAGAACACCTATATATTCGCATAACGAGAACTGAGTCAGCTTTTTTATCTTTCACGAAATTTTCAGTAGTAGGAATAAGAACAACTCAGCTACCGTTATGCAAACATCTCTAGTGCATATACTCATAAGATCCCCATACTCAGGCCCCAAGCCTACTCTAAAGATTGACAGAAAATCATCTTGAATTGAATAAATGAAGAAAAGAAATAAAAGGTGAAAAAATGGACAAGACATGACAATGTCTAAATCATAAGACAGTGGGAGTCTCAGTGACTTGCTATCCACATGTAACTTTTAAGAACGTTACATTGTATCTAGAATAAGACACTCTGTATAAGGTAGTTTCCGCATGTATAATACAAACTTGAATATATTGTTCAATAGGAACTAAAGTAACATCAGGTGTGTAATGACGTTACGTATAAATAGCCTCTAATACACACCTACTGTTGGCTGAAGATAAGCCGAAAGTGACGCAACTACTCCAACACAGTGAACTACGCTTAGACGACAACGACAATTTTAAACAATAAAGGAAAAGTATATTTACTATCAGAGAAACAGTATTACCCGTTTACGACACTGGGCATTACCTATTTTCAAATATGCTATGGCGTCACTTTTAACTTATCATCTGATTCATTAGCATTGGTCGACTTTTTACAATGCAATTTAAATTTCTTTCTGGACATGATATTTAACTCGTACCACATTGGCAACCTATTGCTAAGTTCTTTGGTAAACATTGAAGATCAGATGAACTGACGCACGATGCGTCACTTCACCAAGGTCTGCACTGTTGACACAGTTTGTAGCACCACAGCCAAGATTCCTCTACTTATGGACCTTAAAATACAAAATGGGTAATTCTTAACCTATTTTATTAACATGGATAAATAAGTAGGGAATAATCACTTCATCCCCCTGCATGCTGGGCAACCATACACGATGGTTTATATCATCCGCTGCATATTCCTACAGTCCTCCAAAGAAGCAACTCCACCAAAGCCTCAAGCAGTCTGGACTGAGATCAGAACCAACAAAATTGTTAAACAGTCTAGATCCAGATGCGATACATCTTTTGCGGGACCGACGTTTCAACATGACACTTGCATGCAAAAGTTAAAATATTGTTTACTAAGATCGTATATGAGCCGCGACATGAGATTTCCAACAACGTGGTATGTGCGACCAGCAAAGCCCCAGATCAGCCTGCGCATACGCGCAGTCTGATCAGAGCCTTTTCTAGTCGCTTGAATACTCCTTAAGTTTCAAGCCACCAACCAAACATCATCCGGAATTTCTATGCCTAAAAGAAGGCTGCACAGGCTCGTCTGAGTCCACGCCCGTTGAAATGCCACATTGTTGGAAATCACGTGTTGCGGCTCATATATAGTTGTCCGCTGCATGTATATTTTTACTGACTATTTTACTAATGTAAGTATAGAGTCAAACCAGACTGCATCTAGTGTATGGTCACCTATGTTCAAGAAAGACAAAATCCTAATAAAAATGTACAACGTCGTAAAATGTTTAAAACACGTGTCATTTGAGGATAGATTGAAAACATTAGGGCTGCCTAGTTTTGAGTATAGAAGAGAAAGATCTGACATGATCCAGGTATACAAAATCATGCACGGCATAGACAAAGTTGATTAAGACAAGTTCTTCACGGTGAATAGTTACTCAGCAATGCGTGGTCACTCATTAAAATTGTTAAAAAAGGTCGCGCTTATTAGTTAGGGCAAACAGCTTTTCAAATAGAGTTGTGGACAGTTGGTATTCTTTGACAGAGGATATAGGAGGTTTTAGTAATTCCCAAAGTGACGTCATTTTCGCGCATGCGCATATCCGTGGCCGTCAACGGTTCGTCCAGCTCTATGGAATCTGTGTTAAATGTGGGTTTATATTTTGAGAAAATGGACTTTTATAGCCAATGTCATATCAAAACTTGTTTGTATTCTTTGATATACATTCAAAATACATCTTACCGATAAATAATGGTTCGAATAACAAACGTTTATCCATTTAAAAGGCAAAATATGAGGCTTCGGGAAGTCCAGAAGTGTCGAGCAGAACGCTGATATTTTCTTCCAATATAACCCGTAAAAACTTTAAACATGTAAAAATTTGGTTTGTTTATGCTTTTTTATGATGAACAGAGTGAATCCACCTGCTTGTTTGCCAGTTCTCTCTCTCTCTCTCTCTCTCTCTCTCTCTCTTACGCATCCGTGATATCATCTCAAAACCAGTGATTATTGACAGTCCAAAAGTAGCTTAACTAGGCTGTTTTAGTAATTCCCAAAGTGACGTCATTTTCGCGCATGCGCATATCCGTGGCCGTCAACGGTTCGTCCAGCTCTATGGAATCTGTGTTAAATGTGGGTTTATATTTTGAGAAAATGGACTTTTATAGCCAATGTCATATCAAAACTTGTTTGTATTCTTTGATATACATTCAAAATACATCTTACCGATAAATAATGGTTCGAATAACAAACGTTTATCCATTTAAAAGGCAAAATATGAGGCTTCGGGAAGTCCAGAAGTGTCGAGCAGAACGCTGATATTTTCTTCCAATATAACCCGTAAAAACTTTAAACATGTAAAAATTTGGTTTGTTTATGCTTTTTTATGATGAACAGAGTGAATCCACCTGCTTGTTTGCCAGTTCTCTCTCTCTCTCTCTCTCTCTCTTACGCATCCGTGATATCATCTCAAAACCAGTGATTATTGACAGTCCAAAAGTAGCTTAACTAGGCTAATTAAAACAGTTAACTTACGATTAATTTGTCCCAAAGAAATAACTAAAATTCCAAGTTAAATATTTGATTTTCACAGTTGACACCGTTCTATCAGATCCGTTTTATCACCCTCTGTTGAATAATTGAACGACACGCCCCGCGAAGTGGCGGAATCAGAGTGTTTTCACAAGTGATTGTCATTGGTGTAATAAAAGAGGGGGTCATAAAAGATCTTTAAAGGATGCCGACATGCTGGACCCAAAATTACTGGGTCCGAGATTATAACACATTTTAACAAGTCTGACATAATGCAACGATACTGAATTCGTTCTCTATCAGTTACATTCTAATTCGTGGTCGTGTTTTTGTATAAACACTAGCTAATATATATTGTCTGTCTGTCTGTCTGTCAGACGGGCCAGTTTCATTTTAATTCATTGCCTGTTTTTTTTTTTTTTTGAAAAACACTAGCTAATATATAATGCCTGTCTGTCTGTCTGTCTGTCAGGACATGTGTATTTATGTTTCTATCCGTCTGTCTGTCTGAACATGCACACGGAAAGGAACATACATGTGCATGTTCAGACAGACAGACGGATACATGTGCATGTTTTGTCGTATAACTGTCCACTTCTTCTTCTGAATATCCATCTTCATCTTACTTATGCTCCCGCGAATCTGCGCAGGCTCACCTAGGGCAATGCAACAAGTTGACATTGTACAGTCTCGAATGAGCCTTCGCTGTTCGAGAGGAAAATGCAATTATGTTTTAGCGCCATCGTATGCGCATTCGCTATTCGAGAAGAAAGTCATTATATTTTTCTATTTTCAGCCCCTAGTTTATGTCCACAATCAAATGTACAAGTGTCGACTGCTGATAACATTTGAAAACAGTTCAGGCCCGACAAAATGTTCTCACGAGAATGCCTGCATGTGCAGACTCGTATCAGCCTTCGCTGCTTGAGAAAAAATGTTCTGTTTCTTTTTCAGCGTCCATTTGTGTCCTTAATTATCTGCTACTAGTGTCGTCCACTGATAACCTTTTCAAACAGCTTGGACCCAGGGCAGACCCGGCAAAACTTTCTTGCGAAAATGGCGCGCATGTGAAGTCCCGCATGAGCCTTCGCTGCTGGAGAGGAAAGTTTTTTTTTTTTATTTTTTAAGTGCACATTTCTGTTTTTTGTTAGTTCCTTTCTTTCTACAATCATCTATTCAGTTTTGTTGAAATAGCTGTTTTAGCAGTGTGTGTTCTTGCGAGAATGCACACATGAGCCTTCGCTGCTCGAGAGGATTTTTTTTATACATTTTGGGTCGAGTTGCCCTGCACCCAAGATGAATTCCTACACGATGCGACATGGTGAAATTTCGTACATGCAATTAAATAATGCAATGATCATATATTTCGAAATGTGTTCCATTTGTAAGTTCTTTACAATAATAGTTGAAAATATCTACATTCGATTTCAGAGTCTAGTTACCATGGTTACATAAAATAAATAAAGAAAAATAAACAACCGCCTTGTTTATTGTTAGCAAAAACTTTTTAAAGAAAATAAATGAAGTGTGTCATTGACAAAAGTTCGTTAATTATCAAAATAGTTGCCTAAAAATGGTTAATGTTTGTTGTGTTAAATTGAATTGAAAAGTTTAACGGCTCCCGATTTATTCATTTCAAACGCAACAACAGACAAATTATCTCAATAAATGTTAATATTATTTGACGAAGTATTTCTAGATGCATTCAAGATGCATTTACAGTTCATATTTATATAAATTAAATAGCAAATTGTAACAAGGGAACTTAAAATCGGTGGAAAATGTTGAAAGTTCTACTGCTTTCCCTATCTAGACAATACACAGTTGACGGCCAGTATATCCCAAGTCTATTTATAGAACCGGAAGTACGTCACGATAAAACACAAATGCGCCCTCCCTATACGCGCGTTCAAAAGCTGGCTAAACCGGTTCTGGCGAGAACACCCATACAAGTTTAGCCCATCCTGCTACTCACCCGGACAACGCACCAGAGATAGAATACAGAACCAGAATGCATCAGAAGAGGCCAATGTGCCTAATTAGATGTCTACATAGGTATATCGGTAAAAGCACCGGTTGTTGCTACAACGAACTGGTTGTGGCAATTTTCCGCACAGGTGCTGGCGTAAAAGGTAAAAAATATATACCTGTTGACTTTATGTTTTATTTACAAGCTTGCATTTATTCTATTTGTGATGACATCTGGCGCACAGACCGTCGGTAACATTGCAGTTTATGGCTCTGCCAAGCAATTGGTGATTTAATTCATGGGTTGGACTGCAAATCCAACACACGGTTCTGGAGTTTTGCTGTGACAGGTGCTTTTTTCTAGTGTAACTGCCTTAATTGAGGGAAATTTGCATGTCTAAGCGCAGTTGTTGTCATATTCCCATGAAATAACATCCAAAAACGATTACCACTCTGTATTTTTTTCTAGGTAAACTAGCAAATGTTTTATTGAGGAATTTTATTACAACGCACTGGGAGCATTTCAAAGCATTTATACAACGCACTGATGGTGGCACAGAAGAGCTGTGGTTACTGGTGTAGACTCACCACAGCATTCGCTGTTCACATAAACGTTAAAAAATCGCCATTTCAGCTAGCACATGATATTGTGATTCTGTGACGAAGGCACAGGTGAGCCTGTACAAACGTGCAGAATCCAAAGAGCCTTCGCTACCAGCACAAGAGATCTTGATACTTATCGCATTGTCCAGTGACTTTGCCTGCGCAAATGTGCAGACTCGCCAGAGTATTCGATGCTGGCGTGAATAGCACACAAATCGCCATTTGAGCACAAGAGTGATCGATGGCTAAGGTTAGCCTGTGCAAATGTGCAAACTCGACAGAGCTTTTGCTGCTCGCACAAAATGGCATTCAATCGCCGTTTGGGCCGCCACATGAGAATTTTTGAACTTTGACGAAGGCTCAGACTATACCAAGCAAATATGCAGACTCGCCAAAGCCATCGCTGTTCGCATGAATCACACATAAAAAAGTAAGTCAGTATGATCGGGAAATATCGCAATCACAAACTGCAGACAAACCCATGACACTGCCTAACTTGAGGGAATTCTGCATGTCTAAGCACAGCTGCAGCTATGTATAATAGTCCTATGAAATAACAACAAAAAAAACAAACATTACAACTCTCTATTTTTATATGCAGGGAAGGCTCTGGTGAGTCTGTACATATGCACAGGCCCACGTGAGTCTTCGTCACAGTACTGAAATATCATGTGCTGGCTCAAATGGCGATTTGTGTACCGTTTATAAGAACAGTAAATGCTGTGGTGAGGCTGCATCAGCAATTATGGCGCATCTAGACAACCATCAGTATGTTGTACCAATGCTTTAAAAATGCTCCCAGTGCGTTGCAATAGAATTCATCAATTAAAAGTTAGCTAGTTTACCAAGAAAAACAAAGTGGTAATCGTTTTTTGGATGTAAAAATGATAACAGCTGTGCTTAGACATGCATATTCCCCTTAATTTAGGCAGTAACACTAGAAAAAAGCACATGCATGGCAAAACTCCAGAACTGTACTGGATTTGCCGTCCAAACCATGAATTAAATCACCAATTGCTTTGCAGAGCCATAAACTGCAATGTTACCGATGGTCTGTGCGCCAGGTGTCATCACAAATAAAATAAATACAAGCTTATAAATAAATCATAATTATAATTAATTATATCACAAGCATTTCATTTAAACTAGTCGTTTGTGTATGACGAAGAAATATACAAATAAAATTGCATATGTATTTAAGCACATGCAAATCTAAACTTGATACGGGTCACTATTTGACTTTATGTACACATATTTACAACTACAGTCCTTGAAATCGAAAAAAATGTCGAAAAAAATAACACAAGACAGTGATGTCAATCAATGGCCTCAAGGTATTGTATTCGAAAACCGGAAATATAATTTCTAACAAAAAATATAATAAAATAATAAATAAAAATAGGTTAAACTAGGGGCCTAATAGACAGGGGGTAACAACCTACGTCATAACATTGATCTCGCAAACACGTAGATCGGCGGCATCTTGGTTTGCAAGGTAAGCCTTTCCATTCGTAAGACTATACAAATCAGTGTCTGTGAAAACTAAGCAGTGCATGCGGTGCTTAATATCACATTTGAACAGAATTTATAATGATCAAGCTCGGAAATGCCATTGCCTTTGTAATCATTCGCCCACAAATATGAAAGCGGAAGACACAGGGATGATTTTAGCAGAGATGTAGTGTACACATTTATAAAAATGACATATTTTACAGCTAATATCACCAATCTTACCACTATTCGTGTTATTGGAGTTAGCAGTTCTCATTGACTATCATTCATAACCATTATTTGCTTATGCAAAATCAAAGGAGCACTCAAAGTGCCACTTTTGATCTCGTAAACACTTATTTTGGCATAGATGTCGGACACACTTGTGAAGGGATCGATGAGATGGCGTAGATGCTGGACACACTTTCAGCCCAAAATGACAGACACCTACATGTTTACGACAGTGATTTATTTTTGCAACTAGATAAAAGGCTTAGTGAGGTTGGTACCATGAAACAAGTACATATAGTTGACTGACCGTTTTAAGATGATTCTTCTTTTGTGGATCATTCATTTTTTGTTATTAATATTTTGTGTTTGTCATTCTTTCTTGTATTTTCATTGCAGCCTTACGGTCACCGGCCGGGAACGGACTTACCTCTTGGATTGCTTGTATGTGAAGTTCTCTTGTTTTTGTCACTTTCCCATGTGGTGTCCTGGGTCAGGTATGGTGCTTGATTGTATTGATACCTGATCTTTGCCTTCTTACTTACTTTGTTACACCATGGGTGTATGCGATAAATATATGAGCAATGTACAAGTTCAAGAACCATACTTTAACTTATCTTACCATTATAGCCAACCTAACACATCATCATCTTGTGATCAATGCAGGAGACAAAACTATTTCAATATTGTACTTGTCCTGCAGGATGAGTGACTTACAATTTTCACTCATCCTGCAAACACATGCACTTGCCCTTTAAAAGCGTATGCAATAAAGAACATAAGGGAGTAATATGTAATTTGACTTCCTCAAGTTATTATTCCTACAGGGCAAGTGCTTTGGGAAGAATTACTCGCCCTTTCTAGATATCATCTGTAATTACGAGCAGATGAGTGGAATTTTAGTCCCCATGCAATGGTAGTTTAAGATGGTTATTTTATAATAACATGTAGATAATTAACGGATAAGTACTATGATAATGAGACAACAGAAAACAATGTGTTGTAAACGAAGATAGTGAATCCCTAGAGTATTAACTATTAAACATTTGCTACTATATAGGGGCGAAAAAAACAGCAGTTGAAAGGTGGTAGGCTAGCAGCAGACACATACATCTTGGTCTCGTCTTGACAGATATAAATCTTTATTGTGGCCATCATAGACTATTTTGTCTTCATATTCCTGCGTTGTGTCGAGGGGGGGGGGGTGTGGGGGGACTGGGTAAATCATACCGTTTGCTTACCAAATTGGATTGCTGATAAACGTCATGGTTTTATGTGCGTCAGTGATCAACAATGTAAGCCATAAAAGATCGACTCCACATCCTGTTCATTATTGTAAAGATTTGATCTTGAAATTATTTCTATTTCTTATTTCTGAGGAAGAGTTAAACGTTTAATGTAATGAATGCTTGTCAAGTGCAAATCATGCTTATAGAAACAATAACGCCTTTAGAGGCAAAGATAGTAAGTGAGTATGATAAGGAAATACCACAATCACAAACTGTAGACAAACCTGTGGTATCGCGAGGAAGAGCCACACAACAATCATGAGACACCAGGAAGACAAACAAAGCAAAGCAACCAGCTCTCTCTTCCCCATCGAGATGATTTCAAAGCTAGAATGGACACAATAAAACATAGAACAATTACAGAATCCCACAATGGGAGCAAAAGAGGTGAGGTTGGCATGTCTTGAGACCGGTTTGGACCCTCAAGTAAAATATTTTACTGACCGTTCCAAGGAAGTGCTTCTTTTGTGGATCATTTATGTTATTTCTGTCTTGTTTTTGTTATGCCTTTGTGCGCGTCTGTTTATTGATGCCTTGTGGTCACATGCTGGGAAATGGCTGACCTCTTTGCTCTTATTTGTGATGGCTAATTGTGAAGTTGTCACTTTCCCATTGGTATCCTGGATCAGGTATGGTGCTTGATTGTATTGATTCCTGATCTTTGCCCTTTTTCTTACTTTAACAATCAACAGCGAAACAACAACAGAACCACCGTCTTAGAATGGACAGCAGCCAAAGACAATGGGGGGCTTAAATGCATTTTACTGGTACCAAATTTTCGCCCTTGATTCTGTTGTTGTTCAAGCACAAAAATGTTAAGCTCGCATGGAGGATACCTAAGTATTGCAATGTATCATCATAGAGAAACAATATAATCAAATTACCGCACTATGATGAAACAGGGAAAAGGGCTCATGACTCACAGATAGTCAGAGCTAAAGAAAACCTCCAGTTGAGCCAAGCTAGAGTCATGCATCAGGCAACAACCCACCAATTAAAGCTTTACGTCAGAGCCATCATTGAGCCTGAGGCCTGACCCACCTTCGTGCAATTATAGATGAAACCATAGCTATAAACCGTAATTGGGTTTACAACTAGGCATGCAGACTGTCGCATGATATCCAAGTTATATCCAACTTTTTATAACATTTGATATTCTTTTTGAATTGATCACTAAAATTAGGGTTTCCAACAATTATTTTGAATTTATAAACTAAATCACCATTAAATATAGGTTCTTATATGCCTTGTTGCAGAAGAGTTTTTAAACCAATATTGTATTTAACAATTAACTCTTGAGTGTCTGTGGTAGAATTTAGAAAATGCTCTCCTAATTTTATGATATCTATAACCTTGTTTTTATAACTTAGCAGTCAAAAAAGGTTTCTGTTGTTGAAGTCATCAAAATTAGAATACACTTTCGCAAAATGAATAAGTTTCCTAATATATATGTTCTGCACAAAGTATGAATCGATACCATTCTAGAATGGCTCCGCGCAAAGTAAGAATTCCTACTTGGTTGCGCAAAGTAGGAATACTTACTTTGCTCAGAGCCATTCTAGAAATGTAACGGGATCCGTAGGAAAACGTGAACAAAATATCTATTTATCGAACAGGAGATTCTGTTTTTGTGTACCGTCTCGACATGACGTAGCTGTTGACTGGGGAGTAAAACAACAAACCAAACAAGCAAGGTTTCATTGAGATTTCAAATATATTAGTAAATGAGACGTTAAGGGAAGCAACACAGGCTGAAATTTATTCTAGCAAAGTTTGATATGAGATTTCCAAAAATGTGGTATATGCGACCAACAAAGCCCCATATCAGCCTGCGCATACGTGCAGTCTGATCAGCGCAGTCCGATCAGAGCATTAGCGAGTCGCTTGCATATTCTATGAGTGTTAAGCTACTGTCTGAGCTTCATTTGGGGTTTTCCAAGCTTAAAAGGAGGCTGCATAGGCTCGTCTGAGTCTACACTTGTCAAAATGTCCCATTGTTGGAAATCACATGTCGCGGCTCATTTATGTTGTTGTTGCGGCTGTTTTTGTTTGTTTTGTTTCTTTGTCCTTGCTTCGTTAAACTTTTTATATGCCTGGTTTTGTAGCTATGGAAACTAGAGTATGCCTAGGAGAAAACTAGACTGCGTTTCCGCATACATGCTATAAATATAGGTCGGAAAATCGTTTTAACTTGAAAATATTGTGTTTGCAGAAACCATATTTTATTGAGAAAGAAGTAATGACAGATAAAATGTTCCACTCAGCGGAAACGCGCCTATTATTCTTTTAGGTATAAAGAAAAACATAAATATTTGGGCCTACACACAAGATTTTTTGTAGTTATTACATCATTGAGCAACGAAGGCTACGACGAATCTGTATATTAAGACACACATTCTATGTTCGCAACGCCAGAGTATAGAGTATGGGTGTTGATGAAGTCTCAGACTAAAAGATAGACTTGTAGAGTTGTTAAGTGTATCCGCATTGTTGTTTAACAGAAGTAATTGCACACATGCGATCAGTTTAAAAATATTGCCTACTTGCCCATTAATCACTATAAAAAGAATAAAAAGAGAAAAAAACCCTCATGAAACATATACATACGATATTAAGTTTACACCGCAAACCACAGAGTAATGCAAGGCATCGAGAAGCTCAAAGTATGCTTATTTTCATAAATGACGGTATTCCATCATTTATAAGAACGATAAATACTACAACTGACTATTTTAAGTCACGCTACTCAAGCTTTAATAAGCAGTCAAAATTCGTGCATGAAAAAGGCATTAAGCATGAAAAAGTTTATAATCTCGGGGGTCAGGTCCTATGCGTGACGCAACCTTATGTATCAAATCCTAACATATCTAACGTTTTGATATCTGAGTAAAATATACCCAGCAACAACAACAACAACAAAAAACACTTTGCGACCAGCAAAGGCCCAGGTCAGCTTTTTAGAAGCGCAGCCTGATTGGAGTCTTCGCTTGACAATTAACACATTTATCCTAGCTCAGTACTGAACCAGCCTAGGAAGACCTGTCCCTACATAACTGAAATTTGCTGTCCGTCTTATGTCAAACAAACATCAAAGCAGATATGGAGAGGAAAGGAATGCTTAATTACTTGTTCATCGACTGGAGGAACCTGGATCGAACCTGTGAAACCAAACATGCAGGATCGAATCTGATACTCATGGAAAATGCCTAGCTATCTTTGATATCTTCAATTCAGGGTAGCCATTCAGGGTATACCTTATTTAAGAATGATTGAAATACGTAGTGAATTTCATAATTTACTTCTACCCGTTTCTAACAAGAATAAAGCAAATAAATGCACATACATGCATTCTCATCAAACCATTCCAACTTTGCGCAAATGATTCCTACTTTGCGCAGAGCATCTACCTCATCGATAAAACTGAAAAAATCCCCTGAGCAATTCGAGAATGGTCCGATACCATTCTAGAATTGCGCAACCAAGTAGGAATTCTTACTTTGCGCAGAGCCATTCTAGAATGGTATCGATTCCCACTTTGCGCAGAACATATACACCATAAAAAGGGGAGCGAGGAACATCTCCATCAAGAAATGGGAAATTTACTATTTCAAAATTAAAATCATCCCATTTATCATAAATCTTAGATGGAACTATGCCTTCGTAATGGACACAGTAAGTAAGGGTGCAAAGATCAGGAATCAATACAATCAAGTACCACACCTGACCCAGGATACCAATGGGAAAGTGACAAACTCACAGTAGACACCATGTCCAAGTCCAAAAATGGGGCATCTGTATCAGCAGAATTCACTTTTTTTAACTGAAAGTAAGTAAGGGTGCAAAGATCAGGAATCGATACAATTAAGTACCACACCTGACCCAGGATACCAATGGGAAGGTGACAAACTCACAGAAGACACCACAAACGAGAGCCAAGTGGTCAGCCCTTTCCCAGCAGGTGGGATATATCTGATCTACCATACACTTAAGCAAACTTATAAACGAACACTTTACAATATCATTTTTCTAACTAAGGCACCAATAATATTGAACACATTTTAACCTAATCATGAGCATTTCAATGGACCAAAGTTTAAAAGTGGTCCGGGATAGTTTCCATTCATTTAACATTTTTGGGGTTCAAAAATGTAAAATCAACGTTTTTGGTGAAAAAATATTTTTGGGGTGAATTTTTATCAAATTGAAGCGCAGATGTTTTCGAACAGGTCCAGGTGACTTAAAAAAGCACAAAACATTTGAAATTTGATATATGGCAGAATTTTTAATCATCTTTAAAAATGAAAAAAAAAAACATTTTTCGAAAATTCTGAAAATCGTCAGTAGGACACGTTAAAATCGTTGTATGTGCTTTATTCTATCTGAACATGGTAGGCAAACCCCAACAGAACTCCATAAGTCTATTCTGTGGCGGTAAATTTTTCACAACTATTCTACACTTCCGGTTTCATTGTGAAATTTTAACAATTAATTTGACGGCATTTGTCAAAGATTTTATCACTTTTCAAAAGAAGAACAGTGACTTCTAGTAAAAATAAATACTCGCTGAAAATGTCAATGCCGTACAGCGGATAATAAAGCGTACAGAGCAGTTCGAAATTTGTACCCTAAATGCATGCTTTAAACCGAATTTCTTAGATTAAGCTACTGACAGCGCCTATCTTCAAGTTATTACGGAAAAGAAATGATGAGTCCTATTGTGTCATAACTTTTGATTCATTTTTACCTTAAATCATGGCAGTAAGTAATATCTTCAAACAATCAAATATGCAAATGAGTAATGTTTCTGTTGAATATTTAATATTGTTGTGAAAAGTGTTAATTTTTGAAATGAGGGTACCTTTATTTGGATTTCGCCTGTGACAGACAAACGAGACAGTTTGAAATGAAATGACTTGTAGAGTCTTAGCAAATGCTTGGTTTATTTATAGAATTAAAATAATGTATGACAGATATTTACTTTTTGAACTAGCATAAAAAATGTAACATGTTCGTTTATAAGTTTGCTTCAGTGTATGTTCAAATTAAGGATTATCAATATTGAGTAAGTCATCTAAATATATGGAGGTGGAGTTAAAGGCTTCAATAATATCGGTTTGATTATTGTCTGACAAAGACAACATGAAGTCTCTCTCATAACAAAACAAAAACAAATCTGCAACAAGAGGAGCTCAATTAGTGCCCATTGGAATACTTACAATTGTCTATATAATTTCGAGCCAAATCTTATAAATATATTGTCCAAAAGATAATGTAGAGCATCACATGACCACAACTTATATTGTTTAGGTTGATATTATAAGAAAAAGACTGCAGTTAAAGTAAAACATATTGGAAACAGTCACTCACACATAGACAAAACAAAGCTCGTGGTGACAAATGGTAGCTAAATCCCCTTGGAATCTTCTGAAATACATTGACCTGCATTATGCAATAATTGGTTTTGAAAACCAATGTGTGGTCTTTTTGAGAATGGCCGTTTTACACAGGTTTTACTGTAAAGGGAGAAATTACATGTATTTGTGTTGTATTCTCATTTCTTTTGGACCTAGATCAGGCCTGACCTTATGTCGGGTATGATCTGGATTCAAACTGTTTGATACGCTGATGATATTCTTGAGATAAACTATGTTTCAAAAAAATAGCATAAGACAAAAGAGAGTACAGAATTAACTATCATAATAATATTACATGTCGATGATTATACAAAGATTAAACCTGCTTAATTCTGACAAGATCATAAGAGACCGCCGGTGTACAACTGTCAACACTCAGAGTAATCTCAGCAAATGATTGATGTAAAGCGACCAGCCTGTATAATTGAAGAAAAAAAGCACATTGCAAAACATACCTCATTTCGTTAAATCAATAATTGCGATAATTAAATCATTAACAGATATATTAATCACTGAATTAGGTAAGATTTTGTTTCTTCTTTTGTACATGTATATATACCAATCAATTACTTTTTCCCTATATTTTTAATCAAAAATTGGTATGAGTCAGGCTAGAGAACCCTTTACCAAAACAGTGCAGTCATCACATGTTTGTTGCAGTGGACGAGTGCACAAAATAGTGTACCTGGCTGTTAAAAAGGGTAATATTTGGTCGTTATTTTCCTTCTAAAATAGTTTTCGCTAATTACTGTTGCTTATAAAGCAAGCAGTGTATCTACTTCACAAGATTTATGTGGGTTAAGCAATAGCCAATGCAGTACATAAGTTATGCCAAAAAGGTGAATTTTCTCATAAAAAAGGATGAAAAGGCATTTTTGTTTATGTCCTGGACTTTATGCTTTCTTTATCTAATATGCAAAATAATAGTACTTAGACTAACATTGATGTGAAAAAGTTCAAAATCTAAGTCTGAAGCATTTTTAAAGTTATTCAAGCTTTTCATACTGTACACATAGTTCTGTATGTTCTGGCTCAGTGATCACATGGTCAACTACAATATATTGGTTTTATTTATACACTTGACTACTGGGCCAGAACACCCGATATACTGAACTATGCACACAGCAAGAAAAGCATGAATAACTGCCCTAAGATTTCGAACTTTGTGCACATTAAAAGACATGTATTTTGAAACTTATCGAAAGTTACCATAAATTCTAGAGCATTTACAAAAATACATTTCATCCTGTTTTTCAAGAAACATCACATTTTGAGATAACACTGGCACTGTGGCGACTATCACCCAACCCACATAAATATTATTAATTATAATTACACAGCTGGATTAATAATTGACAATAATTACCAAAGAACATTTTCAGGAGTAAACTATTGATTAAATTACTACCCTTATTAACAGCTAAGTGTCCTATTTGACAGCAAACAACTCGTATGGAGTGTGCTGTTAGCGTACAGTGACAAAGTACAGAGGGACTTTGACAGACTGCAGACATGAGAAGCTAGATTGGATATTGAGTTTAACCACTCCAAGTGCCAGGTTGTGAGGATGGCATCCTCCAGGACCCCTCTCCAGACGCAGTATATACTGCATGATAGGGTGCTGGAGGCTGTCAGCAGTACCAGGTACTTGGGGTGGAAATCTCCAGCAACCTCAGCTGGAAAACTAATGTGAACAGAATCACAGCGAATGCAAGCAGGTCACTCAGATTTATTAAACCAAATATCAAAACTAAGTCCCATAAAATCTCACAAATGGCTTATCAATCCCTAGTTTGTCCCCAGCTGGAGTATGCTTCAGCAGTTTGGGACCTCCATACCAAAGATAAGACCCATTAAGTTGAAATGGTCCAAAGACATGCAGCCCGGTGAACCTTTAGTGAATAAGCCAGACAAACTGTGGCACGTCTCTGCCTCTTCAATAAAATTGTAAATAGCCTGGTGGCCACGACCCTTCATGACTATATGCAGCCCACACATAGGATCTCCAGGTATTGACATTCTATGACATTCTGTCAAATTCATATTGGCAAGGACTACTATAAATATGCCTTCTTTCCAGTGGAATGCCCTTCCAGCCAATGTTGCAGCTGTTCCAAGTCTTGAGATCTTCAAAGCAGCAGCTGGACAACAGCAGCTTCCCAAATCTTAGACAGTACACTGCATATTTCAACATGTTTTTGTGGATCATTTGTGTTCTTTATGTATTGTGTTTGTCATGCTTTGGCGTCTGTTTATTGCTGCCTTGTGGTCACCTGAAGGGAAAGGGCTGACCTCTTGGTTCTTGTTTGTAATGTTTATAGTGATTTTGTTACTTTCCCATTTGGTATCCGGAGACAGGTGTGATACTTGATTGTATCGACTCCTGATCATTGCTTTCTTTCTTACTTTAATTGTTTTATACCCGCCCATCTTCATCAGATTTTAGTACTGTCTTCATTAATGGTTTTACTTTTAAATCCCAGAAAGTCGTGTTTAGTCTTGTCTCATTTCAATATAGTTTTTAACATTTCATCTTTATTCAGACTCACTACAATTTATTCATCTTTAATTCTTTTTCATGGTCGCGAGGGCATAGGCAGTAACACAAGATAAATTGTTAGGTTCTCTAGCATGTGAGTAAAACGTCAAAAAATTAAACTAATATTCATGAATGGGAAAAGAAAATCATGTCAAATTATCCATATTGTCGTCACCAACCTCACTAAGCCTTTTATCTAGTTGCAAAAATAAATCACTATTGTAACATGCAGGTGTCTGTCCTTTTGGGCTGAAAGTGTGTCCGACATCTACGCCGTCACATCGATTCCGTCATAAGTGTGTCCGACATCTATGCCAAAAATAAGTGTTTACGAGATCAAAATTGGCACCTTGAATGCTCCTTTTGCATCAGAAAAAAATGGTTATGAATGATAGTCAAGGGGAACTGCTAAATAGTGTAAGATTGGTGATATTTGCTGTAAAACATGTCATTTTTATAAATGTGTATACTACATTTCTGCTAAAATCATCCTTGATAGAGATAAAAAGATGCTGCCAACCAGCGGCCTGCATCAGCTAAAGATAAAGTAACAAATCATGCAATAAAATCAAGCAGAAAATAAGCATAACACATACAGTTAAAAGCATAACATAAAAAGCGTAACATAAAACGCAACATTAAAACAACACAGCTTACTAGCCTGACTTTCTCAAGTGCCACACATGGCTCAGTTACATCTCGAGCCTACCCATATGCGAATCAGACCTTTGAACTCCTGGAAGCTCGTTGCTGTTCTGGGCAAGCTGTTCCACACACTGGCAGATTCGAACATAAATGATATGTGACAGTTCTGACTGTAGGTATCTTGATTGTGTTTTCATACCTGAAAGAATATTTTGTTTGTTTTACTTCATCTAAATCTCTGACATATTCTGGGGACATGCTGTTAATACACTAATATGTTTCTGTAGCAATGCATCTCAGATATCTAAATGCATCTCAAATATTTATAGTGACTAAAACAAAGAAAAGCCTATGTACCTAGCTGGTGACTTCAACCTCCCGCATATGAATTTGGAAAATAACACCTTAATAAGTGGCGTGATGTAATCATTTAAACATGCATGGGCAGCCATCTAGCATGACTAATATAGAATCGCGCATGGACCTCTATCTATCTATCTTGTGGTATTGGCACGATCGAATTCGATCACTTACGACGCTTTGAAGAGAAAACAGAACATGCTATCACAGAAAATGTTAAAGAAATGAAAGATGATATAGTAGATATCCTTAGTGAGAGTTAAGCCTACTAGTGGACAGTCGGTGCAGAGAGCTAGAGGATAGGAAGAGAATTGAACGTATCAGTTTTCAACTTGACTGAGCATAATAATGAAAATGGACAAGAAAACAGAAAGCAGGATGAGCGTGATATTTCTGATATATGTACAGACCTAGCGCTTGTTAACGTTCAAATATCCCAATCACTTAGGCTAGGTAAGAAGACAGAAGGTAAGATTTGTCCATTGAAATTAATATTTACGGAAAGGGAGCACAGAAAGTTTATTCTTGACAATGCCAAATACATACCTCCAAAAGTCCGTTTCGAATTCAGGCATGTCATTTTTTCTAAAGACCTGACACCACAACAGAGAAAAGAAACCGCAAACATATTGTCACCAAAAAGGAGCAAAGAATATCTTCAACAGGTGAGGCTAGAACTACAAACCTACACAACTACATAGAAAAAGCATCTAATAACTACAGGCCAATGCCAAAAGTAACTGGATAACAATTAACCTTGAGGAAAAAATCAGTGTCTATTATAATAACAATGAGCTTCCAGGAGGTACATCATCTGCATCTCTGCGTAGTGCATTAATTGCCAAGCCAGCAATGATCAAATCTCCACCAGTTATAGAAGTTGACAGTCAGATCAGTCCAATATATCCACCAAATAGAATATCCAAATTGAATTTGCTAAATGTTTCATCTTTCAACAAATCTGTTATTCCTGAGCAGCAAGAATTTGAAAATACTACAATTGTGGATTCGGAGGACCAAGATACTGTTATTGGCGGAACTCAGGTTAGTTACCATGAGGAGTCAGAGTCCCCCAAAATTAATACTAGGGGGAGATTTTTGATTTTGTAAATAAGGAAGATCTTTTTAACTGTACGTCAAAGCAAAAGTGAAAACTCAAATTGTATGAATAAAAATTCGCCACTCAAGTTTTTTATACAGCAACTGTGATTGTTTAATGCAAGTCAAAGCTTAGTGAACTTGAACAATATATTGTTAGTGAATCACTAGATATAATGACACTTACTGAGATATTTCCCAAGCGCTCTCATTGTAGAATCTAAACAGAATTATATAATCTAGCTGAGTATGACGCATTCTTTTCTAGCACTTCAGAGGGCTGAGGAGTAGCTATATATGTAAAAAGGAAATTCCTGGCAACCAATTTGAAAATCGACTCAGAGTTCAAGGAACACGTTTGGTGCAATTGAAGGATATCGGAAAGTACCATTATAGTCGTTGGATCTATGTATTGAAGTCCACATGCACGATCAGCGTGAAAACACTATTCAGTTGGTCAATTTACTACATGAAATCAGTGCAAGAAGATTCTCTCATTTGGTAATCATGGTCGACTTTAATTTCAAAGAAATAGATTGGGATAATCTGGAAAAATCCGAGAGCAAAAATCATATTTCAAGTTTATACCTAGAGGGCGTTAAAGACACCCTTTTCTTACAACATTGCAAAGAACCAACAAGATGTCGCCACAATCAGGAACCATCATTATTAGACTTGATTTTTACAAATGAGGAAAACATGATTGAAAAAATAACTATCTTCAAGGGGGGGGGGGGGGGGGGGAAGTGAACATTTGGTTTTAATGTTTCATTTTAATTGTTGTATAGAAAACAATAGCAATACGAGGGATGATCCTACAGTTTTGATCCTTGCGTGATATCTCTGTAACCAGCGATGCAACATGCCTGAAAATTGTATTAAATGATTATATATTCTTTGTTTATTCACCGCATTGACAAGTTTTGTGTAACTTGAAGGAGTGGCCAGAAAACGACCCCAAACAGCCATACCCTCAATGCACTGACCTATCAGGCAGACTGTACATATAAGAGCCCTCACAATTGAGACAAGAGCAGTCTCAGCAATTCATATTTATGGCTGCGTAATGTTCATCCAAAAGTCAATATGTCCTGTATATATGGTGAAATTTCTATATGATCTCGGATACCTAGGCCCTTAAATGTATGGCTTTGCAACTGTCAGCTATAATCAAATTTTGGACCACTTGAAATTTTGACCGGCCCATACTGCAGTAAAAACAGCTGCTTTAGAGATAAAAAAGAGCTTAGGCAATCTTAGCTGAGCTGACTTTTGTCTGAAGCAATTATGAATAGTCTGTGTTGTCGAAGACTGATAGCAGCCTACACAAGAAAATTAAAACGAGTCAATAAATTAGGTCAATATTTTGAGGTATATAAATTTGCATGTGTTTATTTCAAACCAAAACCCAATCAATTGCCAAAAAGTGCACTGTATCGTAAAATGATGCAATACGGGATTAAATTGAGCACAAAGCATCTGCCTGAAACCAATAACATTTTTTGAAAATTCTTATTTAAAATCGATCATTTTTTAAATAAAAATAAAATATTCCAATTAAGATTAAGATATTTCATATTCAAGATAATATTGGTGTTAAATATTTTGCCAATATTAGGTTTGGTATGTTTTTTAGTTTAAATCGATAGACAAAAATAGAATATTCTCTGAAATGTAAATTCTGCAATGTACTCAAAATGACGTAGTTGTCAATTTCAATGACGTCATAAGAAATGCGCATTGTACTTTAAATATTGAATCAACACAACCTGTCGCCATTCTTACATTTGAATTGACATTATAAGTAACAAAAAGTAAAAATACATGGCAGTTTTACTTTGTAGTTTTAAAGATGCGGGGCTGGAAAGATTCAGATTCAAATTGTATTATAATTCTATAACATGAAAACAGGCCAGTGGTATGGAGAGGACTATATGGAACGTGCTATAATTATTAAACGAAACACTACAGCGAAAAAATACTAGCATCAGTATAAAGGTCAACGCTTGTTCGTTTGAATGATGCAGGGTATGTCTCTCAAAAATGTCTCTGGACAAAGCTACAAGGTAACGATCAGAACTTTTGGATCATCCCTTGTATATCTGAAAAGTACAATTTTGATAAAGGTGATTACAGCGCATGTAGATATCTCCTGGGTGTAGTGGACTGGAATAGTCATATGGGCGGATTGGGCATTTCTGAATCATAGACAGGCTTTGCAGAAGTAATTGTTGATGCTATAAGAACTTTTATACTGGTGAGCAAGGCCAGAAGTGATACAGGTAAGCGTTATCCTACCATATCACATGAGTGCAAGAATGCTATTAGAGAGAAGCACAGGAAATGGAAAAGATATAAATATTGTAAAAATGTAAGTAATTTTAATAAATACAAACAAGCAAGGAACTGTGTAGTCAAGGAACTTAGAAAATCCAAATATAGATATGAAAAAGACTTGACAACTAGAATTAAAAGTGATAGTAAACTTTTCTGGAGCCATGTCCGATCCAGAACAAAAACTAAGTCTACTATTGGTGCATTAAAGAGCGAACATGGTACTTTGGCTGTAGTGGATAAAGAAAGAGCTAAACACTTAAATAATTATTTTGCATCAGTGTTTACGAAAGAAAATGATGAAAATCTCCCACACTTTGAAGAAAGAAACATCACACAACCACTGAAAGAGTAAGAAATGACCAACAAAACAGTAGAGAAATCTTTGAGTAGTATGAAGGCAGGGAAATCACTAGGACAAGATATGATACACCCACGTATAATGAAGGAAATCAAAAGCCAAATTATCGAACCACTTAAAAACTATTCAGGCACTTACTGAACAAAGCTAAACTACTAGAAGATTGGGAAAAAACAAATATCACAGCACTATTAAAATCAGGAGAAAGGAAATTACCAGAAAATTACAGACCAATCAGTTTGACCTCAGTGGTGTGTAAACTTATGGAAAGGATTATAAGGAATAATATTGTAGACTTCATGGAGTCAAATAATAATGTTGCAAATGAAAAACATTGGTTCAGAGTAAGACGATCATGTACTACCCAGCTATTAGAGTTTATGAAAGTGGCTATGGAAGCCATTAACAGAGGTGAGGAAGTTGATGTCAATGACTTAGATTTTGCTAAAGCATTCGAAAAGGTACCACACAAAAGGCTACTTAGCAAGCTAAAGGAATATGACATTAAAGGTAAAATCTACAATTGGATAAAGGACTTCTTATCTAACAGAAAACGGCGAGTGGTAATTAATGGAAAATTTTCACATTGGATACATTTCACAAGTGGGATTCCTCAAGGTAATTCTTATAGACTATAAGCTAAAAAGGTCCTGCACCTCCCCTAGGGAATTTTGCATACATATCCTATCTTGAAGAAAATTTCAAGCCGCATCTTTTAAGAGATGTTTGCACTCTGTACTCCGGGACGTTAGTCTCTGACAGCCTGTTACATATATTACTGTAACACACTAAGAAAAAATGAAAGTTTGAGCTACAGAAAGAAGACAGCATGTCAGTATCATGTCAAACACCTGAGTAAATACTGGGTTAATGCCATTTCAGATTCATGCATACAATGGAGTATGACTCTGTTATGGTAGCGCAGTGGCTCAGTGGTAGATTGCTTGGCTTGAGACCGAGAGGCTGTGGGTTTGCGCCTCACCGGCGTCACTGCGTTGTGGTCCTTGAGCAAGACACATTTATCCTAGCTTAGTACTGGAAGACCCGTCCAGGAGACCCGTTCCTGTTAAACTGAAAGATTGTTGATGGGACCTAAAGAATCAAATCAAAAAAACAAACAAAATAACTCTGGTATATGTCTCATCCTGTGAATTCTTACCGCAACTGCCTCTGCATCCATGCTAGTCAAATGATAACATTGTTCTGATTTTGCAGAGCTATGTCTACCGCGTACCTCTTAGAATACATTAAGATTTCTGACATTGGTCTAACAGAATTTCGATAGGCTGTTATTTCTTTGCATCATTTGCCATTGAACCTTTTCAGTCCTTTGGTGCGTAAGCCTTCAGGTCTTAGATCAAAAGTATTTTGCTGTGCCCAAAGACCTTAATTCAGTTTTCTTTAGTTACCATGTTGACTCTTGATGATTTTAGCAAAAACATTTTCTGTTACACATTGAAAGTTATCTGGTATATGAGAAAGAACATTAAGTTGGACATTGCCATCAATTATGTTTGCTACTGTTTTTTTTAGTTTTCAGTAAATTAAAACAATGTAAAGCCTTTGATTTCTCATTTTTTTGTAGGCATACCATTTGCTTTTGCATTCAAAAGATGGAAACTGGAAATAAGTAGAATATGATAACCAGTAGCTCTACGTTGTGCTCTATGTAAGATCTATACAGAGAAAACAAGTTGATAAGGCTGCCCCATTTCATGATCCTTTAAAACACTGAAATTGAAAACACATGCCTTATGACTGTTTAATCACAAAGGATGTCACGACAATTTCCTTGCTCATTTATTATGTCAAGTTAAAAATGTTACATCCTTTAATAAGCGCTCTGTTCTTAGAAACTTAGTGAATCATTGAAGTGAAATAGACTAATTTGCACTCTGTTCAGCCGCATTGCATTGCTTTACCTGCTGTGATAAATCTAGCTCGTTTATCTGAAGGGAAAGAGTTACCTCTGTTTTAGCACTTCAGAATTACTAAGACTTCATATAAGTTTGTGAATGCTTAGGGAAAGATAATAAATGCAGAGACATTATTAGGTGAAAGTATGTTTGTTGCAAGCATAGAAAAACTATATTCATTAAAGTTAACCTGCTAAGATATGATTCTATTTACAGAAATATCAAGGTACATCAGTCCAGGTACTCATTGCTTTTAATGGCAACTTTTTCCTCCTCGCAAAGATTTAGTCTTTCTCCTACTTGCAAAGTATCATTTGAAACCCAATCAAAGAGCCAACTATTAGAAATTCATACCAGTTTCCAAATGTCAAAGCAATGAATGGCATAATTGGAAAGTTGATTATGGTACATCAATTTTGAGTGGACTGCTGGTAAAATTTAATAACAGTAAACGATTGAAATATTGTGTTATAATTCTACTAGTTGCAGGGAGACGGCTGATAACAATGATTACCACAGAAGCAGACAACGACAAACGTTTAACATGAGTTAAATCAATGAGAATTAGTTTGGAACATATCATTTATTGTATTGTCTTGTTTAATGGTAAAACTATATTTTCTATTTGTGGCTCTATATTTATCATTGTATGCACAGTATAAGGAAATGTGTCAAAAAGTTCATTGATATTCAGAAATGAAAATTTCTAGTGTTTTGGCGCCAAAAACTTATAAGTACACATTAAGTGGCCTGATCTTAGAAACCTGATGACAGATTGCAGAGCAAGACAGACTATGAAAATGTAAAAATATCCACATGCTGCAATTGCTTTCATGTGTTTTACTTAAATGGTAATAACAAAATTTGCCTCTTTGTAAAACTGGGAGTAGGGCTGTGTATTAGCTCATATAAGACAATAAATTTAAAAAAGAAAAGCAAACTTTGTTTTTCCTATTCATCAATTCAGTATATGTTTGTAAAACCTAATAAAACAGTTTGACGATAGCCATAATTATGTTTTTTTTTTTAAATTATAATTAGGTGCATGTAACGCACATAACACAACAGGTAGCCATGATATTAATGTTAAACAACTTCCATATGTAGTGAAGATATCCAGTATGCAGACTATTAGAATGTCAATTTATTAGAAAATTTAATGTCTTCTTTCTGTAGCTCAAACATTCAAGTTTCTTATTCTCAAATTGATATAGTAACATATGTAACAAGTTGTTACAGGCTAACGCCCCAACTTACAGAGTGCAAACATTTCTTATTCGATGCACCTTGAATGGTTATATAAGATATAATATGTCTGCAGAATTACAAAGGGGATTGGGATAGAGCAGGCCCTTACTCAGCTTGAAGTCAAAATACTGTTTGATGATTCTACTTATAGACATGTATGAAAGTAAATTTATTTATAACATGTGTAATCGATATCTATTCATTTGATAGCATGCACTGAATATATTTTCTAAAGTTTAGGCACCAATGACAATAGATTTTATAGGGAAACATGTAAAATATATTCATTCTTTCTGAAACACTATCTCTTAAGTAAAGACAATACTCTTGCTCACTCATTATGCCATGTAACATATGTAACACTCTCTGATCTTTAAAACTTGGTGACAACTTGCAGATCTATAAGTCTTTTTCATATGAGCCTGCATAAAGTCCCAAAACAACGTAAGATAGCCATCATCTGCAAGTATTTTCACAATTTTAGCCCCAACTTTCAAATTACATTTTCTTTATTTGATATAGTAACGCATATAACAGGCTGTTTCAGACTAACGCCCCAACTTTGAGAGAGCACACATCCCTTATTCGATGCAGCTTGAGTTGTACTTTAAGAAGGAATATGTCTGCGAAATTCCTTCGGGGAGATTAAAACATTTAGGCATATCTTACGTAAAGACAATTAGTTTTCCCATTTATTATGTCAGGTAACAAATTTTACAGCCTCTGATATAAGAAATTTTGCAACAAACTTGCGGATTTATAAGTCTTTTTATATAAGCGATTCAATCCCAAACAATGAAAGATATTAATCAACTGCAAATATTTTTTTACGTGAGTTTTAATACCAAACTTTTCACCTTAAAACTGGGTAGGGTTGTTTAACTACTCATTCCAAACAAAATAGTTAAGATAGAGAAACAAACTTTCCTGAATGCCGGAGCAAAAGAAATCCAAGAGGTAAACCCAGTGGGCCTGACAAACAACCAAAGCATCAGGCCCCTACCATCTCATCAATAGATAAGTCTTTTAAGTTGGAACCGTCATAAAGTCTGAAGAAAGTAAGGGTGCAAAGATCATGAATCGATACAATCAAGTACCACACCTGACCTAGGATACCAATGGGAAAGTGACACACTCACAGTTAGACACCACAGACGAGAGCCAAGAGGTCACTGAGGCTGTGTTTGACCCCTGCGTTATACCGACTGTCAAAATGTGCCTTAACATTATTATTTTTTTTCCAGGTTTTAAGTGACCCCCGTTTTTCTTTTTTTAAACAGCTTTAAATTGAACTTAGAAGAACGGCACTTAGAATGTGGATTTGAATGCACACCGCATAACCAAAACTTATTTTTGGGAGACGCCCTCATTTGTAATGAAGCCCAAATCCCCTGTACAAAAGAACAACTTAGTTGTTTTTCCCCTGTGAATATACCCATGTGTACCCCAATAGATACACACGGTATATTTTCATTGCTATGATGATATGTACTAGCCTACAGGAATATCTATATCCGCTGATTCAGCGAAAATCTATTCCGCAAACCTCACTCGTCATCATTTTGACACATACATGCAGACCTTGCCGTATTGAAAGAAGGCAAATATAAGGCGTACGCATGAAACATGCATGTACATGTAGCACCTTCCATTACAATTCATTGACTCTTTTTCCTACGAGGTAATTTGTCCTGGTTTTACGTCGTCTGCTGAAATATTTTCATAATATTTGTTGTTGTTTTTGTTGTTTTTTTCTAATAAAGCTTTCAGGAATATCAGTAGAGTGTCAAAAAGTTTGGATCCAGATAATTTCTTACGTTTTGTCGGGCCTGATCTGGGTCCAAATTGTTTGCAAAGGTTATCAGCAGACGACACTAGTAAGTAAAGAGTTTGAGTGTATGACGACAATTCAAGCAAATTAGAGTGTTGACGAGAAATAGCGAATCGGGGATATATACTAAACTTAAAGAGGATCAAATATTTGCCTGCTAAAGCTATTTCGCTGATAAACTCAGTCAACAGCCAAACTGAGGTCAAGTTCAGGCTAAAAAGTTGGGCATTTATCTGGATCCATACTGTTTGATAACCTACTTGTATTCCTGAAAGACATATTTTTAGAAAACAATATATCTCGAAAGAAAATACAGCAGAGGACAACAACCCAGCATTTTAGGTTCGGACAATACTGTTACTTGAGTCGTTTTTTGAACACAGGCTATGTAATAGTTATACCATGGGTTGTCCGCCTGTACGTGGAGATAATCCACGAGCTTTAGCGAGTGGATTATCTTACGTACAGGTGGACAAACATGGTATAACTATTTTATACCACCTACATCAGTGTAGACATTGCACATCATGAGATATTTCGTGCTAAAGTTGGTAAAGGTGGTATAATTCAATGCATCAGTTTTTGATGTACAGTGAAGTTTATGAGTCGGTATAGGCAGGGAATCATAGCCTAATGCACGGAGATTGGACCAGTTAAGCAATTTTAGCGTGAAGTTGCGATTGTCTTTATCAGTATAAACACTTTTTTGGGGTGTTCAAAAGAACCGTATCATTGAGACGGTTGTTTTGAGTACACATAACATATTTTTGGTTGAGAAATTGGAAAAATAATGTTCTGTGACACACTCTTATCTGTGGCACTGACGAATTACCTCCTCTGACCTGTATAAGCCATGTTTTATTTATATCGATAGGTTCACTTTGGCACTGATTCAAAGAAGAGCAGTAAAAACACACCAAAATCCCATCTTATCCCAGCCTATACAAAAACTCATATTTTCATGGAAAAAATAAATTCAATTACGCGGTCTATATCTTAATTCATTTCTCTAATTTATTTTTCAATTAAAATCACCATTAAAGAGTAATTAGCAAACAACGGGGGTCACTTAAGACCTGGAAACACAGTAATATCTATCAAACTCTAGCTAATACTCAGTCTCTGATTCCCTTTTTTCTCTATTTTCTCTTGCTCTTTCAATTTTTCTACTCGCCCCTTTCCCTGCTTCAGCAGGCCGGGTCCTGGCTTTTTTCTTCTTCTTGTGATCCGTCCTGGAACTTCTTTTATTACAAAGGCTGGTCCTGACCATTTTTTTTTCTTCTAAAAATCCTCCCGCCCCCCATAGACATCAAAAGGACGCTCGGCGGCTCCCTAATTCCCCAAAACTATGTTGCTCCCCAATTCCCTGAAAATAATTACCAGTGCTCCCCAGCTCCTTGAAAATAAATAGCCATTCTCCCAGACCCCCCAAATCCCCGGGGCCCCCATCTGTGTAATTGTAAGCAATATGTCCGTATTACCCCCCCCCCCCCCCCCCTGTCCGTATTCATCCGGGATCGACCCTACGCGTTTTAGGTTCGGTTGATGTTAGATATCCAATTAGCCTAACTAGGCCAGTCATTTTAGCCAATATTTGGGTCAAACCTACCACTAATTGCTACAGAAACGAAAAGTGCATTTTTGAAATATATAATCATATATGCATCTCAGAAAAAAAGTCCTCAAATGTTGCATGATTGGAAATATAAATTTTTTTGATATGAGTCAGGCACCTAAAATCCGCAAAAAAAGTGTGTTACTATTGGTAAATAAACATAGTTGGTATATACAAGCCACTACAGTACCTGGCAATATGCAGTTCATGAACAACAGAATACAAGAACTTAAAGAAGGCTTATTTTATGTGGTGTATCATATCTTATATAAAAGTGGCTAACCAAATATCAGCGGGTGGGTAGCATTACCCCACCCACTCATTTCAATGGTACTGTAATCAACCAACTTCAGATTTATATGATTTGAAACTCTAGCTATTTACAATAAAGAATAAATTTATATATAACATTACTGCTATGGATATGAAGCCACAATCATTTTGAAAAAAGAAACTTCATCAATCTAAATGAGCCAGACAAACATTACGCAAACATGTCCGTGGGATATACTGCAATAATTTACGCTGTAAAAATGATAATTTTCAGATAGTTTTCTTATTTTTGCTCAAAACATAGATTGTGGGTACACTCTGAGGCGGTTCTAATAAGTACCCACAATCTATGTTTTAGAGCAAAAATAAGAGAAACTGTATACCCGTGTAAACCCCAGTTATACTATATGAGCCATGACATGAGAAAACCGGATTTTCGCATATGCGAAAACAAAGCCACAGATCAGTTGTGCAGTAACTAGGTCAGTTTATGTACATTCTACCAACAGTAATACTCCCCCGTTGAAAAGAACCAAACTATGCCAAAATTCCATCTAATTACAGAAAAATACAGCAAAAACACCAGGTGGAAAATTTTGTCAAAAAATGCTGTCCGCATATCGAAAAGTTCAAGAAAAAATAACGTGAACAGGTGTACTTAAAGTCGATTTTTTGTGTTTTTTATTTATGCGGCAGTACTTTAACAAGAACCGTCGATATTATTAAAAAAAACATTTTTGACAAACTACTACCGTGTTCGTTGGCCAAGCCAATTCCTAATTGTAGGACTTACGTTGATTTTGTCTTATTTCTACCATTTATCATTCCAGTGAGCAAACAGTGAAACCCTGATCAGGCGCTGAGCGATGGAGAGCTCTCCAGCGTCTGATCAAACTCTGCACTGTTTGGTTATGTCCTTAAATATGATGCTATAGGTTATGTGCGGGGCTATAGAGATGGGGACAGGATCTTCCAAAATAGTATAGTTTTTATTATTTTCTGTTATTCATTTGATAATAGATTTATCCTTTCATTTTTAGGAAATCATTATTCTCTGACATTTCAATTTTGGCTCTTTATTAATGGTAATCAACATCAAACCCCAATACATGTATGTCGTTCGCAAAATTTATTGTGATCCGTTTTCCCATGTAATGGATCGATGTCAGTATACACGACAGTTGCAACAACAGCGAATTAGTTTTAATACATGAAGCCTGCACAACAGCCTTTACTAAGCTGGGCGGAGCGAATATGATTGCGCATGTGCAGTGGCCGCTATGTCTACCTTTTCCACACATCCACCTTTTCTACGTTACACCACCAGCCCTCATTCGTGAGCACCTCCGATCCCAGTTTCTCAGTTTCCTCCGCCATGGGAATGTAGTAACATCCGGTGCGGTTTTATATGGTAGCGTAATCTGTTTATATGTTTAACAAGTCATAGCTTTACTAAAATGGCTAGCTGATGTTTAGGCCTATATTATCGTATGCTTTCTTGCACACTGTATTTTTTGTTGTTGTTTTTTATTGTATTTCTTTCTGTCCTCTCAGTGTTGTCCAGAATCATTTGTCATAATTTCTGGTAATTAACATCTGAAGTGTGATTACATCATAATCTTTTCTCGATTTTTCGCACGACAACCAAGTGCCAGTAGCTACAGTTGTAACAAACTATAAAGACTTCCCCCTGTCTTGGGCAAACCCGTTGTCTTAGCCATGGGGCTGTACTTTTGACAGGTTCCTTTTAGAAAGATCATATGTTGCTCTGTTCAAGAAGTATAATAATGAACACCTTAAGATGTTAATAAAGTTAATAAAGGTATCCCGTTGGTATAAATCATTAGTGTTGCATTCAGCAGACTTAAAAATGGGATTGTATGATAGATCGGACAGGCCAGATAAGCATTTCCCTCTACCAATTGGCATAGTGGTCACCAACATTAGATAAGGCAAATGAACAACAGTTCATCAGATGAAGAAAATTGTATACAGGGCACTAGTGTCCAACATTCCCGATATTCAAAACTTTGGTACTAATTGTGCTCCTCTTGTTGCAGATTTGTTTTTGTTTTGGTTTGAGAGAGACTTTATGTTGTCTCTGTCAGACAATAACCAAACTGATATCATTGAAGCTTTTAACTCCACCTCCAGATATTTAGATGACTTACTTAATATTGATAATCCTTACCTTGAACAAATGGTAGGTCAGATATATCCTACTGAACTTCAGTTAAACAAGGCTAATTCTTCTGATACTGAAGCTCCGTTTTTGGATTTGAACTTGTCAATAACAAATGGCATAGCTTCTTCTAAAATTTATGATAAACGGGATGATTTTAATTTTGAAATAGTAAATTTCCAATTTCTTGATGGAGATGTTCCCCGCTCCACTTCCTATGGTGTATATATTTCTCGGCTTATTCGTTTTGCTAGAGTGTGTTCTAATGTTGATGACTTCAACAACAGAAACTTATTTTTAACTGCTTAGTTATTAAAACAAGGTTACAGATATCATGAAATTCGAAAAGCATTTTCTAAATTCTAACACAGACACTCAGAGTTAATTGTTAAATACAACATTGGGTTAAAAACTCTTCTGCAACAAGGCATATCAGAACCTATATTTATGGTGATTTAGTTTATAAATTCAAACGAATTGTTCGAAAATCTAATTTTAGTGATCAATTCAAAAAGATTGTAAAATGTTATATAAGGGTTGGATATAACTTGATTATCATGCAACAGTCTGCATGCCTGGTTTTAAACCCGATCACAGTTTATAGCTAAGGTTTCTTCTTTAATTGCACGACGGTGGGTCAGGCCTCGGACTCTATGACGGCTCTGACGTAAAGCTTTAATTGGTGGGTTGGTGCCTGATGCTTATCTGTAGTTGGACCCAACGTGGCTCAACTTGAAGATTTCTTTAGCTCTGACTATCTGTGAGTCATGAGCCTTTTTCATTGTTTCATCATTGTGTGTTAATTTGTGTTTTTCCATGATGATACATTGCATGGGTTAGAAGGCCTCCATGCGAGCTGAACATTTCTTGTACTTCAACAACAGCAGAATCTAGGGCGAAGATTTGATACCAGTAAAAAATGCATTTAAGCCGCCCGTTGGCTTAGGCTGCTGTCTGTTCTAAGGCGGTGGTTCTGTTGTTGTTGACTTTTTGTTTATTGTTACTCCCATTGTGGGAGTCTGTAATTGTTCTATGTTTTGTTGTTCATTTCTTTATGTCCATTCTAGTATTGCAATCATCTTGCTGGGAAAGAGAGAGCTGGTTGCTTTGCTTAATTTGTGTTCCTGGTGTCTCGTGATGATTGAGTGGCTCTTCCTTGCGGTGCCATGGGGTTGTCTGTGGTTTGTGATTGTGGTATTTCCTGATCATACTTACTATTTTTATATAGGGAAGTATTGACCACTGTTCCCACGACGGAGGTAGCCTTATACAGAGCAGTAATGACCACTGTTCCCACCACAGAGGCAATTTTATACAGAGCAGTGATGGACACTGTTCCCACCATGGAGGTAGCTTTATAAAGGGCAGTAATGGTCACTGTTCCCTACAGGGAGGTAGCTTTATAAACGGCAGTACTGACCACTGTTCCCCAGAGGGAGGTAGCTTTAAACAAAGCAGTAATGGCCACTGTTCCCACCACGGAGGTAGTTTTATTTAGAGCAGTAATGCCGTCTAATTACTTATTAGAGACATCTAACAACTGATTTTTTCTATTTTCAAGATGAAAAACGAATCTTTTTTTAATTAAAAACCTTCTTCAGAAGTGAGATCAAGCTGTAAACTTGATCCTTGCCATGTTTTTCGTAGAAATGCTTCGAAAATTGCCCAAAAACGCTTTGTACAAGTATATTCAATTTCATGATGACACTAATGTGCTTCCGTACTTTTAAAATTCGAGCGCAACATATTTTAAAAATATGAATAATTAAAAAAAATATTCCTGCAATTTAATATATATTTTATATTTTCTTTCTGATTTCTATGATTCGTGACGATTTCTATGTGATATAAAATAAAATAACAATAAAAGTGGTGCGAGAATTATAGCCACGAAAATATGTGACTCCAGGGAATATTGAGCTTAGTTTTCTCTTACAAACGCATTGGAGCGTCAATTGCCTTGGTCCGATGATCAAAAATACATGGATCGGCAAAAAAACTACTCAAAGATATTTACCTGTGTGTAATGGTCAGAGGAAAACTGCGACAAAGATTTTATTCGAGTCGTCTATAGAACCGGAAGCGTTTCCTAGGGAGAGAAAGTACAATCTACGGTGGACTTACAGGGCCGCCGCAGAAAGTGTTATATGAGGAGTAGATTAAGGTATTATAATATCGTTTCCTTTCAGATATTTTGTGAGGACTTTTAGTATGTTGTAGATGACATAAGAAACTTTCGCTCAGGCACAAATAAGTTTCTGTAGCAATTAGTGGTACCCCAAAAGCTATTATGACTGGCCTAAACCATCGTCTTTAGCACACGAGTTTGTGTGACGTTGAATGTCATAAATGACGTAGGCAATGACGTCATCCTGTGGTCGTCAAACATTTATTGATGTCATGGATAGACAGCATGGCAACCAGACCAGAAAAGGTTTATGAAACTGAAATACAGACAATTGGAAAGACTAGATTATATTTGAATGCGGTAAGTAGAATACATAGGCGTAGGAAGCTATCCAATATGGGGGAGGGCCACCGAGGCTACTTTCAATACTTGGGGGCAAGGGGGGGGGACGGGGCCGTCGATATTGCAAACTGTGAGGCTTGTATAGGGGTTCTAGGGATACAGGATATTTGTCACTTTACTTCCATGCTATGTTCAATTTCAGGGATACTGCTATTTTTCCTCCAAACTATAGAAGTACAGACTAGAAATCACGGGGTAATACCATTTTCGCTGGCGACCGGGACGGTACTGTGTAAAGCTGCTATCGACCCGAGGAATAGGGAGTTCGACAGGTCGGTACGGCTATCGACAGTTAAAAAAACTAGACGGCTTAGTGTCCTAATTTAGTGTGTGATCCTACATTTTGGGTGTTTTAAACGTCTCTTTGTTATTGTTGATTTGTAGGCCTGGCTATTACCCTGTTTTAACGCTGGGCGTACTTCAACTGATTGTCAACAAAAACTAAATAAAATCAGTATTTCCAAGAATATTAGCAAATCGAAGCGATATGATGCAGATATTATGCAGATACATCATAGACATACATTACCTTTAACCTGTGTTGTACATGTTGCTATATGCCTCTGTGGTACTTTTATATTTTTTATGATATTGCTGTCGATGAACTGTAAATTTGCTGGGTACGGTTGTCGACGTTACTGGAAACGGATGTCGCCGGACGATTCACCGAGAACGTAACAGATTTCTTTACTGGAAAATTAACAATTTAACACTGAAAAAATCTAAATCTCTTCGTCATTTCGTTAGTTATCATGTATAAGGACCCTGTTAACAATTTTCAGTCATACTGGGACGAGTCCCTGTCTTCCTGGGTTGAACTAGCACTGAGCAGCGGATATGGTGTCTTCTCTTTGAAAATACAAACAAACAAAAAACAACTAGAACACGCAGTCGATGGGGCGCCATCGCAAATCCCCACGCTAAAGTTTTCTTTTATCCCCAGCACACCAAAGTTTAACCACTGGGGCATGCCCCGGCAACATCAAAATAATGAATAAATGAATAAACAGAATGAAAATTGTTTTCTATCTTTTATTTGTGAGAACACACAAACAGTTTGGTATAAAAATCTTTGAAATTGACTTTGTAATTAAAAATAAATGATATTTGACCTTTTGACCCCCCCCCCCTGGGGCGGGGCTAAAAAATTGCCGTTGCACGCCCCATTCATGAAACTCACACACCAAATTTGGTTGAATTTCATCCAGTGCTTTAGGAGATAGCATAACGGACGGACGGATGCTCTTACAGTTGAATACTTTTTAAGTACTTACAGTGTTAGAAAAAGTAGCCCAATAAAGCGGAAGTACCCAACAAATCCAGTAATTTTTTACAGAATAAACCTCATTTTGAGTAAATAAGCTCCCTTTATATGCAAATGAGTTTTTTCCGTAATTGATTTTTAAAAAAAACCCAACAAGGGTCCACTCGTGAGTTCGGATGGACGGAGGCGATTACAATAGCCCATTTGCATTTTGGCTCACCTGAGCCAGGTATTGTGATCGGTCTTCGTCCGTCGTCTGATGTCCGTAAACTTTTTCTTTAAACGACATTGCCTCCTGAACCACTGGTCCAAATTTCATAAAACTTCACATGAATGCTCCTCATGATGCCCTCTTTCAAAATTGCATAAATGGTTCCGCTCCACTGAACACGAGGGCTGCCAGAACTCCAGATAAGAAATAGTTTAAACATCTCCTGAACCACCAGCCCAAATTTGAAATAAATTCATAAAATTGTTCTTCATAATGCCCTCTACTAAAATTGCACAAATGGTTCCGCTCCGCTGAACAAAAGGGCCACCAGAGTTCCAGATAAGAAATATCTTTAAACGACATCTCCTCTGGTCCAAATCAAAAATAATTTCACAGAATTGTTCCTCTTGATACCCTTTACTAACATTGCACAAATGTCTCGCTCCGCTGAACAAAAGGGCCGCCAGAGCTCCAGATAAGAAATATCTTTAAAAGGCATCTTCTCCTGAACCACTGGTCCAAATTCTAAATGAATTTCACAGAATTGTTTGTCATAATGCCCTTCACCAAAATAGCAAAATGGTTCCGCTGCACTGAACAAAAGAGCCACCGGAGCTCCAGATAAGAAATATTTTTAACTGACATCGTCTCCTGAACCACCGGTCCAAATTTCATATAACCTCACCGGTATATTCCCCATGGTCCCTCTTTCAAAATTGCATAAATGGTTCGGCTCCACTGAACAAGAGGACCACCAGAGCTCCAGATAAGAATATTTTAAACAACATCTCCTCCTGAACCACTGGCCCAAATTCGAAATAAATTCACAGAAGTGTTCTTCATAATGCCCTCTACCAAATTTGCACAAATGGTTCCGCTCTGCTGAACAAAAAGGCCGACAGAGCTCCAGATAAGAAATATCTTTAAAAGACATCCCCTGAACAACTGGTCCGAATTTAAAATAATTTCAAAGCATTGTTCCTCTTGATAGCAGATACCTCTACCAAAATTGCACAAATGGTTCTGCTCCCCTAAACAAAATGGCCACCAGAGCTCCAGATAAGAAAAACCATTAAAAGGCATCTCCTCCTGAACCACTGGTACAAATTCAAAATATTTCCACAGAGTTGTTCCTCTGACATAATACCCTCTACCAAAATTGCACAATTGGTTCCACTACGCTGAACAAAAGGGCAGACAGAGCCCCATATAAAGGCATCTCCTCCTGAACCACTGGTCCAAATTCAAAATAATTTCACAGAATTGTTCCTTATAATTCCCATTACCAAAATTGCACAAATGGTTCCACTCCACCGAACAAAGGTGCTGCCAGATTTCTAGATAACAAATGTCTTTAATGACATTTCCTCCTGAATCACTGGTTCAAATTCAAAATAGTTTCACAGCATTGTTCGACATGATGGCATTTACCAAAAGTGTATAAACAGTTTTGCTAGGCTCAATACAGGGTCGCAAGAGCTCTAGATGGGAAATGTCTTTAAATGATGCCTCCTGAACCACTGGTCCAAATTAAAATAATTTCACAGAAATGTTTCTCATGTTGCCCTCTACCAAAATTGCACAAATGGTTTTGTTCTGCCAAAAAAGGGGTTGGCAGAGCTCTAGATAAGATTTTTCAAATGAAATGTCCTGAACCACTGGTCCAAAATTAGAATAATTTCACAGAAAAGGTCCTCATGTTGCTTTCAACTTAAATTGATCAGAAGGTTCGGCTTGGCTAAACAACATGGCTACCAGAGCTAAAGATTGAAATGTCTTTTAAATCATATCATATCTCCTTAGCCACGGGCCAATACACCATCTACTCATCTACTTACGATCCAGGACCCTAGGGCCCTCTTGTGTAAAAAACTCGTGGGGATAATATATACATGTAATTTTACTTCAAGTGTGCAAAGTGCGTAAACGAGGAAAGTTTTTGGCTATTATATTGCCTAAAAGCTTTATGAAGCATACATTTGCGACATGCATTTCTAAAATCAAAGCAATGGATCTCTTTTGTTTTGTTTGTTTTGTTTGATTTGATTCTTTACGTCCCATCAACAATTTTTCAGTAATGAAGGGGGGGGGGTCTTCCTAGGGTTGAACCAGTACTAAGCTAGTATTAACGTGTCTCGCTCAAGGACACAACGCAGTGACGCCGGTGAGGCTCGAACCCGCGGCCCCTCGGTCTTAGGTCAAGCACTCTACCACTGAGCCACTACGCTCCCTACAATGGATTTCCATTTATAAGAAACCAAATATATAATTTTAGTACGAGCGAGCGAGGAAAGTTTTTTGTAAGGTAATTCAGAGTGAAATCACGGCCTCCAATCTCTGCCTCCTTCTCCAAAAAGAGCAGAACGTAAAGGGAGGCGAAGGCCCTTCCGGGAAGCAGGCAGTGGGCATAAACAATGGAACACGGTAAGTTGTGTTGACACATTTTCAATCATAAGTAAATTTTCAGCGCGAAACTCGAAAATCTAAGAATGCTATGCTTCGGGCAATTGTTCAAGCTATCCGTAGAGCATGCTGTTTGCACATTTGAACTTAGTTTGTAAGCGTGAGAGCTTTCCTCCCGTTGCACAGTTGTCCAAGAAACGGTGGTTCCCGCATGGTTTTGCCTTCTAACCAAACGTATAGTAGCGTTTGGACCCTTATTCATACTACCGAGGCCCCTCCACACCCATGTTGTCCAAAATGCAATTTTTCGAGATATTTCAATGATAATTGAGTGATTTAGAGCCAAATTTCTTTAGGAGCAGGAGGCGAAGGACAGGAGAAGGAGGCTGGGAGAGGAGGAGCAGGCGGCGATGATATCAAAATTTGCATTGATTTTGCTTATAATATACTTATAATAACTTATAATAATATACTTATCCAATCTATATCAAACTTGCATGTATGATACGAATGATTAAACGCTATTGTTAACTGAATTATTCTGATCACAAACATTGCTATATATACCTCTCTTATAATATACATGTATATACCTCTAGCAAGCTCATGACGTTCTGGGTTAAACAAATAACACAATGGGAGAATAAGTGAAACGCTTTTGTTTCCTTTATAATGCGTGTACGGACATTATCAGATTTGCAATAATTAAGTTAACATCTTTTGAGACTGCTCTTATACACGAGTTGTTAGATCAGTTATATGATGGTTAGGTTTGGTTTGAATTCCTCTTTTTTCTGCGTCTAAGTCTTTCGCACCATCAATTATTGTTGCTCTTAATCAAAGCTTGAGAGGGGGTGGGTATAAAACAGAGGTTCGACCCAGTCTGCGATTTTTGATAATCCTTTTCCCAAGAACTTAGGGAGAAATACACAAGTATCACTAATCTGTGAGCATTACATGATTCCAATGAGAAAAAAGTGAACCACACATTACGTTGGTGGTGGCATTTAAAGCGAAGTAATTTCGATTTATTTAAATGGTTTGAAATATTCATACATACAAGTTTGATATAAATTGGATAAGTATATTATTAAAAATAAGCAAAATCAATGCAAATTTTGTTATCATCGCCGCCTGCTCCTCCTCTCCCAGCCTCCTTCTCCTGCCCTTCGCCTCCTGCTCCTAAAGAAATTTGGCTCTAAATCACTCAATTATCATTGATATATCTCGAAAAATTGCATTTTGGACAACATAGGTGTGGAGGGGCCTCGGTAGTATACTTAACGCCAGTAAAAACGCAACTTTTACAGTATAACCTTACTCCAGATTTAATGCTATTATATCATTATAATAAATTAAAAGCATACTCTTTTGGTGCAGATAAAGCAGTCGAGATAAGCCAGGCTGTATTTTTTGATAAAGGGACACAACCCGAACTTCGACACAAAAACTGAAAAACCACCTAACTAATCTGGATATCAGACCTTCATTATGAATGGCTCTTTCGGATTCAAACTTTCGGAAAATTTCAACATTGCTCTACTTTCTATGCACACGCAACAGATTATTTTTGTCTTGAAGTTTTCACCCTCAAAATGATCATCAAAGTTTCAGCATGAAAACCGGAAATTAACGAAAATGCGACACTTTCGATGGTAAATATTGCGATAAATGATAACCATAGGTTATGACCTTACATCTAACGTATGCCCGATTTTTAAATGATTTAGTTTGATTGAAGCTTTAGTAATTTCTCAAATTTTGGGGAAGTTTCACGAAAAATTAAAATTAAAACTTAAATTTTATGTCCTTCCAGCAAAGTGAATTTTGTGTTGTAAACCGTTTTCTTGTTTGTTTGAGTGAAACGCAGTACTTGCACGCTGAAATTGAATAAAATTTCAAGATTTAATATGGTTGCCAAAAAATTTGGTAAATTTGTCATTTTTCACCAAAATTTTTGGCAGAAGTGTGCAATTGAGCTCAAGTTTTGGTAAAACGTTCTCATACGTTAGGAACGCTTGTTAGTATAAAGACAAAGTGTATCAAGCTGATATTTATAGGAAAAATAACACTTGTACTAGTTGCGATTTTAATGGCTTTAAGTATATGAATAAGGGTCCAAACGCTACTATACGTTTGGTTAGAAGGCAAAACCATGCGGGAACCACCGTTTCTTGGACAACTGTGCAACGGGAGAAAAGCTCTCACGCTTACAAACTAAGTTCAAATGTGCAAACAGCATGCTCTACGGATAGCTTGAACAATTGCCCGAAGCATAGCATTCTTAGATTTTCGAGTTTTGCGCTGAAAATTTACTTATGATTGAAAATGTGTCAACACAACTTACCGTGTTCCATTGTTTATGCCCACTGCCTGCTTCCCGGAAGGGCCTTCGCCTCCCTTTACGTTCTGCTCTTTTTGGAGAAGGAGGCAGAGATTGGAGGCCGTGGAAATGCTATTTTTTTTACTACAAACAGAACAAAAAGCAAATATATTTTACTCAGAGTGAGCGAAGCGAGCGAGGAAAACTTTTGGTCGAAGCCTATTGCCTATCCAAAAGCAAAGAGAGATAACCGGTTAGAGAAAAATCGGAGCTCTTTAAAATTTAGGATAGGAATACTGTAATAGGAAGAGCTTGAAAAGCCAGTTTGTCTGAAATAATTATAAATATAGATTTATGAGGGTCTGGATTGGGGGGGGGGGGGAGGGGGGTCTGATATTCACTATTCATTAAAAATTTAGCCTATCATTCATCTCATTAAAATTTTGGGCTATCCATTAAAATAAGACACATAGTTCATTAAAATCCGATTATTCACTATTCATTAATTTTTTCTTCTATTCATTAAAAAAGTTGGATTATTCATTATTTTTTAGGCACTCATTATTCACTATTCATTAGAAAAAGGCACTCATTATTCACTATTCATTAGAAAAAGGGCCATTATTCACTAATCATTATATCCCATCCAGACACTCATTTATACATACATAAATATACAAGGTGATAACAGCCTGCTGACTAAAAAATTGAAATAGTATTAGAATCTGAGCTATTTGTGTCTGCTCTCAGAGAAATTTAAAACAAATTCAAAAACCCTGAGCGAACGAAGCGAGCGAGGAAATTTTTTACAAATAATAACGTTTGGAAGTTGCTTATTTTACCCTGGGTGACAAAGAATTATGTATGCCAATTTAGACAGATTACTGGGGTGGGGGAGGGGGGTGGGGGAGGCTATTCTTCCTTCCCTCAAAAATATTGGGGGGAGGCTGGCTAGTGCGCTCCTCCATATTTTTTTTAGCTCGTGGTGGATAGTACTGTATGCTTGAGTTTAAATCAACCCTTGTTTATAAGTAAGGTTTTCTATTGTGCCTTTGGTTTGTTTTACGCCTGTTGATGTACGACCAGCTGGTCAAATGCCACGTTTAAAAACCTAGATATATGAGACTCGTGTCTAATCTTTTTGTACAATTTTTTGCTCTTTTCAGCTCATACTTTATATCCATAGACGCAGACTCGATCATTTCGTCCGAAACACTTTTTTTCATGGGTCCCTCCACCGCTATTGGTGAACTTTCCGTGCCCCAATTACACGTACTGCTGAATAAAGTAGGACAATTGTTGGTGGCTGTGGCGGGGGAACGGGTGCTAAGTACTGGTTATAGCTTAAATTGCCAGGAAAAAAGCACGATGGGATTCACCATTATTATTACCTACAAGCTACATTGATTTGATTTTATTTCATTACTTACAAGCCTACAGTAAAGCGTATAGCACAGGCGGTTTGTGGACATTTTCTTTGATTTCCCTTTGTTGTTTATACGTGATATAATGTATGAAACTTACTTACAAAGGTACTCATCATATCAGCAAAACTTATGCAAAGTAATCTATCTGAAACCAAAAGTGGATAGTGTAAATCTCTAAAGCATTGTTCATAAAATTTTGAAAAGAGCTCAATTAAACATAGGCAACGTAATTCACAAGTCAGTTTAACGTAATTCACATTCTACAAAAATCGTTTCGGTCCAATCATATGGCTAAAGGCAACAAATCGACAATGGCAATAAGTTTCTGACTTGTTGTTCAGTTGTTATTTTCTTTATTTCAAACCATTTTAATCTTGTTGCTGCTACCCCTGGAGCTTTATAGGTCATTTTTTATGTACACTTTGAAATTGGCACTCTTGCTTAGACATCCTGTCCATTCCAGTTGATCACAGTGAACTCAAATGTTGTCATATCTCAGTAAACTTACCATGTTGATAACTTTTTATAGTTTATATGATAGATAAAATGGTTAATTTGAATATATAACATCTAATTTCCAACAGAAGTGAGCACATGGGCTATGTGAATTACATTACCTTGACTAATTGCCATTTTTTTGCGGCAGCGAGGGTGTATCTTTGTGAAAGATGCAATCTTTGTGAAAGATGCAAGTTTCACTTTTTTTGTAAAAATAAATTGCACCTGAAAAGGCATTTGATGAAGTTAGATTTGTTCAGTCTGTATTGTCTGAGTTTGTAGTGAGCCACAGCAAGTTATCAATTATATGGAATATTGAACTCCTTTTTTTCTGATAGTGTATTATAAAGTGTAATTCCAACAAGATTTATAAAACCAAATGCAACCGCTTACTTTCAATGTGCAAAGAATGGTGTAAAAAGTGTCAAGCAACACACTTGAACCTGATATTTCGCGGGAAAATATGTTTTTACGCAGGTAATAAGACAAGAGTACAAGATATGTGAATGACGTTAACGACCTATTGGCACAATGTTCTTTACACAAGAATACCATTTATTATTTCCATTACCAAAAGGAATATGTAATTTTTAATTTTCACTATCATCTTCTGTTTCAAGACTGATCTTTTTTTTTTTTTGGGGGGGGGGGGGGGTCAACATTTCAAAATTGATTGATACATTTAATTTATCTTTGTACTTATAGAATTACAACTGAATTTTACTGTCATAACAAACATGCTTTGACCATGCTGAGAAGCGAAAATATGTCATAACTAGAATGATGTTTATGAAACACTATGCCCCCAACCCTTTGCCTGCCAAGAAAGGTTCATAACACGAGGGTCATCTTAAGTTTTCGGCTTCTAGCTATACTACTCATCATCCTCTATCAGCTGACCTAATTTGAACTAAAATAAAAATAATTTCACCCAGTAATCAGCTGACAAAGTTTGAAGCTGTAGCTATAGAATGTTTCGAGATACAAGTATCTTTATTAAAGTTTTCAATGCCCAAATTTATAAAGGGCAATAACTTAAAAAAAAAAATAAGATAACTTTTTTTTAATTTTCACCATGTAATCTACTCATCATCTTCTACCAACTGACCATGTTCAAAGCTGCTAGCTATAATAATTTTTGAGATATCATGATTACAAGTTTCCAAAGCCCAAATTTGCAAGCGCATTATCTCAAAAAAAACAAACAAAAAAAAAAACACATTTTTTTTTAATTTTGACCAGGTAATCTGCTCATTATCCCCTATCAGCTGACAAAGTTTTAAGCTACTAGCTGTATTAGTTTTTTTAGATATCTTGACTACAAATTTTCAATGCCAAAATTTGCAAAACTAAAGAATATAGTTTTTTTTTTAATTTTCACAAGGTAGTTTACTCATCATCTTTTGTCAACTGATCATGTTTGAAGCTGCTAGCTATAATAATTTTCGAGATATTTTGATTACAAGTTTTAAATGCCCAAATTAGCAAAGATTAATTAGTCCAATTACTCGAAAAAAGTAAAATAACTTTTTTTTAATTTTTAACGTTTTTTTTTTTTGTAATTTATTTTATTTTTCTACTGACATTTTCACAATAATATCACAGGATTGTCAATAAATACATGCAATTTGACCTAACATAAAAATTCTATGTCGATGCTATTTCACTTATGAACTATGAATTTAGTACAATGCGATAAGAGTCCATTCTAGTATGCGTTTTGCACATCTGCGCTTTTATTTTCTATCGTATAAAGAATAAATATCTTTGTATATTTGTAAAGCTGTCTTGAATATTGCAGTTAAAGTTCTACTGGTGCGCTTTTAGCATATATGTGCTTAATAAGGGCATACCCAAAGGGACATAGTGGTGCAATATTATGCATCCTTATGTAAAAAAAATATACATGCACGCCTATGTCAATTATATACTAAAAATACAACCTAAGCCTGAGTGGAACAGATGTACACCAGGTGCCCCTAACACATAATTACGCCACCAGCCCATCTCCCAAATTGCATATAATCAATGGTGTGCAGTAAAGAGATAGGACCTGTTTCCCGCGAAAAAGTTGACCCTAAATTCAAAGTAATCATTATTCTCCATAAGCACGAAACAGAAAGTCCTACCTCATTGGTGCATACGAAGAATGAGCCGGGTTGGTGGGTTCAAAAGCGTTCAAACATGTTCAAACAGCGTTTGCACAGTGTTGTGACGCTGCACAAGCTCTGAGGGCCTGGATTGGGGGTCTGAAAATCACAAATAACTAGAAAACTTTGGCTACTAAATCTCTTACCAAAACACCCGCCCAACCAAACAAAACTCACCAGTTAGTCAGTGAATTAAATTACGTATAGAAAAGTGAAGAATGTGATCGATTGGTAATCACATTTTTATCATCATTATATTTTGGACAGAAGATCACTAATTTTCTTTTTAATTCTAAATCACTATGCGTTATTTTGTTTTTGGTTGGTGGGGTGTGTTGGTGGTCTTAAGATCAATAACCAACATAAACTATGGCAAAAACTCGCTACCCAGGTCCTCAACTCTAAACCGGCGCTGTCCCGAAGCGGATTAACAGTTATGTCCGTCATTTGGACAGCTACTGTACATCAGTTCACTCAAGCATTTCAACTAAATATGTAAAACACAGTCACCAGAAAAAACTACCTTTGCGTTAGCCATTAGAAACAGCTAAATTACATATGCTAAACGTCGTGAACGAGCTTGATTCTTGAATATTGACTTGCTACATTCAATATGCTATCCGCGCAGAGCAGAATGACTGCACAGATAGGAATACATAGATTCTCAAGCTGATCTGAACTCTGTTCGGATTGGAGAAAGGCTTTCTAGTGACATGGTTATTAGCAATGTACATGTTCAAAAAGGGTAATAGCATTTGTAGTTCGTACTTTTCGTTTGTGAGGGGTTACAATTTCTGCTGGTGGATTAAAATGTGCAAATAGGTAAGAAAAGAAAGCATATTATGTTTATATGTCTCCCTATTGTTGCTGCAGCATCGTGCATTTTAATGACAAGGAGCAGTAGGTGGTAAAAATATAATGTCCCGTGTTGGGATAGGTTGTGTGGACTGTAGAAGTGATTCGTATTGCGTGAACTTAGAACATGGTGGACCTTCCTTGCAAATATTTGGACAGTACGTATTATGACGATCAGAGTGTTTTTATAAAATCGCAAGGACATAAAGATATCTATATAGATATCACACCCGGGGAGCGGAAGTGACCGGACAATTGCGAGTGAACGGCATAGCATGGCACTTGCGACGTTGTACATTGGAGGATCAGTCACTTGCTCTCAAAAGAAAACACAGGGTGCATAAATATGTCAACACTGCAACAATTTGTGTATCTGTTATGACTTTATTCATACTAATGTAAGTACCCAGATAATTATCCTGTAAATAGGTAATATTAAAACTGATATTTGTCATCGTTCTGATAAAAATAATGACACTGATCAATCCACTGATGCTTCATTTCAATGTGATCACTTTGTTTGTTTGATTTGATTCTTTACGTCCCATCAACAATCTTTCAGATATAAAGGGACGGGTCTTCCTGGGTTGAACCAGTACTAAGCTAGGATTAATGTTCTTGCTCAAGGACACAACGCAGTGACGCTGATGATACTCGAACTCGCGGCCCTTCGGTCTCGAGTCAAGCGCTCTACCACTGAGCCACTGCGCTCCATGTGATCACTTTGTAAAGTCGGAATGAAATAAAGCATAAAAATAAAGTTTGTAAGTTCTACTTATTTTCCTACCTTCTACAATTACATTTCATGTTTATTCTTGAATAAAAGTTGCGGAAAGAGTGTTAACTGGAATAATATGCAACGACTTGTCATGTCACCTTTTTTCATCATCTGAACGGGCACTTGACAGTAAACTGAACGTGTGCTTGTGATCTAGGCTGTCTATATTGAACGGGCACTTGGCATAATTAACACATTAAGTTGAAATGATTATTGCTATACTTTGGTACAAATTTGTTATTCCAAACAACAAATAGTCTTGACATCGTTAATATTACATGCTTTGAAGTAAATATAAAACAAAAAGTGTTTATGGTCAGTTTCAGCATGAATTCATTTAATACTGGTTTGTTTTGATAATGCACCCTGATAGGAGACAAAGCAAACATTTTGCCTGCTTGGTATTAAAGTGCAATTGACAGTGTGTACAGTCCAGCCTTTTGTGTTTTTATTTCCAAACCTGACTATCATCCTTTAAATGAAATGTTCATTATCCTTTGTTTTACATTCTCTGATTATCATTGGTTTTAGCAGGACAGTTATCAATTCTGGGAGGATACTTATAGTCTTTAAATACTTAAAGTAAGGCTGCAGAGAGGGGGATTGTGATTAGGATAAATAGCCATCCTTCAATGTCCACAGCATTTAGCCCTGGACATAAGCAACTAACCATATAGACAAATATGCATGGTTTAGCTGTTTTGGGTCGTAATTTTGCAATTTCATCTTTATGCAATGTGCATTTATATGGTTTTGTGTTAACATTATGCGACACGATCAGACTGCTACTTTGTGGTAATTTGGGAACAGCCTAATCAGGGTTCATAGTGTAAGCTTCCATATTATCAAGTGCAATTGGATTATATGCACCAGATGTGAAAATAGACAACAGTTTCAGGATAAAATATAAACAGGATCAGGCTTAATAAATTATGAATGAGTTGAGAAAAGTTTTCCTTAATAATTTAAAATTACTTAATTGCTTTCCTTATATTTTGTAAAAAAATGTAAACGTAAAACCCATATCAGTGTATCAGTGAGACAGTTCTTAATATCAACAACAAATCTATCTCTATGAAAGAATAAACCTTATTTAAATTGTTGTCTGCTCTCACAGCTGCTGATACAATTTCTAATTCTATATTGCAAACTATATGGACTCATAAAAGGCTTCCAAGATAAAAGTTATTGACTATAGAACCTGTCCCCCCCTCTTGGGTTTTTTGTCACTATGATTTACTCCTAATACTACAATATATATGGCACAGAATGAGGTATGTTAGCTATCAAAGAAAAGACACATTATTATGTAACTTTAAACTTATATATGTTACCCAAAAAACATTCAATAATATTTTGGTGCCAATGTTAAGGTACTCTTAGGCATAGTTACATAATTTTTTAAGCTTGCATGTGCCCTTTTTTCTTTGCAGAATGGCTTTAAAAAGCGCTTTGATCAAGCAGAAGTGTGTTACTTATATTACTTCATGTTACATACGTTATATTTGTGAACCACACTACATAAATTACTGATTTCTTATTTAATATCTTCATTTGATAAACTTTGATGCATATTTTAGTTCACAATATCATGACCCTCACAGCCATTTTACTGCCAAATGCAAAACTGCAAACAGTTAGATTCATTCACAGGATTATAAGAGTTATACGCTGCTGAGTATGATGACCATAAATAAAATGTTTTATAAGGTAAAGACCTTTAAATTGGAATTGAGCACACAATCCTATTTGTAAGCCTTTAGACACTTTAAATAATATGAGCATACTATACTATTGATAAAGAATAGTGTAAGGCCATATTTAACATTTTCTGGTGTATAGTATTATCATGCTTTTTGTTTATGTTATGTGTAGTATGTATTACTTACTTTAATACATTCTATTCAATGCCTAGTACTTTCTATAAATTATACATCATGAGATGTTTAAATTTATTCAAATCTATTTTTGCACTAAATATATATTGCTACTAGCTTGTACAAAATAGAACTTTATACCAGTATTAAAAGTCATTGTCAGTCCACATTTATCTTTCAAAACCATAATGTTTTTTAACTTTTTTTAAAAAAACAACAACACAATTTTATTGGTTTGTTCAAAGTTATTAGGTTATAAATTCATAACAAAGTAGATATAATAGAATTCAAGCAACAGCTGAATAAAGACATTTCCAATGTTCTGTCAATGTTCTGTCAATAACAAATGGCATAGTTTCTTCTAAAGGATCATTGACGGTTTGGGCCTTATACGCCTATTTTTCTGACTCCCAGAACGCTGCTTTTGAGCTTCCAGTGTGGTACATGTAGTATCAGTGCAACAGGTGAATCTAATGGCAAGAGCCAGATAGCAGAATATTTTCAAAATTCCTACGCACTCGAGAGTTATGGTGGGTAGAAAGGGGAGGGGGTCTGAAATTTCATGAAAATAAAAAGTGCTTTAAAAAGTGATTTCTTCACGTTTTCTCGATTTATTTGGTAGGCATGGTGATATCTATTGAACATACCATATGCAGAGTACTAACGAATCACGATAATTGATGAAATTGTTTTAAAAACAAAATATGTTTTGTAATAAAATGATTTTGGGGAGATAATTTAGAACTTACCTGTACTTTTAGACTACATGTACCGTAAATAATACAAAAACTGAAAGCTCAACAAAAGAAATGAATATTTTTGAAGGAATGAAAGTGTCCCATTTAGCATTGGAAGTAAAACTGATTCCAACTAGATCCTTTGAATATTACTTTTACTTTGTTTAAAGGGTATAGAATGTTGAATGTATTTAAAGTGTCCTAATATTTATGGTATACATGATGCATGTATATCCCTATATGAGCCAATATATTGAACACTAAAGTATTTACCTGTTATAACTCTTTGCATGCCAGTGGATGATTTTGTTGTCTGTCAATAGCCGTTTGCAAACAGTTTGAACCCAGAGGAAGACCAATAGAATGTCGGTCTTGATCTGGATCCAAACTGTTTGACACTCTGATGGTGGTCCTGGGTGGTTTAGCTTTAAAAACTTAATTTTGAAGAAAGTCAGCAGACGAAAATAAAAACATGAACAATTCCCTAGCATGCAAATAGATAAGTACAGGACGTTTGCAAAATAATGTGTCATTTATTAACAGTGTGATTTTTTCTTATGAAAAAATGCATAAAACCTTGCTAATTCTACGTTTAATCTTTAAGTACTTTATATTAAACTAGCACATAATACAAACCAATTTAAGAGGTTGGTTCTAGAGAACTTCATTACTGTCATTAATTTCTTATTTGTCAGAAAATGCATTTTGTGGGCTTAGGCCCGGGGTTTTTGGGCTGCTGAACATCCTTTCCCCCCGTGTGCCAGCAAGCCACTTCCATACAAAGTGTAAAATATGGTAACACATATGCAGGCAAAAGCTTTTGCTGGCACACGGGGGGGAATGATATTTTAAAAAATGTTTTCAGATTCCTATATATCTTAATGTAAAACTGATTGTTCTACCCAAAATATTACATCTTTGAAGCATTTAATATCGAAAACGGATTTCACAGCCATAAAGTACTCAGGTCAGAGTAGCTTCAAGGCGAAGAAAGGGACGATTGACAAACTTTTATTTTTACTGAAAACCATAGGTATTTACCCATAGCAAGTGTCAATGATCCTTTATGATAAACGGGATGATTTTAATTTTGAAATAGTAAATTTCCCCTTTCTTGATGGAGATGTTCCTCGCTCCCCTTCCTATGGTGTATATATTTCTCAGCTTATTCGTTTTGTGAGAGTGTGTTCTAATGTTGATGACTTCAACAACAGAAACTTATTTTTAACTGCTAAGTTATTAAAACAAGGTTATAGATATCATAAAATTCGAAAAGCATTTTCTAAATTCTACCACAGACACTCAGAGTTAATTGTTAAACACAATATTGGGTTAAAAGCTCTTCTGCAGCAAGGCATAACAGAACCTATATTTTATGGCGATTTAGTTTATAAATTCAAACGTATTGTTGGAAAACCTAATTTTAGTGATCAATTCAAAAAGATAGTTAAACGTTATATAAGAGTTGGATATAACTTGGATATCATGCAACAGTCTGCATGCCTAGTTTTAAACCCAATCACGGTTTGTAGCTATGGTTTCCTCTTTAATTGCACGACGGTGGGTCAGGGCTCAGACTCTATGACCACTCTGACGTAAAGCTTTTTAAAATCGGTGGGTTGGTGCCTGATGCTTATCTGTAGCTGGAACCACCGTGGCTCAACTTGAGGTTTTCTTTAGCTCTGACTATCTGTGAGTCATTGAGTCATGAGCCTTTTTTTGTTTCATCATGGTACGTTTATTTGATTAGAGTGTTTCTCCATGATGATACATTGCATTAGTTTGATGGCCTCCATGCGAGCAGAACATTTCATGTACTTCAACAACAGCAGAATCTAGGGGCGAAGATTTGGTGCCAGTAAAATGCATTTAAGCCCCCCCCCCCTGGCTTAGGCTACTGTCCGTTCTAAGGCGGTGGTTCTGTTGTTGTTGACTTTTTGTTTATTGTTAACCCCAATCTGCCAGAAACTTACATGAGCCATTTTGCACCTCATATTCTTATATACATTTGATGCAGTTTTTGAAATTCATAGTGTATAAAATATCCATGCAATGGAGGAGGGTTTCCATAAGCAGATTCTTATGTAACATACGCTTCTATTTGCATTATGGTTTCAAGATAAGCATGCTACTCTATTATAATACACTGCTGATAATCGCTCTATTAACATGACTGCTTAATATATTTGTGTGTGTTTTTAAGCCTCATGACTTTATTCTATGCTTTTTAGCAAAAAACATGTCTTTGCTATTATTGAAAATTTATGAAGTGGTAGCTATTTTTAAATGCATAAAACATTTTAAAAGGTAGAGAGCTGGTATTTTCAGTTTTTTCTAGGTTACTTAATTGTCTTTGTAGCAGCATCAAAAATTAGACCAAGAAACAGTAATAAACATTTCAGAAGATTCAACAGGCATATACTATTTCTCAGAAAAGGGGTAGTAATGCAAAATGTAACATAAGTACATTTGTAATAGTATGTTACAATATTACAGAGGGTAGCATTTTTTTAAATCCAAGTCATTGGACTTCATGCAAATCAGAGTCAGCAAAATCCCCTCCTTTGTGTGTGGTAGGAGTGTGGGAAGGGGTTGGATTAGACCCATATCTATCCATGGCCTAATGGACTGGATTTCATCCGGGATCCTGCTTCGTATTAATTTTAATGAATGAAATATGGGTCAGCTTATGGCATTTTGGAATGCGATTTAAGTTGCTCTTTAGGGATCAATGTTTGTTTCATATGATCAAAAGAAGCCTGAGTTGTGGGTGAATATATGCAACAGTCGATGAAATATGGAAAAAATGAAATATGGGTCAGCTTATGACATTTTCGCATTAGATTTAAGTTGCTCTTTAAGGATCAATGTTTGGTTTCATATGACCAAAATAGCCTGCAGTGTGGGTGAATATATGCAACAGTCGATAAATACAGACAACATTTTAGAACAATCGTTTCTTGACTGGAAAGGGTAAAATATTGGCATCAGTATGCATAAAATGAGAAAAATTATATATCCCTCAGTATGCAAGTGACCGCTCAGTAAAGTCGCAGTTGTCATGTACAATCCGTAAGCGAACGACATCAAGTGACTGAACGGTGCCATGCTCTGACACGTTTCATATTTTCGCCATTTGCCATACTCTGGTTTTGTTTTGACAAAAATTATTAGTGTTTTCTTAGAAAGTACTAATATCAGAAGAGTAAAACACCTAATGACAATGAATTTGCGTTTTATGCACGTTTATTTCATGTTGAAAATTCGAAAATCAATCACCCGTTGTTGATAAAAAAGTTATCAGTACTCAAATTCACTGACCATGGACACTGAAATAGCATTTCAATCAAGCCAGAAAGTATCTCACAAGTAACTTACCTTCTATATCCCAAACACGCATATGCTGTTTTATTTCGTGTAAGAAAAAGAAGTTTGTTTATGGTGTAAATGAATAATCAATACCGCAAGTGACCAACCGTCCAACCGTCCAATGTACAACATCGCAAGTGCCGTTACTTGTCGTGCACTCGCAATTGTCCGGTCACTTTTGCTCCCTGGGTGTGGATATGGTTTTATAATTTGAAAAATATTTTATGCCATACATCTTCGCCTTTAGCATTTTAGAATCGCATTTTAGTACAAAGACTCAAGATAGCTTTAATTATCTTCAAATATTTGCATCCATTTCTGCCAATATTTTGCAAATTTGTCAAAACGGTCTGTCTTAATAGCTATTTTCTTTTCAATATGTAAGAAAAACTTCATTTCTTTGACCCATGTGGCAATATTTAGTTCTTTGTTGTTTATGCGACATTTATAAATATAGAATCTTGTTAAGATCAAAATATAATTCATAGATTTATTAAATTCATTTTTATTACATATACCGAAGATGGCACGTTTCTTGTCGATGTTCACCAAGTACTGATTGTTTTCGTAAAGCCAGTTTTCAATTTTTTCCCAAAACTCCATAACGATACTGCAGTACCAGAATAAATGTTCAATTTTTTCGGGAACTCTTTGACAAAAAGTGCATAAGTTATCTAGGTTTATTCCGCATTTAAGAAGTAAATCATTAGTAGCCAAAATTTGATGAAGTATTCTATACTGAAACCAGTGCAATTTCGTATTACCGCATCTTTTGGCGGGAATTTTATAGATTTGACACCAATCTAAAGTTTCGTTACCAAAAACCATATTCAATTTAATTTGACTTTTTGGTATTATTTCTTTTTCATTTAGCACTTTGTACATATCTTTACAGCCCTTTTTGCTCTTTAACACAATTCTGAAATTGAATGGCATGTTGTTATTTGTTAATTGAGTGGGACCAATATGGATTTGTTTTCTTCTTATATAATTTAAAAAAGTATTGCATGAAATCTATTTGGAATTCATATTTATTGATAAACTGGTTAAAACTCATCAGGGTCCCATCTTCGTTAAGTAGGTCTTTAATGAAATATATGTTTTTTTCGTACCATCTTCTGTAAAAGAATGAGTTATTTGCTATTGTTATATCTTTATTATTCCAGATGTTTACTGATCCTATTTCTTCTGATTTAGTTTCGTTTTGTTTGTTACAAATCTCTATCGGGAGCGTAGTGGCTCAGTGGTTGAGTGCTTGACTCGAGACCGAGGGGCCGCGGGTTCGAGCCTCACCGGCGTCACTGCGTTGTGTCCTTGAGCAAGAACATTTATCCTAGCTAAGTACTGGTTCAACCCAGGAAGACCCGTCCCTTTATAACTGAAAGATTGTTGAATGGACGTAAAGAATCAAATCAAACAAACAAACAAACAAACAAATCTCTATCAAGGAGTTTAGAACATCATTCCAAAATATGTTGCTTTTGTTCCTTATCTATCTTTTAGTAAATTCCAAACCCCGATTAATTAAATCATATATTTTAGTATACATCGTTTCAAAAATTGATACATACTTTGAAGTATTAACTATTAAACGGCGAATCCAAGTTGATTTTAGTGCCAACATATAATTCTTTAAATTGATCATTTTTAGGCCCCCTTTATCATATTCTTGCATTAGTGTGTCATGTTTTATCCTGTCTGTTCAGGACTGCCAAATAAAATGAAATAATTTCTTTGGTAAATTATTTATAAGTTTTTCAGTTGGGTTTGGCAGTGCAATAAATAGGTGGTTTAATGTCGATATAACAATAGTTTTTAAGACTGTTATTCTCCCAAATGGAGTAAGTTTCCTTTTAGACCATACTTTTAGTTCTTTATCTATTTGTTCTATTTTATCCTTAAAATTAATTTTTACCATTGTGTCCAAATTGCACGAAAATTTAGTTCCTAATATATCAAAGTTAGTTTGGGTCCAGTTAAGTTTTAGCCTATGATTAAACGTTTCCCCACTAAACTTTTTACAACCTATCCATATGGCTCGTGTTTTTGAACTATTCACCTTGAGGTTTGATAACCTTGCAAATGAATCTAGGGTTTGAATAGCTGCTGTCAACAATTTTTCTGAACCGTCCAAAATAATTGTCGTATCATCAGCAAATTGTGATAAAACATGTTCGACATTTCCAATTTTAATTTCCTTTATTTCGATATTTTGTTTTAGCATCAAAGATAGTACTTCAGCACAAAGCAAGAATATATACATTGACGGGGGGTCACCTTGTCTACAACCTCTGCCTATATTAAAAAAGTCAGAAAGAAATCCACACTGGGTAACAGCAGATGAAATATTGTTATATAATACAGTAATTCACTTTTTCATAGATGCCCCAAATTTAAAGAAATCTAAAACTTCTCCAATGAAGTCCCATGATATCGAATCAAAAGCCTTTTCAAAGTCGACAACTAATAAAAGTCCAGGTATATTTTCTTCTTCAACGTAGTTCATTAGATCGTAGAGAAGTCTAGTGTTTTCGCCAATGTACCGACCAGATAAAAAGCCTGTTTGTTCTGATGATATAAGTTTTAGAAGAACAGATTTTAACCTTTGAGCAATACTACCAGAAGCAATTTTGTAAATGACATTTAAAAGAGTTATAGGGCGCCAATTTTTTTAAAATTGTCTTTGTTTATCTCCTTTTGGAAGACAAGTAGTTATTCCCTGTCTCTGTGTAACAGAAATTGTGCCTTTCTGGTAGCCTTCATTTATAGAGCGTCTAATGAAATGTTTAAAATCTTTAAAGAAAAACTTGATAAATTTAACCGTAAATCAATCTGAACCAGGGCTTTTGTTATTTTTCATATTCCTGAGTTCATTCGATATTTCATCTGCTGTTAATTCACCTTCAATATTTGATGATTCAATGTCCGTCAAAACAGCATGCTGCAAATTTTTCAAAATATCTTGATCATTTATATCTTTTTCGCTATTTAGTGGCGCATATAAATTTGAGTAAAATTTTTGAACTTCTTTTAAAATTTCTTCTTGTGTTTTAATAGTATTGCCATTTTCTTGCTGCACTTTTGGTATTATTCTATTCACATAATTTCTAGACTCTAAAGGCCTCCTCACACATAAGCGAATCTGTTCGACGAAGCCTTGCGAATAGAGTAAATTTGTGAATTCAAGCGAATTCTGAACGAACTTTTCGAAAATTTGTTACATAATCTTGAAATTTGACGATCAAGTACTATTTGTCGCGAACGGTTTACGAACACTAACTGTAATTCGCTAGAATGCGTTTGCTGTTTTTGCGCCCATTAACGATAAGGGGCGATTAGATACGATTTGGTGCGCAGAGATACGAAAGTAAACGCATCATCGCGAATCTTCGCGAATTGCTCCCAATATTTCAGGAACGGCAATCCCACATCCGTTCAATACTAGACGAGCAACGCCTTGATTGCGCCCCCTCCCCCGCACAAACCACCACAGTACAGGGTATAGGTCAGGCTTTAAACATATATATCTCCAGGCGAAGACAGCATAAAAACATGAAATATAAATTTTAAAAATGATCAACAAAATCTGCACCGCCTTTGAACTGTCAGCAAAAGAAATACATGTACTGGAAAGCTTCAACAAGTCTCACGCGTAATTCTGATATGGTGACTTGGTGTATAAATTGAAGAAGATTGTTGGCTCTAATAATTTTTCAGCGCAGTTCAATAAAACAATTTCTCATTATAAAAAGATTGGCTATAACATTAATGTATTGCGACATACTGCATGCTTGGTGGTCAACCCAATCACGGTTGGCAACTTTGCTTTCCTCTTTAATTGCACGCCGGTGGGTCGGACTTCAGACTCTACGACGGTCCCGACTTAAAGACTTATCTATTGATAAGATGGTAGGGTCTGATGCTTTGGCTGTTGGTCGGGCCCACCGGGGTTTAACTGATGGATTTCTTTTGCTCCGGTATTCAGTTTTATTTACTGTTGAGTCCTTATCTTTGATTTATCTCCTTTTTATACCTTGGTTTATATGTTCTAGAAGATGATGCATTGATAAGTTAGGGGTCTTTCATGCAAGCCAAACATTTATGTGTCTTGATCCACATCTGAACTAAGGGTGAGGTTGGCGCACCGTTAGACCAGGTATAAACCCTCCAGTAAAATATTTTACTGACCGTTCCAAGGCGGTAATTCTTTGTGGATCTTTTTTTTTGTCTTGTGTTTGCTATGCCTTTATGCGCGTCTGCTTATATGTGCCTTGTGGTCACCTGCTGGGAAAGGGCTGGCCTCTTGGCTCTCGTTTGTGGTGTCTAATTGTGAGTTTGTTACTTTCCCATTAGCATCCTGGGTCAGGTGTGGTACTTGATTGTATCGATTTCTGATCTTTGCACCCTTACTTACTATGGCTCTGATCTCTGCCTGAGTAAAAAATTTGTTATGCATAGTTGTGCTAAAACAGGACTTAATCCGATACAAGAATATCCCCTTGTGCTGGAGTGGGGCAGATACCAGAGCACTGGAAAATCAGAAAGACATCCGGCCCACTTTTACTCATAGGGTAGGGGGTAGTGGTTACGGATAAATAATGCATAATTTAGTACCATGATAATGGGCTTCCACCAGCTAAGGTTTATCCAGAAAGGGATCGAGAGTCCCAACAAAAAAATCGCCTGGTATCGAGCCCGTGAACCCTAGTCTGCTGGGACTACACCACATATGTTGAGAGAGAGAGACAGACAGACATACAGACAAATACATGTATAGACTTAGATAGTCCGACAGACAGACAGATAAACAGACACACAGACAGACAGATAGACAGACATACAGAGAAATGCAATAGACACACACAAAGACATTGTCCTCATCTGAGGGTGTTTAACATGCGCGGATCATGTCCCCTACACCCTGTAAGGGAGCGCAGTGGCCTAGTGGTAGAGTGCTTGACTCGAGACCGAGGGGCCGCGGGTTCGAAACTCACCGGCGTCACTGAGTTGTGGTCATTGAGCAAGACGCAGGTATCCTAGCTTAGTACTGGTTCAACCCAGGAAGACCCGTCCCTGTTTAACTGAAAGATTGCTGATGGGACGTAAAGAATCAAATTAAACAAAAAAACACATCCTGTAAAATCACAACGCTATACGGTGACCCGGAAACACTACAATTCACATGGCTACCAAGCGAGCCAACAAATGGTCTTTCGCTGGCGGGCCGATTATGGCCCGCTTATAGCTCTCTCTCTCCTCATCAACTATAAGTTGGATTTGGATAAAAAAAAGAGTCTTAGGAACGCTTCAATTCGCATCAATTCGCTTTTTGTAGTTACAATACGTATTGATTGGTATGTAAGCGTATACCGTTCGTTTTCCGAACGTTAAAATTCGCTTTCAAGCGTCGGATTCAAAACGCTTCAATGCGCAGATATTCGCTCCATTTCGCAAATCATCGCAGAGATGCGTCTCTTGATCGTCATCTTTCGCTAGAAATGCAAATTAGCTGACCACGATATGCAAATTTGTTCACAGCTGCGATCTCTAACGTATGTTGACGAAGACTTACGATTGATAAACGTATTGAAGCGAATCGTTACGAATAACTGTGACGAACATTTATTCGTCAGAAATTTTTAAACATGCTTAAAATTTTCCGACGAATAACGCTAATTGTGCGATCACAAACGAATGCAGACGCATCCATGCGAAAATCACCAACGATTTAAAACGTACATTTACGAACGTTAACGAATTGGGCTTTAGGCCTATTCGTCAGTATGCGCATGATGACGTTGGGTCGTTTTCGTCTATGTGTGAGGAGGCCTTAAACTACAAAATTATCGCGTTGGTTTTTTCCCCCTCTTCTGCCCATTTAATTTTTGCTCTTCAGTACCATTATGCCTTGAATTTTCACTTTTAGAAAGTTTTCTAATTCTAGCTTTTTTTCATTGATCTTTTCCAGATCTATGGGTTCAATGTTTTCTAGATGTTTTATTTCTTCTTCTAAATTGTGCTCCTTAAGATTATTTTGCTTCTTTTTGAATGATGAATATGAAATAGTTTTCCCCCTTATTTCCATTAACAATGTTTCTAAAAATAGTTGATCAGATATCTGAAATTAGAAGTTTTGTTCATTTTCAATAATATATTCCAAATCATAAATCGGTTACATGTATTGCTCTTTTACCTGTTGTATATAGTCTTTTACTATGTTTATATATTCCCTATCTCTTAAAAGACTATTATTAAATTTCCAAAGTCCACTTCCTCTTTTGAAATCATTTATTTGGAAAGAAAGAATAACTGTTGAATGGTCTGATCTATAACTAGGTAAAATATTATGACTTTGTACACTAGGCATGAAATTCTCTGATATACGAAAGTAGTCAAGACGTGCTTGTTTTAAAGGATGGGGTCTACGCCATTTCATTTTTTTTCAGATTCATTTAATTCTCTGTAAGGATCTATTAAATTTAGCTCTTCTTTTATTGTTAAAATATATTCTTTTGATTTGGGGTTATTCACAAGCAAATAGTTAAAAGTGCCTAAATCTTGGTCTTGTACTACATTAAAATCCCCACATATAACACACGTATCATTTCCTATTTCTTCAATTGAATCAGCTACTTTTCTGAAAAAATATGGCTGGTCATCGTTTGGTCCATAAATAGTAACTATAGTAAGTTTTTTTATCCTCGATTATCAAATCTGATAAAATAAAATTACCTTCTCCATCTTTTCTCGTATTAACTATTTTATACTCTAAATTGTTGTTAAATAAAATGCACACCCCTTTCGAGTTTGAAGTATATGAATTGAATACAACATTTCCGCCCCAGTATGCTCGAATATATGTTTCTAGCATTCCGTAAAATGCGTTTCCTGAAGACAACAAATCTGTATATTTTTACTTCTTAGGTAGTGAAATACATCTTTACGTTTTTGTGGGTCATGTAACCCTCTCACGTTAGAGGATGATATGTTTACGAGGTTATGTGAAGTCATGATCCACCAGCAAAGTTATAACTCTCAGACAAATCCTATTGGCTACTATGAATCTTATTTTGTTTATATGGTTGGGGAATATGTCAGTAGATTTTAACATAGATAAAAAAAGATGATATAAAAAACAAGAACATCTCGCACTTCCATTCAGGTGAAAGTGAAGCAATTTCATCTGTTTATATTTAGACTTTAATTTTCACGGTTATCTACTCATTATCTTCTATCAGCTGACCAAGTTTGAAGCTACTTGCAGTAAAAGTTTTTTTAGATATCTTTATTACAAGTTTTCAATGCCAAAATTTGCAAAGGGCAATAACTGAAAAAAAAAAAACTTTTTTTTAAAAAAATCCTGAGATTATCTACTCATTATCTACTATCAGCTGACCAAGGTTGAAGCTACTTGCTGTAATAGTTTTTTAGATATCTTGATTATAAGTGTTCAATATCAAAATTTGCAAAGGACAATAATTGAAAAGAAATAACATAACTTTTTTTTTAATTTTTCGCTAGGTTATCTACTCATTATGATCTATTATCTGACCAAGTTTGAAGCTCATAGCTGTTATAATTTTTGAGATATCTTGATTACAAAATATATATTGACCAGATAATCTACTCACTATCCTCTATCAGCTGACAAAGTTTTAAACTACTAGCTGTAATAGTTTTGGAGATGTATTAACAACAAGTCTTTAATGCCAAAATTTCCAAAGGACAATAACTAAACAAGATAAAATAACTTTTATTCTTTTTTTCACCAGGTTATCTTCTCATTATGATCTATTACCTGACCAAGTTTGTAGCTCATAGCTGTTATAGTTTTTGAGATATCTTGATTACAAAATATCATTATGGCCCTTTTAAAGGGGCATAACTCCACAAAGGGAAATAATCCTGACTTAAAAGAATAAGTGTCAATTATTTTTTGATGGGAAATCCATATATAAAATATATAAAATTTCCTAACTGTATAGGCCATGAGCGACTAAGGGTTCTGCTCCCCCCGGGGGAACTTTGTAGACTATGATTTTCTTAAAGCATAACATCTAACGAGCTTTTTACAACATGTTGGTTATCTGGCGGTGAGGGCGTTGGGTGCTACAACGTGTTTAATACGTTACCCCTCATGTTTTTGAACAACAAAAATATAAAATTAAGGCTATTAAAGGGGTACTTGTACTATTCAAAATGGCTAAACAGTCATGTAATATGTAAGAACAGTTAATTTTCTGCAGATACTGATGTTTGTTAGAGTCATTTAGGCCCATTATGGTGTCATTTACGTTACATTTTCAACTACACCCTATAAAATCATTGATATTTTGTTATATAGTTTCTTTTATAAACTTCTATATGGATTTTTTAGATTAAATAACAATTTTATAAAGACGATTAACTGACCATTTCAAAACTACAAACAGCTTGCTCCTACCACAAAAATTTCAGGAGTTATAAGCTGTTGAATATGACAACCCCTAAGAAAACGATATGTACAGTAAGAACCTTTTCATTTAAAAACAAAGCATGTTATCCTATCTGTAAGCTTTTAAACACCATATATGAGCATTATATTATTAAACAAGAGTGAAAGGGGATATTAAACATTGTTTCTGGTGTAAAGTATCAGTTTTTTTGCTTGTTTGGCAATATGTTGCGTATGTTACAAACTTTACGGCGTTCTATATATTGCTTAATTCCCTAAATTATACATCAAAGGGTATTTAATTTCATTTCAGAACTGATTTTTGTGTTAAATAAACATAAAGATAATAGTTTCTCCACAATAGAATTTATCAGTTCTTATTAAGAGACTATGTCAAATTGTCAAAGCATATTTTCTTTTGTAAAATTGTTTATTTTAGAACTTTTTTAAAAGCAAAAAAATGTTGATTTGGCCAAAGTTATAGGTTTAAACCTCATTAACAAAGACAATTTTGCTCTCAAGTACCAGCTGAATACGGATAAGTTCCAATGTTCTGTCAAAATTGTTCAAGTAACATATATTACCAGATACAATATATCATAAGGTACTATGTGTGGCTAAAATGCTGTGAAAGGCAGTATTAAATTGAGTCTAAGATGTTTATGTATGGTGTATTTAGATTTTTGTATTACTTTTCTGAAGAACACTAAGTTTAATCTTGTCACTTATTTAGCAACAACCAAAATATGTTAGTGTACCCAGTTAACTGCTGTTCAAGTTATACAAACATAGTAAATAACACAATACATGCTGGTAGTCCTTGTATATTTTGGTTCATCTACAGTTACAAAATTTTTTTTCTTAATGTTGTATGGTGGATTGTAGCATACAAAACTTTTGTGCAATTACAACCCAGATAGAATCAAGTATTTGTAAGTTGGTAGAGAAAAATGATATATGTTACATAGATACTATGCATTATAAGTGTATATAGTCCTATACTGTTTGTAGAGACTGTCTCCAAATCAAACTTTATACTGACATTGTTGTATTTGCGTATACATATGTTGATGCATTACTTTACTTTTAGCTTTTAAATAGACTTTAGTTTATCTTCAGCATAGCTTTCATTGTTTGATGGATGAAACTGATAATTAAATCAACATAGTTGTTCTGGTCATTTGCTTAAGAAGTGTAAATTATATAAGTAAATGGTTTATTTAGAACAAATATTTCTATGGAATGGGAAAATAAGTGATAATAGTGGAGTTTACATGACAATAATCTCAAGTGATATGATCATATCCAAGAAAACAAGTCAGTTGTTACTTACGATACCAATTTAGATTTATAGGACTTTATTTGCCAGAATGAGGCCAGACCGAATTTGACATTCAAGTTGATGTAAAAAAAAGATTTCACAATGTTCTTTTAGAATGTTGGATGGAAAAGTAAAATATTTAAAGTAAAAGGTGCATTTGTGAAATCTTACTTATATGTATGCTGATGCTAATTTCCACTATACAGAATGTGACATGACCAAATTATACCAAATTATTACACGTATCTATGCATTTCCAATTACCATGGGTCTTTTAATTTAATCATCTCCAAAACAAATAATATTTTTTCACATTGAAAAGGATACCATAAAGTTCAGACATTGACAGCAGTGTAACTTTAAAGACTCTATTGTCATTCATGTTGCATGTGTGTATGATATAGTAAACCTTATATCAGATATTTTTAACAGTATTCCCTTTAGATGAAAAAATAATTGTTGATCTCATTTATTGAAATTTATAAAGCGCTCAAATGAATATTTGACCAGCACATGAGATTATGGTACTTATCACATACTAGCAAATATCTCGGATCCTTTGATTGCTCATGCTGATGTAGTCGAGCTAGCCATATTAACTCTGGTCTGAGTCTGCATCTATATATCCATACTTTGTGGATGCGGACAGCAAAGACTCTGGTGAGTCTGCACATTTATAAGGCTTGCCTGGGCCCTTATTTTTTGACACTGCAATGAGTACAAGTACCAAATCAAATATGCTGGCTCATTTGATTTTTTCTTTGTTACTAGTTATAATCTAGTTAGCTTGATTTGAAATATCCAAAGGATTAATAGGATGCAGCTTTATAGCAATGATCATGTTCCCATGTGGCATGCTTAGTACCAAATTTTATGTAAAACAAAAATACACTGTTTAACTAACTCTTATTGACAGAAATAATTCAAATAAAAAAAATCCCAATGGCCTGTTGAAGTCCTTTCATTTAGTCATGTCTATAATACAATACTATCAATGCAAGGGATCTTTTCTAAGCATTAACTTACCTCTTTAAAATATATGACTAAATTGAACATTTTGAACAAATGCTGCCTAGCTAGCTGTTTAAATGCTTCACAAAATTGTAGAAACAGGTAGCACAGATGATAAGTGTAATAATCTCCTTAAATATTCTTGTTATGCATGTTACCAAGATTATTTTTTTCTCTCTTCGCCAAACTAGACATGCTGATTACTACCATAGGTATTATAACCATAGGGACAGGCATGTTGGGTACCATATTAGGGATAGAAATAGTTATAATTAAAAAGAACTTCAGTTTTCATTTAAAGAACCAGGGATAACACCTATTATGGCTATATGAGTTTTTCATTTCTTAATATAAACCATGCCTGCAATAACTTAAAATTTTAAAAATTGCGAGCTAACTTTCGTCCTTATTTGTTTTCATTGTAATAGTTGCTGTAATCAATAGCTGATTAGCTGTATATATATTTGGTTGGCTCACACTTTTGGTAATTGATCTTACTAAGCTACTACATGTTTAAAATCCTGTTTCATCTAAACTAAACTGTAGACAGTATGGGAAAATGTCTTACGAGATGAGCGCTCGAGATCATCAAATGTACGAACATAAAAAAAATGTGTCCTAAACAAACCACAGTATAAATTTCCTGTTGCAAAGTATTAACCCATATACCCATAAACATAGCATCATTTTTATGGCACATCGACAAACAGTGCTTTATCAGATCAGACGCTGCATGATTATGCATTTTTTGCTCACAGAATATACTTGTAAAATTTGAATGAAATTGAAACTTATAACCCAACAACCCTTTAATTCGAAATATAACCGTCCAATAGGTAAGGTAGGGAAATTCCATTCGGTTGAAATGGTTATTATAATTATTAGCTCGGAAAACACCAGGTTTTACTCAGGTTTTACTGATTGACAAAAGCAATAAAATCTTCTGTGATCAGCATAACCTATTCTTGGCATACGTTTGGTCAATAAACCTATTCCTGACATACATTTTGTTCATAGTGACCATGCTGACGACTTCATAAGGTTCAGCATGGCCTATTCCTGGCAAGCATTTTGTCACTCAGTAAGACCTTGTCTTTTTCTAACTAAAATAAATTCCAAAACAAAATGATAGACTGTTTATAACATTTGATGTACTTTCATTTACAGGTATATTATAGAGACCAGTCGGGATTGAACGACCCCAAGTAAATTGAATTTTCCACAGAGACTCTAACTACATTACATGAAGGGATTAGATTTGCTCATTCATCAATAAAGCAGAAACGTACAAACACGTTCCTTCATGACATCATCTTTTAACAGTTAGAAGTTCTGAAAGTGCTCAAATTACAGAGATGTCCATCGACGTATTTAGTATGGATACAGATAAAGGGGACAAGGAATTACTTAGATACAGACCCGTGAAGAAAAAGGGGCCCTTGGCGAAGAAATTAGAACAGAATTTGTGTTACCTTGACATGGGTACATTACCAAATACACCAAGAAAACAGGAAGTCAACCCTCAAAACGTTACCGTGACTTTATTACATCCATAGACAAAACAAGATCCCAAAAGATGAAACTTTCAGACAAATTGATGTCAAATATCTCTTTTCTTGATATTAAACCACAGAACAAGGATGACCATAACATAGGACTAGACAGGAGTAAGGCCATTCGAGACCGGCTATCTACTAAACTTAAACAAAATCTGCAATATCTTGATATATGTCCGCCAGCTGATACGTCAGAGAAAGTCAACATGCAAAACAAAGACAGTATGGCATTTAAGGGACCTGAAAGAAACAAATGGGAGGACAGAACAGAGAGATGTCCTTATCAACCATCTACGCAAAACAAAAAGCTGGAAAAATATTGTTCGAATAAGTATTCTTTTTACAGAACAAAGGGTGAAAATAAGAGGTCTAGGTATGATAGAAAGTCCTATAGTCCATATGAAACTGAATTTGAGATAGAAAACTATAACGTGGCAGACAAGGTAATTTATGAAAATTATAATTTAAAAGACAATTTCGATAATCACAACGTTAAACTGGATAGAAAACGTGTTGACAAAAGATCATCATCAATATTTACATTAAAGGAAGACAACTATAATGAAAACTCAAAGAACACATTTCAGTCATATGATTACATTAAACGAGCTGTTGACGAATCGTCCAAAAAAGATGGAAGGCCAATGTGGAATTGGAGAACCATTGAAGAGAAGCGTTTCTTTGATGATAATAAATCTGAAAACACGTGTTCTGTGAACATTGAGGACAACCTTCAAACCAAATTAATGAATAATAAATCAACGCATCACAATTTGGGCTTTTCTCCAAATATATATGCAAATGAAACGACACTTATTCAACCAAAATTAACTACTCATAATGAACAGTATTTAAGTTCTGCCTTAATTGATACCTATAGTGGTACTGATACGATCGAAATAAATGACAAGAAGTCTTACATTAAACCATCAGCTGCAACACTTGAAGCATTAAGAGGTAAATTATCAACCATTGATGACAAAGGGAATGCCCAACCAGAGCACCCACCAAGAAAAATTAAGAGAATTCCTAAACAACGACCGAAATACAGTCAAAGCATTAGAACACCAGTTCATAACACAAGACAACGAAGCATTCTGCCCAAGTCAAGCAAGACAAGCTGCTTACGAGGGTCTATCAAAAATTTAAGCTCGTTCAATAGAAAAGGTAAAGCTCAAAACAAACCAAGCAGCTTGAAAACAAGCCAAAAAGGTTTTACAGGTTTGTCGAAAAAGAGCAAGTTTAGAAACAAAATACATGGAAGAGGAAGAGTTCACAAAAAGAACAGTATAATGGTTCCTGAGGTAAAACTGGATAAACGCGATTACAAAACGATGTACCTCATCGGTGACAAATCATCTTTAAATGATCTTTTGATGCCTCCTGAAGAGACACAATTGACAGTACAAGAATTCTTGCATAGCCCAAGGAACACGAATTTGAGTTCTTCCGAATCGGTTTCAAATGAAGATTTAAGTGATGTGTCAGTCATTGGAGAATGGGAAACAGAATCAGACTCCCTCGAGAATATAGGAGACACTGAAGATATTCCAAACACTACAGATGATAAACTTAGCAGTAAGTCGGGCTTAAATAATGAGGAAGAAAATTATTATGATATTTTGCAAAATGATGCCAATGTAAGCGGCGAGTTTGAGGCGATTCCAAGGGAGATGTGTGAAGAACTAGATAACTCCTTCTTGAACAGAATATCTGTTAACCGAGCTGTAACAGATTTAGACTTGGCGATTCTCGTGGCTTCCCAGTCTGCTAGCTTGTATGTGAAAGAAAACGTCACAGCCAGTGGGGGTACTTTTTATGACTTTCCAATGTCTACACATGAACTAGAAGAAGAAAGTCTCTGGATTACAACTCATGCTCTGTTGAGAATGTTAGGAGCAACAGATCATGTGTATTCAAGACTTTTGGCTATTTCACAGAGAACAAGCGCAAGTGCTGTAACAATTCTCCGTAGTTTTTTGGGTTTACTTTATAAGGCGTGTGATGGGGATGCCAATGAGCGACCAGATGTTCTGGAAACCGTTCGTGAAATAGCAAGGCAGATGAAAGTTCAAGAAGAGAAAACTATAATATGCAGCCAGCATAGCTAAAAACAAACATTATTTCCCCTTATAAATCAGATGCGAAAACACCTTATTTTGTTACATTAAAAAAAAAAGAACAAAGGCACAGACCAGCCTGCGAATCCACGCAGTCTGACGAGCTTCTTCGTTTCTCGCTCAGTGGAAAGTAATCTTGCTTCATAGAGATTTCCACTATTCTATCTAGTCTCTGTAGTAACCGAATAGGCTGGTTAGAGCACGAACTCGTCGCTAACCTAGAGGACAGGTTTTCTTCCATCGAGGCCCATGTAGTATTTATAATTTCTAAACAGCACATGCACTTAAGTTTTTCTCATTTGAGCCGTGACATGAGATTTCAAACAATGTGGTATACGCGACCAGCAAAGTCTCAGATCAGCCTGAGAATATGCGCAGTCTGATCAGAACCTTTGCTTGTTAAAAGCTACTGGGCGAACAGCATTTGGAGTTTCAAAGCTTAAAATGAGGCTGCACAGGGTCGTCTGAGTCAAAATTGTCAAAATGCCACATTGTTGGAAATCACATGTCGTGGCTCAAGTGTGTCAGGTCATGTGCAGCTATTTAATGGAGCTAGAGGTCATAAACATTCATGTTCAACCCAACTGAGCATGAAGTTTATCATTCAAATTAATTTTAAAATACCAATTGTTGTTGGCATTTTAACATTAAAGCTGCATAGTCTGTAACTTTTGATCTTTTAATTTTAGAACTAATGTTTCTATTTTTCAAGAACACAGTAAAAAAACTAAAATTCAGTATACAATTACCAATTTCGTAAATCTTAACAAATTATCAGTATCAAAACAACAGCATTTATGTTAAAAGTAATTGTCTATAACTATTGGAGGGACGCAAATAATTACCAACAAGAGAAAACACACCTGTTTTATGAGATAATTCACTTTTCCGTGCAGTTTTCAGCTAAAGTGAACAGATTTATTGTGAAAACATTACTTAATTCTACTTTTACAAATGATTTAAAAAGAAAATAAAAAAAAAATCGAAAAATGTTCATAGTTGCAGACTTAGTCTCTTTAATTAGCGTGATAGATACAATAATTGAGAGTATGAAAGCAAGAAAAGTATATTTTCAGCATTTTTGATTTTGTAAGCAGTTGAAATAGCATGCGCTGTTGAGTTGAGCATGAAAAAACGTTTTGCTTTTCGTGGGCTTTCATCTGTCCCCATACAGTGTGTGAACGGTGAAGGCTTTGGTAGGACTGTGCAAATTTACAGGTCATTATTTTCATTGGTCGTTCATCTATCTTTTAAGTATAAAAATGTAACGATCTTGTCTAAATGTCCATTAATTCGAAAGGGCCCACCCCGACCCTTAACTTTTTTGCTGAATCTTTTAATATTAGTTTTCTTCTGATCTATAGATCTTAATGTCAGAACAGTCAATTTTGAAAACCAAGATCAGGCTATTTCTTTCGGAGCAATCTGATCTGGGTCTACATTTTTTTGATTTAGGCATTTTTCACAGACAACTAGTGTTGAAGAGTTTAGAACATTTTAAAAGAAATCTATATGTGTGGTTGTAACATCTTTTAATTAGGTGCTTAACTCTCGTTGTTTCGAGCTGCAGGTTCCCTGGCTAATCAAACCTTTGAAGACTGGAGCCCCTACCCCCTTAATCGGTACTTTGGCAAACAGTGAAGACCCAGATGAAGTGTCGCATTATATTTCTTAAGGGTCTGTACTGTTATGTTGGGCCTGAGTTGGGCCTAAACTTTTTAAAAGAACTTGAAGACACACTAGCAGGCAAAGAAATCTGTTTTATATTGTGACAATTTCCATTATGGTTTCTCGACGAGCACTTAAATATGTTGATATGAGTGAACTGTCCATTATCAGGCGCAGATCCAGAACGTTTTGTCTGACAGTGTTTTGTGTGGGTGTTTTTATGTGTGTTTTTATGAAGGTGGATAGGGTCTAGATACAACTAAATTTGAGCAATTATGGGCCCGCCAGTGAAACATCATTTAAAACATTTCGCTGGAGGGCCGATGATGGCCCAATATTGAATGGTGGCTTGGGATCCGGACCTGAATTACCCTATAGATTTGTGATTTTTCAGGGGGGGTCCGAACTCCCTGCCACCACCCCCCCCCCCTCTGGATCCACGCATGCAGTCGATACATTGATGCCCTCTCTTGCCATCTAAAATAGCTGAATTATGGTCATTTGGCAACTTGAAAAGCTGCTAAACATATTGATCATTTAAGCCGACAAAGCTTTTTTTAAATATTTTATTCTTATTTGAAAGGGCAATAACTCTGACAAAGATATGTGCTTTGCATGTCGCACAATGTGTAGAACACTCTGTAATTCAAAGCCCGTTTGGGATACTATCATACACATGTGCGAATCAAGAAAGTTTTGTCAGAGGGGTCTTACTCTGACAACGTTTTTTGTTTTTGTTTTTTTCTTTTTTATTTCATGAGGGGAGAGGATCAAAATCCACTAAAAGCGGGCCATCGTCTGCCAACTAGCGAAACGCCATTTAAATGGCGCTTCGCTTGCGGGCCGATGATGGCCCAACATTGAATGCTGGCTTGGTAACTGTGTGATTTTTTTATGGGATCCGGACCAGTATTGCTGAGAAATCCTATTTTTACGATTTTTCAGGGGGGCCCGGACCCTCTGTCTCCCCTCTGGATCCGCGGATTACACAGCTGTCTTTTATGGTGTTTTTCTTTCTTTTTTTGTTTTGTTTTGGCGTTAAAGGAGTGTACTATAAAAGGCAAAAATAAGCTTCTTCTGTTTTGTCACTTTCTTAATTGCCATCGAGCTGTTCACATCTACTGTAGCTTCTGAGGCTTATCTCTAAATTGTGATTCTTTTAGGGGGGTGACAATCGAAACTGCTCTTAACAATCGACGAACGCGGATCAAAAATCGCTAGAAACAATGTTTTTAATTGCCATTTTAATCTACGTTCGTCGATAGTATTGACGTTTTCGAATGCCGCCTACCTGGGGTGTTCTGGCAAATACCTGGATTATAGTTGACAGGTATTATCAGCCTAACCCGGCCTAGAGGTTATGAAACTTGACTCAAAATAAAATGCAATGATTGGCTGCTTGCGGACACGTGTCCGCAAGCAGCCGATCATTGCGCTTTATTTTGAATTTTAGAATAAACTCAAGTTTCATAACCTCGAGGTCCGGTCATTGGTCTTATCTTGGCGCTCTGACTGACGGGTTTCCCCATCCTGTCAATAAGACGAATCCATTTCGAATTTAAGGGCTGTTTAGTAACTAGTTACAATTTCATTCAAAGGGGTACGTGCATTAAGGGGCTAAAATGGCCCCCTTTGGAGCAAAAAACTAAAATTTACTTTTCACAAATTTCTTTGAATTCGTTTATTAGAAGAATGGCTGAAGTGTAAATTTTCGGCATTTATTTAGATTTTACCGTTGCTATGGTAACAAAAATGGCCGACAAAATCGGCACAAAATAGAGAAATTGCCATTTTTGACCAAATTTAAGGCTTTTAGAGACCGAATTTTCAAAAATTAGATATCAGCACAGCTAAATACCAAAAATTCTTTTAATATGTCGTGTGTCGTGTAAATTCTCATCATCTGTTAAAATATCTTTTTGGTATTTGCTTGTGCTCTATGCTAATTGCTCTGTTAAACGTCTCAAATTTGCTCCAAAATTGTCAATTTCCTATTTTCAGCCTGTTTTGACAGCCATTTTTGTTCCCATAGCAACGGTAAAAGTCAAACTAATATCAGACTTATACACTTGGGTCATTGTCCTAATAAACCAATAAGAAGAATTTAGTGAAAGCGAATTTCATTTTTTGGCCTCATAGGGGGGCCAAAATAGCCTCTTAATGCACGTACCCCTTTAAAAATACATTCTGTAAGCAAACATTGTAGATCCTGATCAGACAACGCATTGATGTCCTGATCCACACTGTTTGTCCCATAAAAAGAACGATATGCTTTAATAAGTGCGTCAATTTCCATTTTCAACTATAGTACGAGTGCAGAAAGTGAGTTGACCTAAATATTGCAGAAATCGTATAATTGGAATCCTCATTATCATACCATCATAATGTATATATATTAAACCTTTGAATGAGCAGTGAATAGATTCAATAGACAAGCACAGCAAATATATCAAGTTTCCTTCTTCAAACAAGATTTGCGTTCAAAAACTTACAATCACGCAAAGATCTACCAATTAAAAAAAGGTCTCAAGGTAAGCTGTCAAAGGCATAACAAAGGCAGTCTATTGATGTCGTCCAAGTGCATGACAAACTACATGAAAACTTTTCATTTATACATGCTCATTCACCGAAATATTGAAAGAAATTGAGAATTATTTTATTACTGTAAAAAGAGAAAACCTTTTTGAAGTTTACACTAAACAAATATCATGTGCATTGGCTTTGCCTATCACAAACTGCCAGTTTGAGGTAAAATACCACAATTTGTTTATATTTCCAAATTCGCTTTCATGTCCTTTTTCCTATCCTTTTTCTTGCGTGGTTTGTATATTTATACGACCCTTTCCAGCTTTAGCATGAAATACATCATTAAATACAAGTTCTAACTTATCTTAAAATAAGTAAATAAATAAAAATAGTGGTGAGCAAGAAACAAGATTACATTAATTATGTGAGGGTAGGATAGAAAAATCCGCCCCTCGGGATCACCGTTTGTCATCACTCGGCAAGCCTTGCCATACGACGATCCTCGGAACGGATTTTTCTATCCTACCCTCACACTCATGATATATTCTTATGTTATATTTGACCTTTACTTTTTTTTAACTCAAAACTGATTTATATGGAAATTTTATGCACTGTGTGTTGTATTTCGATCGTTTCAGATGGCAGAAGGATAAAATTATATCACTTATAGGTATTCTTATTGCATCTAATAGATCCTTGAAAAACACAGTATCCGTTTGAAAGGGTGACGGTAATGATAATACGACAATCGAAAACTCCATCAATGACTATCGGTTAACGCTTAGACCAATGTTTTGGCAATCGATGAACAAATGGTTTCTTTAGGGGTTTTTTTTCACCGTTTTATTCTTGTCCACGACCTAAAATGAATGTTTCTCCATGAGGATTGTTAAATAGAATAGTTTATTATAGATGTTTCTCTTTATTTGATATTTTCTGTTTTATATTGATCCATTATTAATTGGACCTGGAAGGCTCAGGGTCAAACCCTATGCCACATGCTTACCATGTAGCCCGAAATTTCGGTGGTCAGAGTACTCACACTGTCTGAGAGTGGTTCTGGGTTTGAAATTCAGGTCATTGGGGTGGGGGTTAGTGTCACACATTAGGGGAAAAACGAGGACTAGAATCCAGTGGCCCTGTCAGCCCGTGCAGTACTCTGACAACTGAGCTATTGGGCCACACGGTTAGCCTGTGACACCAACAATAGGCATGCGGCAGATGACTGGTAACCCTTTCAAGATCTAGCCTCGAGGTTAAAAACTTGAGTTCATTCTCAAACTCAAATAAAGCGCAATGATTGGCTGCTTGCGGACATGTGTCCGCAAGCAGTCAATCATTGGGCTTTATTTTGAGTTTGAGACTGTACTCAAGTTTTATAACCTCCGGGTCTGTGGTCCTCATTGCCTTTATCGGTTTCAACCACCGCGTAAGATGTGGGTACAAACGCCGATAAGTGGCTTTAATTTTGCTGTATGCTATTGGCAGTGTATCCCTCAGATCATGTACTAGGCCCCAACACAAACTTAACATAGGCAGAGCAGTGGTACAGTGCTGGACATGAGACCGAGGGGTTGCGGGCCCGTGCCTCAATTTGTCACTGCGTTGTGTCCTTGAGCAAGACACAATAAACCTAACTTAGTACTGGTTCAACCCAGGAAGACCCATCCCGACATAACTGACAGATTGTTGACTGGGACGTATAGAACAAATACAAACAAAAAGTAAAATATATTAATTTCAATAAACGATAAAATTGACAATTAACCCTACCCCCTCCCTCCCCTTATGTTGTATCGCTCCACAAAGCCCCTCGTGTTACCTCAAAGCAAAGCAGTTTAGACCCTGATCAGGCTCGACAAAATGCTAGCCTGATGAGTGTCAAATAAAAGGTACTATAGTGTTTCCAGAACTTAAGTGACCCCCGTTATTTGCTAATTATTCTTTAATGGTGATTTTAATTGAAAAATAAATTCGAGAAATGAATTTAGCTATAGACCGCGTAATTGAATTAATTTTTTCCACATAAATGTGAGTTTTGTATAGGCTGGGATTAGATGGAATTTCGGTGTGTTTTTGCCGCTCCTCTTTGAATTAGTCCCCAAGTGAACCTAACGATATAAATAAAACATGGCTTATACGGGTCAGTGAGGGTAATTCGTCTGTCCTACAGATAAGAGTGCGTAACAGAAAATTATTTTTCCTATTTCTCAACCAAAAAATATTTGCAAAAAATATTTGGTGTGTACTCAAAACAACCGTCTCGATGATACGGTTCTTTTGAGCACCCAAAACACGTGTTTAAACTGATGAAGACAGTTGCAGCTTCACGCTAAAATTGCTTAACACTGGACCAATCTTCGCGCATTAGGCTATGATTCACTGTTTATACTGACCTATAGACTTCACTGTACATCTAAAACCGATGCATTGGAATGGCCTGTGTTAAAAAGCGATTCAAGTAATAGTATTGTCTAAACATTAAATGCTGGGTTGTTGTTGTCCTCTGCTGAATTTTCTCGCGAGATAATTATTTCTTAAATATATGTCTTTCAAGAATACACGTAGGTTTTCAAACAGATCCAGACAATGCCCAACATTTTAGCCTGAACTTGGCTTCGGCTGTTGACAAAGTTTATCAGCGAAATAACTTAATCAGGCAAATATTTGATGCTCTATATCCCTGATTCGCTATTTCTCGTCAACTCTCTAATTTGCTTGAATTGTTGTCATAAACTCTTTACTTACTAGTGTCGTCTGCTGATGGCCTTTGCAAACAATTTAGACCCAGATCACACCCGACGGACATGATCTGGATCCAAACTGCTTGACACTCTACTGATATTACCGAGAAAAAAAATTAGAAAAAACAACAACAACAACAAAAAAACTGATTTTGAAAAAAAATATCAGCAGACGACAAAACCATGGCAAATTACCTCGTAGGCATAAAGAGTCGATGAATTGAAATGGAAGGTGCTACATGTATATGCAGTTTCATGCTTAAGCCTTATATTTGCCTGCTTTCAATACGACACAGTCTAGGACCCATATAGACTTTTACAAATGCGTGCGTGTGTGTGTCAAAGTGATAACGAGTGAGGTTTGCGGAATAGATTTCGATGAATCACCGGATATAGATATTCCTGTAGGCCAGTATATATCATCATAGCAATGCAAATATACCACGTGTATCTATAGGGGTACACGTGGGTATATTCATAGGGATAATCGACTAAGTTATTCTTTTGTACAGGGGATTTGGGCTTCATTTACAAATCAGGGCGTCTCCCAAAAATAAGTTTTAGTTACGCGGTGTACATTTAAATCCACATGCTAAGTGCCGTTCTTCCAAGTTCAATTTAAAGCTGTTTAAAAAAAGAAAAACGGGGGTCACCTAAACTCTGGAAACACATTAGTAGCAAGAAAACTTATGGCGATTCATAGGCGAACCTAGGAATTTTCGCTAGGGATGGGGTAGGCCCATCTGACAGTAAAAACGTTTCGAAAACGTTTTTTTAATTTTATTGTTTTAGTCCTCAACTGATTTTACAGATGGGTTCCAGTGGTTTGTTTCTTGGAAAACTATAATTTTTCAAGGTTCTAGGAGAGTCCAACATATACCGAGGCGAGGAGGTGTTGAACCGCAAATTTCTACCACGTGAAGATTTAGAACCAATAAGTCACTTTGGCAAACTTGAAATTTTCGTACGGTCAATTTAGATAATTTTTTGGGTCTAACATGTGGCTCAAATTTCACATTTCGATATTTTAACCTGTGAAAAATGATACAAATTTTCTCAGATGTGAAGAATTGGTACCAACTTTCCACAAATGTGAAGAATCAATAACAAATCCTCACATCTGTGAAATAATGGTATCAATTCGTCACATGTGAAAAATTGGTATCAAATCCTCAAACGTGTGAAGAACTGGTACCAACGTCCCAAATTATCACAGAAAGGATGCGTGACATTAGAGTTTCAGTGGTCAACTTTTATAGAGTTTGTAATTATTATTACCTGGATACTGTATTCGGGCTTTGCAAACAGCTAACAGCATATGGAAAAACTGCCAGAAATATGCGTGATGCCCGGAAAAATGCAGTTTGCATTTTTCCTGGCATCACTCATATTTCAGTCGAAATAAAGATGTTAAGCAATATATACATTTACATAGCAAAGTACACTCCACATCGTATAGTTATTACATATGGTGAAGAAAAATGATCATTTTACCTTACATGAGTTTGGTTATTGTTTCAAATGATCATGGTCGAAATCGCGGTACATGTCGCGGTTTCAGAAACGTACTTGCACGTCCAATGAGACTGCACACGACCATTTCTGAACAAGCGTGCATAACCAGTTTATTCCGTAACTGTTGTGCAAGCCCCGACAAGACTGCACGCGAAGGAATCTGATCATTTTGCTTACATTTTTTTTTGTTCAACCTACTAGTCAGAACAAAGGTGCATGTTTACGTATTCGAAACTGCTGTGCATGTCCAACGGGACCGTGCAAGGCGATATCTAAGACTGTTGGGCATGTCCCAGTTTTAAAATAAAACAACTACTGTTACAACTACTGTAACAGTGCATGTCCCTATATTGCATGCACAACGTCTTATGCAAACGAATTTTATAGATAGAAAACTAACCATTAAACCACAACATGTTGCACTCCGCGTTATATACGGGCTGTTTACAGTGGTGCGTCTTGCGCATTGACCAAAAGATTAAGTAATGAATTACAAAGTATTAAAAAGGACAACTATTGTTTATTCAAAGTTTTTATTTAAGTCCCTGTATTAGGGTCAAATGAGCCAGTATGTTTCTTTTTAATAAAAGAAAATAAGGAAGCAAAACAAAGTATGTTCTTTTTTCTCTTCCTAAGTTCCTATCTCCAATAACAGAATTCTGTAGCTTATCTCTGTAGCCTAGAAGATAAATTTCCGGCAAACCCAGTCTTAAAACGCACCAGCATTATCTGGGCTAGTGCCGTGACATGAGATTTCCAACAATGTGGTATGTACGACCAGCAAAGCCTCAGATCAGCCTGCGCATAAGCGCAGTCTGACCAGAGCCTTTGCTTGTCGCTTGAATATTCTGTGACTGTTAAGCTACAGTCTGAACACCATTTGGAGTTTCTAAGCTTAAAAGTGGAATGTACAGGCTCGTCTGAGTCCACACCTATCAAAATGCCACATTGTCGGAAATCACATGTCGCGGCTTAATTATAGGAAATGCTAAATCAAATACTGCTAACCAACCCACGACACCACGAGGAAGAAACGACACCCCATATATGCCTAGCTTAGCCATATACGTCTAGCTTAGCCCAAAAACACAAAGCTTATCCCATATATATTCCTACCTCAGCCCATATACGCCAAAAGCCTATATACTCATAGATTTGCCCATATATACATGTACACCTAGCTTAGCCCATATACTGTACACATAGCTTAGTCCATACTCGTCTAGCTTAGTCCACATACGCATAGCTCAACCCATATACGCCAAATTTAGCCCGTATACGCATAGCATAGTCCATATACTAGCTTAGCCCATATGCATCTAGCTTAACCCACATACGAATAGATTAGGCAATATACACATAGCCAAGGTCACATATAGTCCGGCAGTATTCAACTGAATTTTAGGGGGACCTGGAACTTGATTTTAAACTTTTTTTCTTTGTTGATTCTGGTAGTGCGAACATTGTCCTTGAAAAATCCGAGTGATGCCACTCTGGCATCATTGAGCATTTCGATATATCCAAGATGGCGTCCAAGATGGAGGACAATTATAAGAGAAAAATTGTGTGATACGGAAAATAATGTCTCGAACCCATTTTCTTTCTTAAATTATTGCTATGAAGTTGGAATCTAACTGAACACACTAGCTTGTAACGAAATAAAATAAGAATGCAGACAAGATGGCCGCCAAGATGGCAGTTTATCACAATAAGTATAAGAAAATCTTCCCCGAGACAGACAAAGTCCAAGGATTTGCATGCAAAATGCTTATTTTACTGATTCTTGAATAACAGACATCATCCTTGTGATCCCAGTGATGCTATCACTCAGCATTTGACATATTCAAGATGGCGTCCAATATCGTAGCCAACAATTTTTTCAAACCCGTGGGAGCGGCACCCTACATGTAGGCATAATGATGGATTTGTAACAGACCAGATGCCTTTACAAACACAAATATTTGAATAAACAAACCTGGTATGCGTGAATAAATTAGTTGCACTGTAAATGCAGGCATATCTAAGAATGGCATCAGGGCCCAAAATTACAATGCTTCCTTAATGTTAAGGAAGACATAACTTAAGTATTGATTAAGTTTCGAACTTATTAAAATCAAAATAGTTTCGTTTTTTTTTCTGTAGGTCACAATGGTGTCTTTGACCATACGTACTGCATCGATCCTGGCAATTTAAAAACATTTAATGTAACATTTTGAAATATCAATACTTCGCTTAAGTCGTCCTTAACTTTAAGGAAGCATTGTAATTTTGGGCCCAGTTTAGCAAACATGTCTGGTGTGATGACACCTCTGTACAAGTAGCACCATATTTGTATCCATCCTTCTATCTGCACTCAACCAGTAAAAATGTTGGTTGCAGTGGCAACTGACCAGCAGACATTGCCTATAGTATGGCACCACGCCAATGCCCATGGTTGATAATGAGGGACCACACCAAAAGGTGTGGCCTATGGTGAGACAACACACCAGAAGGCATGGCTAATAATGAGGCATCACACCAGAAGGCATGGCCTATAGTGAGGCTCCACACCAGCAGGCACGGCTGATAGTGAGACACCATACACGCAGGTATGGCAAATAGAGATACACAACACCAGCAAGCATGCAGGAATGAGTGGTAAAAGATCGACAGGCATACTGATTGGGTGGCAACGGTCCAGCAAGGACCCATCTTGCACATCACTCAACCAGTAGGCATGTTTGAACAGCAGTGGTGTTTGTGAAAGTTACACTAGGCCAGAATACATATTTGTTGCAGCCGCAGCGACATAGCAATGGAGTCTCACTGGACCAGCAGGCATGTATCTTGCATTGACAACGTAGAAATAGTCTTGTCTACTAAAGTTTCACAGTTTAAGTTGGCATGTCTGATGAAGGGGCATCGATCGAGTAGCTTTTTTTCTTTGATTTTCAAAGGAGACATGTCTGATTGAATGGTACCAAGTTCTTTGGCATATCTGTTGAAGTTTCATCGAACGGCATCTATGTATTGCCACCAGGCCATCACATCAGCCATTCTTACCAGCACGCATGCAAATTATGTGGTACTGAAACAGCACACATGTTTGCCTGTTGCCGAGACGCAGGATCTGCAGGCATGTGTGTTTGTTACATCACACCAGCAATAATGTATGTTACAATTGCACCCGAAAAACAGGAATGCTGGGTACTCATGCGTTGGATCAGTGTGCATGTCTGTTATATTTGTACCAGACCAGCAACCCAGCCATTATTGCCACAGGGTCAGTAGACATCTTTACCATTTCCATGTTTGATTAAGCACACATGTCTGAAATCAAGACTCCAGGCCAGCAGTTATATATGTAACAGCTTCACCAGACTATCAGGCCTATTGCAGTACCCATGTCTTTAAACTTCGCTCTGAAACAGCAGGCATGTTTGTGACAGTTGCACCCGGCCATTTGGCACATCAAATACAAGCATGCATTTCTGTAAGATTTGCAAACACATTTGTAGTTGTGGGGCTGTGCCAGCAGGTATGTCTGTTACACTTGCCTCAGACCCGCAGTTATGCCTTCTATGCTTGTACCCGACCAATGGGCTGTAAAGCACAAATGCACCAGACGATCAGGCATGTATGTTACAGAAGCACCTGACCAGCAGTCATGTCTTTATTTGTTGCATAAAATCAGCATGATGTCTCTTACAGTTTCATCTTATCAGCATCCATGAAGGTTATATTTGCACCCAGCCACCAGCCATGTATGTAACAATTGCATCCGACCATTTGTCATGTCTTTAACAGTTGCACCTAACCAGCAGTCATGTCTGTTAAACTTGCACCTACACGCATGCATGTCTAAATACTTGCACCGGACCAGTACTAGTATTCATATTTGTTATAGAAATATCCAACCAGCTGTGCTGTCTATTGCACTTGCACCAGACTAGTATAGTAGTAATGGTTGTTACAATTGCACCGGACCAAGAGGCCTGTATTTTACAGTTTCTCCTAAGCAGCAGGAATGCCTTTAAGGGTTACACCCAACCAGCAGTCATGATGGTAATTAACGTCTGCAGCATGCTTTTGTTTGTTTGATTTGATTCTTTACGTCCCATCAACAATCTTTCAGTTATATAGGGACGGGTCTTCCTGGGTTGAACCAGTACTAAGCTAGGATAAATGTTCTGCAGCATGCAGATATATCTCTTACTCGTTGGTTTGTTGATACACTGCACTCCATAAGTAAATAGTATTTTCCCCTCTTTTTTGGCAATTTTATTTTTTAACCAATCCATCCATAAACTACTTTCAAGCTGATTTTTCCGGCATATTGATTAAAAAAAAGTAGTGTACTTTGACCAAGCACGCTGTCACAGAGTTTTCGGTGATATCGTTCGTTCAACATACCGTAGTACGTAACACTACATTATTTCTTGACAGAATGTTTGCCCAAAGTAGGAACTTTTATGAGAATAATATGATATTAAGGTTCGTATTATAAGATCGATCCAGCCAAAAGTAGTCTTGAAATTAGTGCATGGATTGATGGATACGATTACCAGAACAAAGACACAAGAAAAAAACATTACCATTATGAAAAAATAAGTCTGTTATTTTTTTCGGTGCAGTGTATAACAAAACCCCATGTGATTCCACAATATGCATCCCGCTATTTCTGCCATCTTGGACGACATCTTGGATATTTTACAACGCTGAAACACAACAACATCATGCCAGTCAAATTCGCCGAATGCAACTACTGTTGAAAACTATCAGAAAAAAGGTTATTAACTGTAATTCTGATTTCAAGTGGGATTTTGCTTTAAAATGGCGGCCATCTTGGACACCATCGTAAATAGTTCAACCTTCTAATTCAAACAATGTTCTATTTTAATCATTTGTATCATTTAGACTCTAAAAAGCCATACAAAAACAACATTTAATTGCTTTTTATTCCGTTTTTGGTCAGATAGGTATTAGGGGACTAAATGACGGCCACCTTGGGCGCCATCTTTAATATTTCAACCTTCTGAATCAAATCATTGTTCCATTTTAATTGTCTGTATCATGTAGCCTCTAAACATCCATAAAAAGTCAAAATTAGAGCTCTTTTTATCGAACCTGTTGGTCAGATAGGTGTTAGGAGCATAACTGACGGCCATCTTGGACGCCATCTTTAATTTTTCAAAACGCTCAATGATGCCAGAGTGGCATCAGTTGGATTCATCATGTACAATGTCTGAACAACAAGAATCCGTCAAGAAAAAAACTTTAAAATCAAGTTCCAGGTCATTCTTGTTTTCTACCGGACTAATACGCCTATATGTAACTGAGCCCATATACACCTAGCTAGCCGACTTACGCCTAGCTTAGCCCATAAACGCCTAGCTCAGCCCATTTACACCTAGCTTAGTCCTTAAACACAGAGCGTATCCATATACGCCTAGCTTGGCCCACATGCATCTAGCTTAACTCACAGACGCATAGATTAGGCTATATACACATAACTTTGGTCATATACGCCTACATGTAGCTAGCCCATATACGCCTAGCTTAGCCCATAAAGTCCAAACTCAGCCCATATACACCTAGCTTAGTCCATAAACACAGAGCTTATCCATATACGTCTAGCTTAGCCCATATACATCTGGTTTTGCCTATTTACGCCTAGTTTAACCCACATACGCTTACACAGAGTTTAGTCCATATACGCCTAGCTTAGCCGATATAAGCATAGTTTAGCCCATATACGCCTCGCTGAGCCCATATACATCTAGTTTAGCCCATATACGCTTAGCTTAGCCCATATACGCATAGTTTAGCCCATATATGCCTAGCTTAGCCCATATATACTAAGCTTATCACCATAAATGCCTACCTCAGCCCAAATACGTCAAAAGCCCATATACGCGTAGCTTAGCCCTTCTTCGCAGGACGTGACGACTGACCAGGCTCTCCATGGTTTGCTTCACGGAATGTAACTCAATATGAACAAAAATGATAATAAAATATGTGTATGATATCCACTACCCTGGAAATTAAATATAATTAATAAGGGTTGAGAATTCCATTTGACATTTTACCAGCGAAATGCCAGGTCTTGGAGTCTCTGTTTTACTATGAAAATTTGAGATAGAAGGGGTTTAAATCTGGCCCCAGCTTCATAAAACTTTTTTCACGCTCAACTTTACTAAGCATGAAATTTCAAACACTCATAAAACTAATATGCTGAAAAATAAAGACATTTCTTGCTTTCAAACTCTCAGATCGTGTATTTATCATGCTAATAAATTATGCTACTTTATGAGCATGTTAAATTTTATGCTCAGTTGCTTTGAGCATGAAAAAAGTTTGATGACATCGAGGTCAGATGGAGGTTTCGGAACACATATGGCCAATTCTTTAACGTAACCAAAAATGGACAAAATACGACTTTTTACTCTTTTTTTTATTTCAAATCCACCCATCTTTAGGTAAAAGTTTCATTTGTGCATTAGCCGTCTCTTTTGTTAAATTCCAAACATGATACAGAGGCCCCAGGGGAGCTTTCTTGTTACACGCCAAGATATAACGTGTCGATTTACAATTTATTTCTGGGAAAGGTGGAAGTTCGGGTTCTCTATAAATACCAGTCTTATATTGCTGCCATCTTGCTTCAAATAACAATTCTGCATAGTTATATAACCATATATCCATCGGCATTAAGGACTCAAGTATTTCACGGTCCCTGGCAGAAATGTCAGGATGTGGAGATCTGTTTGAGTAAGACAGTTTGATCGTTTTGGAGTACCCCAACTGCCATTGTAACATTTCTAGCGATCTCTCCTGGTCACTTAAGAATCCAAACCACAAAGTTTGTTTAAGTCGATCAGCTGCTAATGTACACATTTTCTTGTGATCTAATGACTGTATTTCGCGAGCTTCTATCTGATTAGGTTTGATACCAACCCAGTTAGCTATATGTGTACCGGTTAGCCAAGACACAGCTGCCTGACCGTCTTGCCAAATATCACGTGCTTCCAACATGTTTTGTGGCGTTTTGAGATAGTCACTTATATTTCCCTTAGTTTTCAAGATCCTCTTTTTAGTAGCAAAATGAAAATGAGAGACTGCACGTGACACTGGTTCCCGTAATAATACCAAAACATCAGGTTTACGGACGGTATCTATGTACGACCAATCAAAATGCCGATGACCGGTGTATCGAGCCCTTATACTTGTGCAGACTTTAGATATGGTAGCATCAAAAGACGTCCCGCCATTTTTTCCAATGTGCATAAACACGATTGTATGTGATTTATCCCATTTACGTAAAACTGTTTTGTTTAAGACAGTCGTGGAAGTAGTAATATTGATCTTCAATAGCACTGTTGTAGTTAGCTGGTGTTTGTAATTGCTGCTGTTGAAAATCCTGCTTTCATTGGTCACTCTACCACCAGCCATGAATTCATTGGACAATATGTCTTCATTGGATGAATTATTTATGCTAGCTGCCTTCTTACCACCACTTAACATTATTACAGGTTCCATAGATGAATTGCGTTCCAAACGAAACTCAACAGTGTGTAATCCAGGATTGAAATTGAAAATTTGTGATTCTCTTTCATGTTCCGTGAATACTCTATGGTGTAAAACCATTGTTAAGATACACATATAAACAAGAACTCCATACATAAGTATACAAAACACATAATTATGTGTCTTTCTTCGATAACGCATCTTGTGTTGCGATAGTCAAATTCGAGCAATCGCCGTTGATTGGAATTCGTTGTTTCTGTACTGAACTATGCAAGAAAATATACAACCACGCAACTAGCAGGTTAGCAAAGAGGTTGTTCATGAACTCGAATTTCGAGATATAGCTGTCATGCAAATATGAACAATTTGCAGTAGAGTGACAGGAATTTTACTACTGATTGGCAGTTTGGAATGTTTAAAAGAGGTAAAGACAATGGACATGATACTTGGAAAATGTAAATTTCCATATAGTTTTCTTCCTTATTTTCAATAGGATATGCCGTAGGTACACATTTATTCAAAGAAATGAGCATGTGGAAATGAACAACTTTGCATGTAGTTTGTCATGCACCTGGGTGACAATAATAGAGTGTCTATTTTATGCTTCTTGCAGCTTATCTTGAGATGTTTCATGGGAGTATATTGCTAAATTGCTAGTTGCCTAGCAGGTTTTCTTCCTTATTTTCAGTAGGATATGTTGTAGGTACACATTGGAATTTATCAAAAGCTTTTTTCAAACAAATTCTCAAACACTCATTTATTCAAAGAAATGAGCATGTAGAAATGCACAACTTTGCATGTAGTTTGTCATGCACCTGGGTGACAATAATAGACTGTCTATTTTATGCTTCATGCAGCTTATCTTGAGATGTTTCATGGGAGTATATTGCTAAATTGCCAGTTGCCTAGCAGGTTACAAAGAGCAAAGAGGTTGATCACGAACTCGAATTTGGAGATATAGCTGTCATGCAAATATAAACAATTTGCAGTAGAGTGACAGGAATTTTAACACTGATTGGCAGTTTGGGATGTTTAAAAGAGGTAAAGACAAGGACATGATACTTGGAAAATGTAAATTTCCAAATAGTTGTCTTCCTTTTTTTTAGTAACATATGTGGTAGGTACACAATGGAGCTATGATGCAATGCCATTGCCTCTATTAGGCAATTCCAATATATACCTACAGCATATACTCAAACAAAAAAGTTATGTCCGCTTGACGTTTATGTCTGCCAGTTCCACATGTATAAACGCATTTCATTCAAGTTTTCACCTTACAAACTTTGATCATTTAGAAATCATTTGCACCTAAGAGAAATACATTTGATAATCAGTGTAGCCGCTGAAAAAGCTGTGAACACGAGTACCCTTAAAATTAAGTCACAACATCAATAGCATGTGTGTCCGTCATAATCCCGAACCGTTTAGGCGCATATAAACATCACTGAACAGACGATCTAGTTAGATAAGCTGGCTAGCTGTATGCCTTGCTTTTACGGCAACATCCGTTAGTCTGTAACGTACTCTGACGTCACAAAACATCGAATACACACTCAGAAAATTCATTATTGATCCAGCATTTTGATAATAACAAAATCGAACAAATTTGATGTTTTTTCGTCATCACAAGCATTTTACTTTAATTAGGACTAATCGGCATCAAAACAATTGATAATGGAAATTCTCTGCTGATTTTGCAGTAAGGGGTGGGGTATAAGACACAGATTTAGTGAACCTTTGATGCCCTACATCAGCCATAGTTTTTGTTTTTCTCTATTGTGCAATTGTTGTCATAAACAGACACAACAAATTAAAACAAAAACGGCCTCAAAATGATGTAAGGTTAAGGAGATTTGAAAGTTCTTAAATTGTGATTTCTTTAATTCTAAAGGAGGTAACTTTAGTTAATTTCGTAAATGAAAGATTTGGTACTGCAATTTCGCTTGTTCAATAAGCAGACTTGTGATTTTTAGATGTTTTTTCATCGTCGGACGCTTCTGGTTACCATTTAACGTAAAATGTGTCACGCTTTGACGATTAACTTCCTAATGATATTGGAAAAAGCTGTGTGCACATTAGGTTTGATAACTCTTCAAGATCAGAAGATAAAATTAAACAATTACCATTTTTTGTGTCGGACGTTTGATAAACATTTTGGTTTTATTTTTGTTGCAACATCTTAACTGGATCGAAAGATACAGTACCATGAAAATCGGACGTTTATTTTTTGTTTGAGTATATGTCTTTTCAATAAATGAGTTTTTCACCATAAGCTTTTTTAAAAAACAATATGGATTTAGAGAAAAAAGAGGTTGTGTTTTGCAGTTGTTAACTGTATAAGAAAAAATAGTCACTTCGTTAGAAAATGGTAATCCAGTTGATATGATATATCTTGATATACAAAAAGCTTTTGATTCTGTGCCTCACAAGAGACTCATTAAAAAGATCAAATGCTTGAGAATTGGTGGAAACATTCATAAATGGATTAAAGACTTTTTAACGAACAGAAAGCAACGAGTTACATTAAATGGGAAGTCTTCCAAATGGTCTTCAGGGACATCGGGGCGTGCCACAAGGGTCTGTCTTAGGCCCTGTGCTATCTATATTATATATAAATGATTTACCACAAAAAGTTAAAACCCACTGTGTTCATCTTGCCAATGATGCTAAACTATTCAAAGAATTAAAACAATTAAAAGAGTTTGAAGAAATACAAGATGACCTATATGAACTATGTGTATGGGCCTCAAAATGGTTGCTCTTTTTTAACACTCAAAAGTGTAAGGTCATACATATTGGAAAAGGAAATCCAGCTTTCACATATCAAATGAAGGATAAGAATGAAAACATATATGAGCTAACAACGGTAACTTCTGAGAAAGACTCGGGAATAACATTTCACTATGACATGAAATTTGATATTCATATAAACAATATTGTTAATAAAGCCAACAGATTATTGGGCCTAGTTCAAAGAACATTTTCTTATATGGATAGAGACACTTTCTTAATAATATATAAATCAATCATAAGGCCTATAATTGATTATGGAGATTCTGTGTGGAACCCAAGTCTAAAAAAGCATATTCAAATGATTGAAAACATTCAGAGGAGAGGAACAAAGCTGGTCCCAGAATTAGTAAACATAAATTACATTGACCGACTTAAAATGTTAAACTTGCCCACTTTGAAATGCAGAAGAAATAGAGGTGATCTAATTTAAGTGTTCAAGATATTGAATGGACATTATGGAATAAACTGGGAAGACTTTTTCACACTTGATACTGACAGAACCCACAATACAAGAGGTCACAGTAAAAATTGGTCAAACATAGAACATTAACATCATTGCGACAGAAAAGTTTTTGTTATAGAGTGGTAAATCATTGGAACAACGTAACAGAAGAAATTGTTACTGCTAAAACAGTTACCAGTTTCAAGACATTATTAGATAAACACCTTGTGAATGAACGTTTCGACACTTTTGAGATCTACTAACACATATAGATAATAATTTGCATCCAAATAAACTCATATTGACTTTTAATATCACACCGGAAGTCACAGAGTTTTTGAGAAGATTACAGAGGGGGAAACATGAGCCGTCAGGGCTCCTCATTTCCCTACAGAAACAGTAAACAGTAAACAGTAAAACAAATTCTCAACCTCTTTCATTTATTCAAAGAAATGAGCATGTAGAAATGAACAACTTTTCATGTAGTTTGTCATGCACCTGGATGCCAATAAAAGACTGTCTATCTTATGCTTCTGGTAGCTTACCTAGAGATGTTTATTGCTAAATTACTAGTTGCCTGGTTGTAAGATTACACGACAATTGTTTTGTCATACACTTCCATACTTTTTTGTGCGAGGAGCGAAAGCTCTGACGAAACCGTGCGGATGTGCCGACTCTAGGTCTCGGGATGATGCCGACCTCGGCTGTCAGCCGGTTTCCTGCGAATTCTGTCGAATTGAAACATTGGCCCGAGCTTATAAAACTATTTTCCATGCTCAACTCATTGAGCATGAATACTGTTCCGGTAATAAATTTTAAAACATTTTAAAATTTATAACAAAATAAACTGACATTGGATGAGAGTCGCCTATTATTTTTTGGAGTTTTTATATATACTCGCGAAGATTTCGAATTCATGCTCAATTGAGTTGAGCCTGAAAAAAAGTTTTATAACCTCGGGTCATTATGTTCTTAAAGTTATAACACTTCCATTTGTCAAAATTCAAAATCATTTGAAGTATACAATTAATGAGTTCTATATAACGTGCACAATTCCTTAAGCACTTATAATCGAAATAAAAGAGATTTGGGATATTTATAATAAGGTGATCTATGTAACCAGAAAATCGACCTTCGTGGAATTCGACCAGACAAGGCTTGAACTCTTAACCTACTAGTATCGTCTCACTTTTGCGAACAGTTTGTACCTAGATCAGGACCGACAAAATGTCGGGCCTGATCTGGGTCCAAATTGTTTGACACTTTGATAGCATTCCTTGGGGAATTTTTCAAAAAAAGTTGAATTTGAAAAAATCAACATATGTCAAAAAGACATGCAAAGTTTCGCAGCATGCTATGAGTTAAAGTTATACCACTTCCATTTGTCAAATTTCATACTATAGGACTTTTCGGTTACTTTAAAGGCGACACCTCATGAATGCCTAATTAGGACAGATCTACCTTAGACGTAGGTAAAAACTGAAAATGAGGCGTGGTTTTATTCAAAAGTAACTGTATCATCTTGTGCCATTACCTCAGTATAGACGCAAAACACATTATTTAGTCCTTAAAACGCCGGTAAAATAACTGCATCTAAAAATGTCTATTAGGCAAACATTGTGAACCGAGATCAGACTGCTCCTACAGAAGCAGCCTGATCTGGTTCCACACTGTTTGTCTATTAGGCTTCAAATATTTTAGTGGAATTCAAAAAAACATACATTTTGTGATTATGCGCGTTAAGGGTCAATAAAATGTGAGTTCAGTGTGTATACGGTTAGGATTTTCATGAAATGTACGCACGTTTGCGCAGCCCAAAAAAGCTTATTAACTCTTTACCAAATTATAAATACAACCTGATTTCCTTTCCTTAGCAGATGAAATAGCCGAACCACGCCCAGAGATGAATAATAAAGTTGACGCCTTTTTCAGTAAGCGAAAAGTCTATTAATACAGGTTATGCGTGTCATATAACGAGACCAAATCCTATAGCATTTATAATCGAAATAAAAGAGATTTTTGAAATTACCAATATAAAAAAGATATGGTCCATGTCACCAGAAAATCTACCTTCGGGATTTGCAACCAGCTAAGGCTAAACTCTTTACCTAACAGTATACTATGCTGGTAACGTTTGCAAACAGTTTGTACCCAGATCAGGCCCGACAAAACGTCGGGCCTGATCAGGATCCATACTGTTTGACACTCTGATGGTATTCCTGAAATAGTTTTTTTCATAAAGTTGTTTTTAACGACAAAGAAAATTACACAGTAGGCAAAGAGTTAACCATACTGATATAACAAGTAAGCTAGTTAGTGATATATCGTGAGAATAGAAAAACTGTGTTTTCTTGACTGCGGACTCGTTGTTTACCAAATCTCCACCATTCCTTCGTGACATAGTTTTCATATCCAGGAAACACAGTTTACTATTCTGTATATATATTAACTTGAATAATACCTACTAAAATGGACATCTTAAAACTGGAGTTAGGGTTGTTTAATGACTCATTTAGGCACTATATTTAAGATAGAAAAGTAAACTTTGGGTTTTCTATAAGCCAAATGAGTATGTTAGTACAACAATATCAAAATCATTCAGCTGAAAAAAGCAGAGATCAGTTGTCAAAGTAAACGATATTAGTCACAATTACCAGTTTCAATGATTAAGTAACACAAATAACACCATAGGAAGTCGTAATTTTGTTCCAAAAGCTTTAATGTGTACCTAAGGCATCTAGCATGCAGAGTATATGAGTAAAAATAATTAAACAGTTTTTTGCCTTCTTTCTGTAGCTCAAACTTTTAATTTACTTTTTTCTTAATTTGATATGGTGACATAAGTAGTAGGATGTTACAAGCTAAAGCCCCGGCGTACAGAGTGCAAACATCTCTTATTTGACGCAGTTTGGCCCTGTTCTTAAACTGGCGATAGGATATGTCTGCAAAATTCCCAGGGGTAGGTGGAGGGGCAATGCAACTTCCAGCCATAAATCATATTATCGAGCCACTTTAAAATTTGATTGTAGGATAGCAACAAGAAATATCTTTAAAAACGACGAGGTTAAAGAAGACATGTTTGATATGAGTAATGTGTGAAACAGAAAAAAAAACCAAAACGAAACATCAGTTTGTTGTTGGCTTTTTAAGCATTGCTACAGTTACGTTGTTTTGTATTGGGAAGATTGCTATTTACCGAAATTGTACTTTCGATTTCGAAAAGAGTTGTACTGTAAAGTTTCGCCGTTGTCTGGACGCCTATATTGCCAGGTCTTGAGACGTTCCAATGTCAAAACGCATCGACTTGGTCAATACGAAGAAAGCAGGTGACAGTGACAGTGATTTGGACTACCCTAGGGCTGTGAGCCATTCTATCTGCCTGCGGCTGCATGTATGCTTGTGTGCGTGCGTGTGTACTGACGTGTAAGTGCATACGTGACTGTCTGTCTGACTGTCTGCCTGCTTGTCTGTCATCCAGAAAAATTATCAGACGGTACCCCCTGTCTGTCTGTCTGTCTGTCTGTCTGTCTGTCTGTCTGTCTGTCAGCCCTGACCTTACCTGTCCTGGTCTGCCACTAACCTACTTTTCTGCTTTGCTTAGAATATGATTTGTTCAGAATTACAATTCTAATTATGCTTTTTGTTAAAGCTTATACTTGTGTGATTCCAAAAGCTGATGCATCAGCTGATGCATTCTTTGCTATTTATCCCATGTAAACAAGAAATATCTTTAAAAAGATATTCGGCTGCATTTCAATTGTGATTTTGATTTGATCCTTTACGTCCCATCAACAATCTATCAGTTATAAAGGGACGGGTCTTCCTGGGTTGAACCAGTACTAAGCTAGGATTAATGTTCTTGCTCAAGGACACAACGCAGTGACGCCGGTGAGGCTCGAACCCGCGGCCCCTCGGTCTCGAGACAAGCACACTACCACTGAGCCACTGCGCTCCCTTTTTTCAATTGTGAATTTTGTTTTATATATTTATTGCTGTTTGATACACGGGGTCATCCGACTTGGGGAAACATACATGTAGTTAACACTCTTACAACGCAAACAACCACATAGTTTTATTAGTACAAGGGCAGTGTCTTTAAACCAATACAGGGCACTAATTGTGGTCGGCCATGGTCGGCTTTATATATATCACACATCAAATTCAGGTTCTGACCGAACCTTTCTGTCGTGCTCAGGGTAAATTTTATTCCCTGAAGAACAACGAGAGAGGTACCAAAAAACGTGGGTTGACCTATAGCGCGAAGCAAACCGGAGTGAATATGTGGGTTGACCTATAGAACGAAGCAAACTGGAACGCGAATTTTATATACACAAAGTAGTGCCGCTTATACCTCGGTTACATTTGCCACGGTCATCGTACGATTTGTTTGTCTACGATTTTCTATACGATTTTTTCGACGTCGTAGGCGGCTATATGCTATCAATCGCACGATGCCAGTACGGTGACCTTGCGGAAGTCGGTACGCTGACTGTGCAATTGTCATGTAATTATGTGCATGGATTTAAACGGCCATCCATGTTCATTTTTGGATACACATTTGAACTGTGTTTCAAAGTCATGTGATCACAAATCGTGCTATGACGAGGCTAATGTTTTAGTTGAACATAGTCCCAAGGTATGGGATTGCGTGTTACGTTTGTGTATATTTTAATGTCAATTTTTCAGTTCTTCAGTTTTCATAAAGTTTAAATAACAGAATATTACAACAAATCCTTATTTATAGTACACTTTTATAATTAGAAAAGAATCACTTTAATTGAAAATATTAAGATGCTTTAATTGCATCGCCTCGTAGATTCAGTGTAGACTAACGCTTGTTATGGCTTTATTAAGTTTAATCATCCAAAGGCACTCTACGGCCAGCAACACATAAAATCTTCGTCAGAAGCAAAAATGAAGTCGTTGCATGCGAACAACAAAGGTACTGACCAGACTGCGCTTTCTTCCACCCAGCCTGGTCAGCACATTTGCCATTCGTTTTCAGTAAAATACATTTTTGTAGAACATTCATACATTCAAATTTCAATGTTAGACCTAGGCAGATGTTTTCACTACGAGATCCATATAATTTATTATTGAAGTAATACTCAAATTCAAATCCCACTGTTATAAATCCACCAAAAACTATCTGGACTTTTTAATAAACTTATCTAATTTATTAAACCCCTTATCTAACCAGCATTTTATATACTCAAAATGCATACAGGCATTTCACGTTAGGTGCATATTTTCAATTGCACTTCAGACAATTTTATCATGGAAGCATACTCTATGGGCCCTGATTAGACTGTTTCCATCAGCAAACTGATCTGGGTCCATATTGAGTCACTTTCAGTGGCGGTATACGAGACATCGCCTGAAGACAGCTATTGAAATGAAACAAACAGCTGATGATAAATACCTGTTTGGAAATTGGCCAGCAACACATAAAATCTTCGTCATAAGCAAAAATGAAGTCGCTGCATGCGAACAACAAAGGTACTGACCAGAATGCGCTTTCTTCCACCCGGCCTGGTCAGCACATTTGTCATTGGTTTTCAGTAAAATACATTTTGGAGAACATTCATCATTCAAATTTCAATGTCCGAACTAGTCACATGTTCTCACTACGACACCCATATATTTTATTCCTTGAAGTAATACTCAAATTCAAATCCCAGAGTTATAAATCACAAAAAATATCTGGACTTTTTATTAATCTTATCTAATTTATTAAACCCCTTATCCAACCAGCATTTTACATATTGAAATTGCATATGCATTTCACGTTAGGTGCATATTTTCCATTGCACTTCAGACAATTTAATCATGGAAACATAATCTATGGGCCCTGATTAGACTGCTTCCATCAGCAAACTGAACTGGGTCCATATTGAGTCACACTGAGTGGTTGTATTAGGGACATCGCCTGAAGACAAATATTGAAATGAAACAAACAGCTAATGATAAGTCTGGAAATTGTTGACACGTCGCAAGGCGACCGTACGATCATCGTGCAATCACCTTAGGGTTACCGCAAGATGACCGTCCGATGTCCGTACGATTTTATGGGCCTGCAAGGGCATCGTGCGGCGACCTTGCGGGCTCCTTACGACTATCGCAAGAGTCTGCGATCATTTTGGGGCCAAGATGGCAATCTAAAACCCTGCGTTGTCCTCACGATCACCATGCGGTGCCCGTACGGGGATCGTACGATGTCAATGCGATGTGTCTACGAGCTACGGGCTTACGATTTTTTCAAATTGTCATTGTGCGGAGTTAAACAAAATCGTAGAAGCCACGATGCCCGTAAATCCCTACGATGAACGCAAGGTCTCCCTGCGGAGGCCGCAAGGAAACGGTGATTTGGACATCGTACGGGCATCGTATACTCGTCGTAAGGCAAATGTATGTAACCGAGGCATAACCGAGGCATTATATATAGCGAATTCGATCAACTTTAGTCAGGTAAGTCTTTTTCCCGTCACGTTAGCATTAAAATAGCAGCCAATTACTGCCATCGAAACAAAATACTGGTTTCTTAATTTTCAAGAGTTTGGCCAATGCGGAGAATCAGTATCGACCAAAGTAAAAGGAGTAACTAGACATGTGCAGACAATGACTAAAGTGATCACGTGACACTAAACCAGACTGAGTTTGATCAACTTTAGTTAAACCGCAGTATCTACAGTTGAATGATCGAACTCGCTCATAAACTTCAAATCAAAATAAACTGTTAGCATAACGGTCCTGCGTAAGAAATAAACAGTAAAACGTCCCCATGTCCAAACGCCCTTAATTGGCAAAAAAAAGTGCGAGCGGGAACGTACTCATGTGATTTTCATCCACGTCTGATCATATAAAATCAATATGAATTCAAGAACTGTTTCATGACGGTCATGACAAACATGTTGTATGCCCCCCACCCCCCTATACATCTAGGCATATAGTAATCAAACTGCCTGTCCTTAGTGTCTAATGTTTTAGTGTTCATATCATATCAGGAGAAAATCTCCTATATATTTTTAGATAGGAATGCCAAAATTCATGTGTTAATGCATCTTAGGGTCTGCAATGGGAACGTCACGTACCCTAACTTTGCCTCTGCCCTCAGATCTAGAAAAATCGCGTCACGAGCATAAATTCTATATTATTTGGCATAGGAATCCCAAATTTGGTTTGTGGACACATCTTGGGTGAGTGCTGAACATATACAGTTTAGCGGTCACTGTGACCTTGATTTCTGGCCTCAGTTTTAGAAAAAATGGCTGACCAATGTTGTCAAATAGCGTTCCGTAAATGTGACGCATGCTAGATCTATTTTTTACCATAACATATCATGCATAAGCCGGGTGCTTAAGATCAAGCAACATATTCGCTGGAAGCATGTGTTAACTGGTAAAAAATCACAGTTAATACTTTAATAATCAGAGCTTAGAACAAATCTACATAGATAAGCTCGAGCAGTCCAAGATGGAAGCACGCAGTGTGCAAGAATACATACGATGATAGGGCTAAACGACCGCCAGCTTTTTTAAAAGCTTAAAGGTCTTGTGAACCTTCAAAAACATTTGTGGAACTCTTCATGATTTACATGACAGTGATGAGAAAACCAAAATGCTGAAAACCCCATCTCAAAATTCCTACCTAGTCAAAAGTTATGCTAGTTTTAAAATTATGCAAATTAGCATATAAGCCCCGCCTACATTATTGTTTTGAGATGATTTTTTTTAAATGTCATATTTTATGTACACTGAAGGACTTTAAAAACGCAAAAATCGAAATTCATAAAATTAACAACTTTTTAATGTATCAATTTTATTGAGATTAGGCAAAAATAAACATCAATATGTCAAGGAAATATGATTTAAATTTCATTTCAAAATGATAATTAGTTTGAGAGCATCAGTTTATCAAAAGACAATACCCTTAGATTCTAAAACTGCAATTTGAAATTTGTCTTGAAATTGGGCATGATTTAAAGGCTATTGTAATAAAATATCTTTATTCAAAATCTGAAACAAATAACCCTTGGAGCCCTGCTATTCGTCTGGCAGTGTTGGTAGCCAGCCGGAACAGATATCGTCGATGTAAATATCGTCGATATAATCGACGTTAGTTGCTGCCTTAATGTCGGTCGTCATTCTTAGTTGGCTTGGTCTGTGTTGACCTTTAACTGTTCTAGTAGCCTGGTAACAATTCCTGAGGTCGCCAGGTCGTTCATGTTCAGACAAACGTGGCACAAATAATAAAGCTATAAAATTATAGCTACTGTATTTTTATACATGTATTCATACAAGCTATATGTAAAATGATAAAATAGTTTGCTTCATTGATTCGTGGGGACTCCACGTGCAAAAATAGTAAATCGTGGATGCGTAGCTGGTGGTAGCCATTGTCTATAAAAATACCGGTTTTAGGTATAAATAGAGACAGAGTGTCGTTTCCAGCCGATTTAACTTATTAAAGAAGACTAAAAATGTTTTGGGTTAAAAAAATAATAATTTTCATTTTTTGCGTTTTTAAAGTCCTTCAGTGTAGTGTGATTTCTAAGCAATTAAAAACAACAAAATTAAGCTTTTATATGCAAATGTCGCATTTTATCATATTAAATCATTTTCAGCAAATAAAATATAAAATAATGTTAAAATAAATGAAATATATTAAATTTAATATTTAAAAAAGCTCAAATGACGTCATATGAGCCTCTAATTAAATTTTGAAACCTTCATAACTTGGTAACTATTTTTAATTTTTTGATGGGGTTTTCGACAGTCTGTTTCTCTCATTACTGGCTTTTCAATCTATATGAGTTTGAAAAAAAGTTTTTTTAAGGTTCACGAGACCTTTAAACTTGTATAGTTCCCTGTTTGATAAATTCCTGTAAACCTTTTCCCCGCCATTACAGGAACAGGAAGCAAATTCGCGCCTACGCAACGATCTGTTGTCCCCGTGGCTATTAAATTATCCTCCTGCTGATCCGAAGGGGAATTCAACCGTCTGCGATCGCCCAAATCTGACGGGTTGTCCTTTAAATTGTTGCCCTCAGCGTCCTTTGACTCCGTGCAACTCATATCCGAAGACATTTCAAAGAGAACTCGCCCATTCAAGTAACGGGTCGCACCCAATTACTCCAAAACGAAAGACTCCAAAGTTTCAAAAATTTGTAAAGTAAATGACACACAAAGTCCGTCAAAAATGACGACTACGCCTGTTCAAACATGTTCACAACGCCTTATGCGGCATACAGCTAAAAGGCAATCTCGTATGAACTTGTAAACCCTTGTTTTTACAACTTAAAAACTCTTATTTTCACGAATTTAAAAAGTTGCTAAATAAAATTTAATTGCTTCCAGCATCTACGACAACCTCGTTATGAATTTCCAGCGATCACGTTACTCGTACTCTACGGGGAAGCATAAGCTTAAGGGCATTTATGGGGATTAAATATTTTTTTTAAAAAATCGACACATTTCTCTTTCAGCGCCAACGTGAAAATCATATAATGAAAAAGTGCAAAAAATAAACATTTCATACAACTAAACGTCTTTAGTAGATCAAGTACCATTTCATGTTACGAGGGCTGTTCAAATATGAATGCAAGTAGCTTCATAACTTTCTTCACATATATGCTACGACAAAATGTTATACCTTTCTGGAAAGCACTATTTGTCGCCTTTAAAATGGCACCAAACATAAAGAAAGACTAACTAAATTTCTCGAGTTACAGACCCTTATATAAAGGCCATTCCTGTATACTGAAGTTTTTCTGATGCAAATTGCAATCACGTTTTGGTACATCTATGATGTAGTGTCATATCTTTGTAAGTTTTAGACAAAATGGCACCAAATTTTAAATGCAAGTTAAAGTAACAATTTAAAAGTTGCTTGCAGGAAAAAGTTTATATAATCCTGTTTCAATCTCGAGTAAACAGGCACGTTTGTGACGTCATTAATTTTATGATAAACGTCATTTTGAGTTGTCTACTGGTGATGGAATAATAAACATCGCTGTGTCGTTTTCTTTGCGTTTTGCTGAAAACATGCTAAATATTTCATAAGGAAGTTTTCAAAATAATCCGTCCTCTATTTACAGAGTTGTCCCACTTTATATAATTTTTCAAGCTTGTCTCTGCTTCTTAATGACGTGTTTACATTAATTAAAATATGTTCAATCTGTCTAGTCCTCAAGACCAGGTAAGTAATCTTATTGTTAATAATGCCTAAAGTGGTCAAACTTAAAGTTTCCGTTCAAATTTAGAATAAAGCCGCAATGTTATGATAAAAAAAATAAGTATAAATTCTATAACCCCTTTCACTTAAGGCATTTTTGACTATATAAAAATTCTTTTCAGCGGTTAAATAGTACCCATTATCCATCAATATTTTGTAGCAACAACTCAGTTTGAGCGATCAACATGTTGTCTTTGAGTTAAAACTAGTTTAAATGTTGTTTCGTGCACTTTGTTATAGATAATTTTAACTGAAAACTTAAAGGTGATGTTTTGTTTACCATTTATTTGCAAGCATAAAGAGACTTTAGTGAAAACGATTCGTTGTAATTCAACAAAAGCATGTCGGATTTTCGCAACTTTCACAGAATCATTATGTAAGAGTATGGGGATACTTCCTTAAAAATTTCAAGAAATTTCACCTGTAATTCGAAGAATTATACGCTCGTCTCTATCACTGGTATATGTTCGAAGCATTGAGTTTGTTAGTATACACACGTGACCCTCATTCAAAGGGCTATAACTCAATAAATATACTGTATTTTTCTTTTGGTCTGGTGCCACTTTTAAGGTGACATACAGTCCTTTATAGAAACGTTTACTATTTTGTCGTAGCATATATGTGAAGAAAGTTATGAAGCCACTTGCATTCATATTTGAACAGCTCTCGTATGCACTTTCTTCCATAAAGAGATCAAGTCAGCTTTTCGCCAACAATGAAATAAGACTTCGTCAATCATTTCCCGAGAGCAAATGAAAAAGGCGCTGATGAAAATGCGTTGATGTACAAGCTAGTCAGCACCTTCGTTGTTTGCATGCTACAGAAGCTGGTTTTCTCGCGACAAGTCCTATTAACCAAATTTGGATCAAGGTCATTCATTTTTTGTGTTAAAATCGTTTTCAAATTTTTTGAATACAAAAGCGTCAATTCAAAGCTTTTTATTTCATGAAAGAAATTTGACGTATAATTGCCTCTTTGCGCGTGTTTTTGGTTTAAACGTAAAGTACAATTATAATAACACTAATCATAGATTAACGAAAGTCTTTTAGCCTCACCTCTTAAAAGAACAACAAAACACCTTTTGAAAGCAGCGCTTTTTATGTATAGTTGAAAGCAGCACGTACAAGATGGGCGCAGAATAGTATACTGTAAATTCGGAAATTTTCGCAGGGACTTTATTTTCGCGAAACTTCGCATATGCGAAGTTTCGTGAAAATAAAACCCTCGCGAAATGGCAAAATCACTCTGTCGTTTATTGATATAGGTAAACCTTGCCTTAGTCGCGAATTTTTCATATCACTAATATGTCTTTTAATGCTATTCGCGAAAATAAAATTCTCGCGAAAATTTGCGATTCTTCATGTACAGCTGGCGTACAGGCTCTTCAGCTTACTCAGATCTGTACTGTATCTTCCAAATATTGCGAGCGGGCTACTCTACCCCTAATTCCAACTAGGAGGGGGGGGGGGGGGTAGGATTTCCCATGTTCTGACCAGCACAGTCGTTCATGCAGAGGCATGTTCACAAGGTAGAATTTAAAAAGTCCCCTTGACTTTTCTGCACGTCAATAAATATTTTTTTATTAATAACTTATAGTCAGTGCTCCCGTCCCAGGAGTGTTTACCCACTCTTTTAGTTTTATTTACTCTGTTTTGCAAAATTGAATTTTACTCGAAGCTCGCGTAGAACCGAATCTCTCCCGCGTCCTTTTTTTGCACGTGCATAAAATCAGTCATGTCCCTCTAAAACAGATATACCGATTCAGTTAAGATATAAATGAGGCACCCAGAGGGGGTCTGTGCTCCCTTAATCCATGAAAATAATCAATTGATCTCCCCAAATCCCCGAAAATAATTTCCTCGGCTTCCTAAAAGTAGTTTTGCCTTTGCTCCCTAAATCCCTAAAAAAGTTCAGCTTCTCCCCGAATCCTCAAAAATATAAGACAATTCTCCCTTAAAAAGTTTTCTTTCCGTAGGATTTAATTCACATACTTAAAAACTAAGAAGCTTTTAACACGAGCGTTCACTTAATATTTTGCGCCATACATGTTAAGAAAAGGATTAGCCATGGAATACATGGCATATATACTATGCACAATAAGTTTAGCAATTGTTTTGTATGGGTGAGCCCATCCACATCAGATCTCAAGTTTCATTTGCTGTCATGAAGATAAAAACGCCAATCATCTGACAAGAATTTCCATTTAAAAAAATATGGAATTACCAAACGCAGCGGCCGTGCTAAAGTGACGTTAAGTTTTAAGGCTAGCGGGTAACGTGGGTATTTCTGATCATTGGGGTAGCCAAAAACATTTTCAAGCGATTGTTTGGTCACTTAAACCAAAAAAAGCCTAGCAAATGCTGCAATTTTCAGAACTGTCTAAAAGAAATAAAGGATCAAGTTTACACAATTTGACGTTTTTATTAATGCTTTTACGTTATCGCCTTTAAACGGTGTTTCTAGTCGGTTTTCTTGAACCACATTGACAAGTGAAACTGTATTATGCCTTCCAACACATTCAGAAAAATAATGTTGAATGAAACATCTTCATGGCTATAGAGCACGAGCCGAAAGATAAAATCTAACGCCACCATTATCTCGCAAATGCGTCACACCATTTTCCGGCAACTTAAGGTTTTAATCGACCATAAGATCAGTAACATTGTAAGCCTATGCCATCTTTGTAAACTGAGTCTCTCTTGAATTGGCACACCAATTAACATTAGAAGTGTAATCAAATGATGACTACGTTTTGGCGTCATTGATGGCAGCTGATTTTTTCAGCATGGAATCTCTATCACATCTGTCACACAACCAATAGTTTTTATAGGCGTATGATGCATGAGGAAGATGTTAGACCACCAAACGAAAAAGTCACATGCTTATCATTTAGCATTACTTACAACAGATGTCATTTTTGCTTGCTGACCCCGCCTGCAAATCTTGCTCTCCCCAAATGCCTATTTAAAGGATGGCGTCTGTAAATTCGCGTTTTCATTTGCTTAAGATCCTGTTCTCGTCATTGCATTTGAAATTGTTCGACATTGCACAAAAAAATGATAAAAATGGTGCGATCTGGTGCATACAGAGTATTGTGGAAGGACTTGAACCCCAGGGGGGGGGGGGGGGGGTACTCTGATATTTTCACACATACGTAGGCTCGGCCCATTTTTTGGGTTCAAAATTCTGAATTTCAATATTTTTTTTGGGTTTTCAGAAAAATGAATATTTTTTTGGGGTATGATGATTTTGTGGATATTTTTTTGGGGTCATCACAAAATTGGGCTAGTTTGAGGGTCATTTCTATGCAATTTAGGGTCTTTTTTTAAGGTCAAAGTACAGAATTGGGATATTTTTTGGGGTTGCTAAAATTTCAAATATTTTTTTGGGGTGCTTGAAATTCCTGATATTTTTTGGGGGGAACGGTAGATGCTGGGTCCGAGCCTACGTATGCGGAAAAAATTAGAGTATCCCCCCTGGGACTTGAATATGCATGGCCGCGTTAATATTATTTTTGCATACACAGTCATTCAAAAGTCTTTTATTTTTTTATTATAGAAATAATTTAACCCCCTTATATCGTTTCTTCTACTGAACAAATCTTAGTGTTACATAAAATGCTATTAAAGAAGAAACAAATATCCATATCCTTTATTTTGGTTGCCTAGCAAACGATTTACTCGATTTTTTATAACACACTACTTTGCGTTGCTATGGCAACTACATTTGTGACGGGTATCCTACAGAATGTATAGTTATGTGCAGCTGATTATAATTACGTATACATGAACAGAACCCTGTTCATTTTAATTGCATCAAACATTTGATATTAACTTTTAAAGCCAAGAGGTCATCGAAAAATACCATATATTTCTTGAAAACTTGATTTTTTAACCTTTGTTTCCATGGAAACAGCCAAAGGCTCTGGAAAATTACTTTCACCTATTGGCTATAGACAGATTGCATTAGCATATATAAGCAGTAGTAGAAAAACAAACTATACATCTTAATCTGTTGCCATGGTGACAACCTATACTCCGAACAAAATTTCTAATTGGTCACTTTAAATTTAAAACTTATTATTCAAGCGCTAATAACATTGAACTAATTTTTGCCTTTAAATATGCAGTTTAATTGGCAAAAGTTTAGCGGTTTTTCAGAAAAGTTGTCTTTTAATCCACAGTTTTTTGGTTAAAAATGCAAAAATTGCTTTTTTGAAGAAAAGTGGTTTTGGTTGAAGTTTTATATCGAAATTAAGTTCAGTTGGTAATAGACTGGTCTAGTCGACTTCAAAAAACACCAAACACTTGAAATGGCGACTAAAGTATACTTTTTACGCATTTTTTAAAATATCACATTTTTGAGATTTTTGAAATTCATTTTTTAGCTTGTGCAAAAAATGTTGTATGCATTTTATTTTTTCTGAACAAGATAGCACAAACAGAATAGAACTTGATTCGTCCATTTTGTGATGACAATCATTTCACTGCTGCTGTGCACTTCCGGTTTGAATGTAAAACTTAAAAAGTCAGTTTGACGGTACTTTGCATTATTTTCTTTTTTCAATTTCCAAGCTAGAATAGTGGCGTCTAGTAGTAATACAAAATCACTGAAAATTTCAATACCGTATCACAGATAATAAGGCGCACAGAACAGTGCGAACTTCCTATGTAAACTGCATGCAAAAAGCTGAATTACAATGATTAAGCTGCTGGTGGTATGTGTCATCATGCTATTACGTAACAGAAAAGGGGAGTCTGGTTGAAGCGAATCATTTGAAGTGTGTTCGTCTTTAATCACGGCAGTCAGAAACATTTTCATGCAAACAAAAATACAAATGGATGGCATCTCTGTGGATATTTTTGTATAACCGAATCTTACTTTCAAAACTTACATAAAAATGTAAGGTGACCAATTAGCAGTTTTGCTCAGTGTACTGAGCCATCCACGCATGTTTACCTAGTCTTTTATTGTTGCCTAGCAACAAATGTTGGAACTATGAAACACGTCGACTATTGTACATGTAGCCTAAAAGCCTAAAATAGCCTAAAAGTCTTGCTAGCTGTGAATCTGATTTCAAAAGCCTAGCATGTAAATTCACTGCGCAATAGAAGAAGTCTCATTCTTTATTAGATGACCCTCGTAGGTTATTATGAACCTTAAAATCAACAATTTTAAGGATAATAAATCGTCAACAACAAAAATCATTCGCCGTTTTTTCTCTTATATCACAAGGAGGACAACCACGTGATACACATATGGTAATCTCACACGTTTTGTTTACCTTTTGCGTTCAATTGAAGGTGTTTGTGGCATTTTTTTCTTTTTTTTGTGGAATGCAGAAATGACACCAAGTGCAGAGTATTCGGACTAGGATGTTCTTCCTTATGATGCTGTACTTTTGAGATTCGTCGCAATGTTGTGCTATTTGAGTTGGTAGGAATCACACATAAGTTGTCAATCAAATTGGATAGGCCTCACACCTGTAAATTGTTAAATGAAAATCACATGGATTTTTACACCACTGCTGCTGTTCCACAACAGATGGTTAGGTAGAATCCAGACCCGACATATGTTTTAGGAATGTGAAATACCAACATGTTATAGATCATACTATTTTTGTATTGAGGGTTTCGTAGTGTGAAAAAGGCAATCCATGCTAATATCGTTGGCGAAACTGACATTTTCAACGACAAGCAATATTAAATTATATAGATTAAGCTAGTGAGTTTTTGTTTCAATCCCACTGATGGAGACTGGGCCATTACAAATTGAAGGAGATGAAATTGAACTTGGGACACCTATGTACAAGTGGTTTATCCACTACACTAGGGTGATACCTGTTGATTGAGCTTGCTAGAATTCAAACGAATAAAAAGCAATGGGAAGAGTTCGATTTTGAGATATGCAGGAATAAAGATTAAACCAGACGTAATTTGTTAATCAGATTGTAACCGTTATGTTTAGAAATACATACTGCCACTGTTATCAAAGTGCACTGGATGTTTCTGGTGCATTTATTCAAATTAACTTATCAAGCGCTATACTATAGACTCTCCTAATCTCTGATCCTTGAGATAGGAACTACACCATACCATTATGATAATGCAGTGGAACTTCAGTGGCTCATTATGGTGTAATTTACGTTACAATTCCAACTAAGCCCCCACCCCCCAAAAAGATTATTGATATTTTGTTAGATAGTTTCATTTTATATATTGTTCAATCAATATTTAGGTAAAAATAACATGTATATAAAAACAATTTAATGACCATCTCAAAAGTGCTAACAGCTTGCTTCTATCACAATTTATAAACTCTTTTATGGCACAACCTCAAAGAAACACATAAAGTAAGGTGAAAATCTATTCATTTTAAAATAAAGCATGTCATCCTGTCTGTATGCTTTTAATATAATATATAAGTGTATTTCATTGATAAACAAGAGTGAAAAGGATAAAAAACATTGTTTCTGGTGTAAAAATGATTTTTGTTGTTTGATTAGAATTATATAACGTATGTTACAAACTTCAAGGCATTCTATATAGTGCTCAATAACCTAAAATGCATCATTGGGTTTATATGCATTTCAAAGCTGATTTTTGTGTTGAATCCAAATAAAAATTATGCTTTGTATGAAATAGAACTGATTAGTTCATATAAAAAAGGAGGTTATGTCAAATGGTCAGAGCATATTTGCTTTTGGAGCAAATGTTTTTAACTTTTGAAAGCTACGAATATATTTTACTAATTTAGCAACATTTATAGATTTAAACCACACTAGCCAAAAAGAAATATAGCTCTTAAGTAATAACTGACAAGGGACAAATTCCATAATGGACAAAACTATTAATATAATGTATATTATCTTAAGGTACTATGTGTGTCCAAAATGTTGTCAAAGAGAGTATAAAATTAAGTATAAACTAGTAAATTATAAAGTGAGAGTTAGGTTTTGTAATACTTATCCAAAGACTGGTAGTACTCAATGTATCTAGAATAATGTAAAGGATGTAACAGTTATAAAAGCTAAACCAAATAGTTAAAATTATACTGCTAGTCATATAATTTAAATTTCAAGATCAAATTGATATGTAAGAATAACCAACAGTTTATATATCTACGATAGATTTCTAGTTATTTTAGGGAAGTGTATCAAACTATGCTATCAAATTATTTCATGGCTTACCTAATGTGGTTTTAGATCATCACAGTGTATAAAATTCCCTTCAGATATATTTTGGCAGCCCATGGTCTAGTGATAGCACAGCACTAAATAGTGGTACAAACTTAAAGTAACGTATATAACTGCAGAACTATATACTTAGGCTATTTGAACTGCCATGGTGGCCATATATACATTTGCAAAACTTCACATTCATATTGCCCAGTTCAAAACAGCATGGTTTTTTAGATGAAATTGCAAGAATTTCAAAATGGCTGCCATGTAATATACTAGAACAGAAGTATAATCAAAGTAAGTAAGGGTATGTCAAATCTAAGACACCATGTTCCCCATAGCCTACACCGAGACTTTGCTCAATTAAAATGTATATTTTGGGATGAAATGATGTTTAAAGAGTTTCAAGATGGCTACTATGTTGTCATGGAGTCTAAATTTTAAATTATCCCTTATGTCTCCTACCATACCAAGCTTCATTTAAATCCTAAATACGGTCTGTGACAAATCTTTTGAAGAATTTCAATATGACCACCATGATGGTTATTTTGCAAATAAGGATGTGAGTGATTCAGGAAAACTTATCGTATGTTGGCCTGATGCCTCACATGATTTCAGCTCAATTTAACTGATGTTTCTAGTGTATATGTATAATATATTAAGGTAATGATTGAGACAGAACAATAACAGATCAATAACAGACAACTTGGGACATGTATATTATAAACTGACTTCGATCAATGCTAATTGAGCTAGCAAAACAAGAGTATGATTCTTATCTATTTTGCTATCGTAGATTCAAGTGTGACTCCTATCTTCCCATGTGATTCCTATCATCGTCATCTACTTCCATTTTCATCTCAAAGGAATAGCAATCTTTTACTCAATTTGTGGAAAACTGACTACTATTCACTAAAGGCAATGATCGAAATGTATAAATAAGCCTTAGATTAAATAAATTAGCTGATTAGCTTTCGTCATGACCCTGTACTGACAAAGTGTGATTCCTGCTATTTCTCTCCGACAAACTTTGTATGGCTTTTCACAAGAACTGCACGTTTAAGGTGAAAATGGTCAACGATAGAATGTTTACCTGTATAGCCCGGAGTGCTCTGCACTTAGTGCCTTTTCTTGAATCGATCTAAAATCCACGAAAAAAAGCTTGACTTACCTTGCATCGATCAGAAAACCGTCAAAATGTAAGATTACCAATTGCGTATCACGTGATTGGCCACCCTGTATAAATCTCAATGTGAATGTTAGTACGAAAGTAAATATATTTCCATTTTACAAGGGGATGTTTGGGGCAACAGCTCCCTCTAGAAGCCAAAGAGTTTTTTTTTTAAAAAAGCAAACAAAATGGACGCTTCTCCTTTAAGGTGAGATTTTTTAAATTTATTTTTTACTTTTAGGCAGGACTCCCTAAATCCCGAAAAGTATGAGCTTCCTTTGCAGCTCCCCTAAAATAATAACCGGTGCTCCCAGCTCCCTGAAAATAAATAACCCTTCTCCTTAAATCCCCAAAACCCCTTGGGCCATAAATATCCCGCTATACGTTGTGACACATGTACTTATAGACTGACTTCGTCTGGGTCCTTGGTAGATTGTTAATGTATTACCGTCAATGCGCGCGCATCCATAACTAAAGTTACCTTTTATTTGTTAGTTGATTGTTCGCTTGTTTGGCTTTTTACAGCACATTGTTTAAAGTGTAGCATTTGTGGAGATCATCATGGATTTTCCTAGGCCTGATTATAGACAGAATTTAACCCTGATTTTAACCCCTTACTAATTCAAAAATGAGCAATAATGAGCAAACACTTCCCAAAATGGTGTATTTTATTCTTAGTTCTACCAGTGACAATCTATAATGATGGTATAGAGAGTCCCTAGTTCTACATTTTGGTGAAAAGGGGTACTTACATCTGTGCCCACGCATGGATTTTCTTTAAACTTTGCATATTAATAACTCATTATATACAAACTATGAAAATGTATCTATTGAATTAGATACATGTAGTTAATTATAAGGCTTAGGCACCCCTGACTTACTCCACCTTTGAGGTGGTACCTGTCTCTAAATTGCTATGTCCTAAATCTATATTTTTGTTTATTTCTATAATTTTTCATCTAGATTGAATCCAAAATACCATAATACCACAAAACTATTTGGATAAATTATGGTTTACGTTTTCTGAAGAAGTGATTTTAAAATTTCAATATATTTTCTCAAAAATTTTAAAAAAAATCCAAATTCAATTTCAAAAATAGTAAGTGAGTATGATCAGGAAATACCACAATCACAAACTGCAGACAACCCCGTGGCACCGCGAGGAAGAGCCGCTCAACCATCACGAGACACCAGGAAGACAAATTAAGCAAAGCAATCAGCTCTCTCTTCCCCATCAAGATGATTGCAATACTAGAATGGACATAAAGTAACGTACAACAAAACATAGAACAATTACAGACAGATTGATATGTTCTAGTTTTTGTCAAGATATCATGTTATCACAAAAACATGTCATTTATATCGTGCTGATCTGAGCGAAATTTCATTATAATCCAAAACTAGTAAAGTTGTCATTTCTTACCTCTTATGGGTGTAGGTCAGTTTTTGCAAAATTAGTTATTTTGTTCACAAAATGAGATTGTTTTTAAATCTACTTACACTTTTCTCAAAGAAAGACATGTTTAGACAATTTCGAATGATTTAATGGTTGGAAATGCCAAAGTTCATGGCCCCATGTCATGGCACTATGTGGCTAAGTCAATGTTTATCACTACCTCATGTCCTGCATTATATATTGAAGAAACATAATATCATAAAAAATAACATGTGAAAAAAAGAATACCAAGCATTTCCTTTACATCCCAACTAAACTAGAGCAACCACATTTTGGTGCCATGACCAGGATAAAGTGTAACAGAGTCTGGTCAGTGGTATCATAGAACAGTGTTCTACATGAATAAATGAGGTCCAGAAACGAAGTTGTTTGCCTAGAATACACAGTGTTGCACTTTGATGATAATCAGCATCAGTCTTACAGAACAGAATGAACCGAGATTATTTAAGCAATTAAATTAGCAATTATTTTGCAGCCAAGAGTTCTCTGAAGCAAAATAATTAATTTTATTCAATAGGTTTGACAGGGGGTTATTCTTGTAAACCGTTTTTTAATGAAGCTTACAATTATAAAATCATAGATATAAGGTTCTTCTCCATGTATGGATTGGTTTGACATTAGATTTCTCTTCTGTATGGATTATCGTTCTTAATAATTTTACGTATTAAGTGCAACATTGGTAAGATGTAGTTTTAACGTTAGAAACTAGATGTAATAAGTAAAGGTGTCACCATATGGTATCATTTTGGGTAGTGTTATTATTTAGCTTCATTAAATAAGAATCGTGGAACTTAATATCAAATTTAAAAGTTTATTGTTTTTAATTTGCCAATCCATAATATGGGCGAAAATGAACATATCATCTTCCTACCAATAAACATGCTAGCATGGTGACTCAAACTAAGCCAGTATTCAACTATGTTTTACACTGAAACAAAATTATTGTATTTTTAACATCATGATAACTTGCGGCCATGTATTTACATCAAGTTGTCCTTGAATTTCATGAAATTTGGTCAACATATTCTTAACATATATGGACAGTTTTTATGTTGAAATGATATCTTGACAAAGACCACATCATGTTAAAATTTAATTTCGAAATTTTACTGAATACAAAATATAGAGTTGAAAATTGGGGCACCATGTCATAAAAAATGAATGCCCACCCACTATCCTATTACATACAAAGCCATTTATAGTATCAACGAACTTATCAATGATATCGTTATTTCAAATAAAAAATTCTGCGCCCGTCACAGGATATGTCAATTACTTTAGAAATGATTATATCTTGGTACCCTAAGGTGTGGTAGCGATATCATACATGACGTCATAAATTAGCAATGGAATTGCATAAAAACTCAAATGCACAATAAATATAAAAGATATACCCCGGACAATTAATAAACATACTATTATCAAATTCAAAGCGTGTGCAGACTCCCATGTTAATTCCCCATACCTTGTAAGAGCCCCTTTTATGAAAATCCGCACAAAATACCTAAGTTACAGATGCATGAAAATTTGAATAAAATGTGAATTGAAACCTTTTATCGTCCACATTTTTATCCAATTTTCATAAGTTTTTATGGTGGACAATTAAGGCAACAAATATGTTACAGCTTTACGCTGCTAATTTCTTATTTGTTTTTTTTAATCCGTTTAAAACGGCAGTCCAATTCTTTTGGTCCAAATGCTTTTTCCCCAAATTCAACAGGTCCATGGACCCGACTTCTGAAGGTAGGAAAATCTCTGATTATATTTATCAACAATAAATCGAGAGGTGTAAACGAGGCCCTGAAAGGGTTTTGGGGATATAGGGATATTGGCAAAATAATTAAAAGAATATGGGATACTTTAGTAAACATTCAAAGTATGTTTGCTTGCCGCCTCGCTAGCATTTGAAACGGAATAGTGATACCTTCAGCCATTTTTGTCTATTTATATAAACTTACCAAGGACTTCTTACATAACCAATATTGATCCGCAAGTATTTTTTTAAAGATAACTACCGCAAACGGAAATACTGTTAGCATAACATCGGGCTAAGACTTTTAAGAGTAAAACGTCCCAAAAAAACGTCCCCAAGTAAACACACCATCAGTTGAAAAATAAACGTCTTAGAAACGAGCCTCACATTATGTGCATTTTATCTACATCATAAAAGAATTAACATGAATTAAAGCACTGCTTTATGACGGACATGACAGACAGTTTTATGCGCCCAAAGGGAGGCATACATATTACTCAATCACTAGTACTTAATCACACTGTCCATTCTTAGTGCATGAGCCTTCACATCGTTCCCGGAGCAAACCTCCTATACTTACTATTTAAGGTAGGAATTCCAATTTCGATATGTGGATGCATCTTGGGGTGCAAAGTGTTGCATATTATTTTTGGAGTCACTATAACCTTGACCTCTGGCCTCAGTCCTAGAATAATCGTGTCCCAAGCATATCTCCGCAAATTTCGTGTTTGAATGCATATTGTAGTGTTCTATTTTGGGATCAATGTGACCTTGACCTCTGACTTTGGTCTATTAATAGCATGTGTGGAGAGTATCTCCTATACTAGAAATCTCATATTGGGGATGAATATTGAGGTAGTGGAATGTTGCATACTGTTTTAGGTCACTGTGACCTTGACATCTGGTCTCTTAAAAAATCGTATCGCCGAAACATATCTCCCACATTATTTGAGGTAACAATCTCAAATTTCGTGCGTCGATGCATCTTGATGTTGGAGATTGTAGCGTACTACTTTTGGACAACTGTGACTTGACCTCTGACCTCAGTTGTATAAAAATCGTGTAGGCCTACAGAGCATATCTTCTATATATGTATATATATGACATAGAACTCTCAAATTTGGTATGTGGATACATCTCTGAATCGTGGTGTGCCACCTACTGTTTTCGGGTCTCTGTGACCTTGACCTCTGACTTCAGTTCTAGATAGGTCGAGCCTGGACAATATCTGGTGTTTGGATACAATTTGGGTTGCAGAGTGTCGCATACTGCTTCTGGGTGACATTGATCCTGGCCTCTGGCCTTGTTTTTAGAAAAATCAAGGTAAAGGTATGTTCAGAGTTGTCAATAGCTTTCCACAAATGTCTTGCATTCGTCACGTAACTGTGAAATATCCAGTTTACTATAGACTATAATTGGTCATGCATAAGCCTGAGGTTAGATCCAGCAGAATAAAAAAAAAGAATAGGGTACTTGTTAGAGGTCACAGCAGGCCTTTTTCTCATCATTTTCACCATCACCGGCCAAATGCATACACTGTCAGTCTAAAATACTTTATACTCCTCAGGACTTTTGCAGCTTGGAATGCATTTAAATCAGAAATGACCGAATAAGAATTGTACATAACAAATCTCAAAAACCACTGCGCCAATGAAGCTCATTTTCCTCTGGCCATGAGGACACAAAAGCTTTGCATAAATTGTCGAAGTGACACCATCAAGATGGTTGCGACAATCTTTATACATATTCTGTGTTTGACTCTCATTCAAGAGACGGCATATAAAAGAAATTATAGGCCTACTTTTTCTAATCTAGGGCTAGAAAGTGTTTGCGACTAGTTACTGTTGTTTTGACCGCCTGAAGCCTCCATGCGAGCTTAACATTTTTGTTTTTCAACAACAGTAGTATCTAGGGCGAAGATTTGGTACCAGTGAAATGCATCTAAGCCCCCCCCCCCCATCCAGTGGCTTAGGCTGCTGTATGTTCTGTTGTTGTTGATTCGCTGTTGATTATTGTTAATAATAATAATAATAATAATAATAATAATAATAATAATAATAATAATAATAATAATAATCATTATTATTATTATTATTATTACTCCCATTGTGCAACGCGGCGTCTGATCAGTGTCCCCACCATTTGCTTACAAAATTTCCTATTAAAATTTGAATAAAAAAGAAAAATACCACCCAACAACCCTTAAAAAGGAAGTGGACTGGTCAAATTGATAAGAGTGGGAAATTCCATCCGGCATACATGGGTTAAAGATTCTGTAACCCCTTCATAAAGCATCAGGAGCAGCTTTCATAAAGAACCATTTCCCACTGTGACGCAGATAAACCCTGTGAATACGTTGCTCTTATCTGTTTATTCTGTGTCATTTTTTTAAGATATTTCTAGATTTGCAACCACCTCGGAACTCGGAAATGAGAGCAGGTTGCTTTACTTTAATTGTAGTTATAGTATAGGTAGCTGTGTCTATGTTCTGTGTCTCTTTCTTGTGGCGCCGTGGACTGGCCCCCAGGTTATAAAAAATGTTCACGCTCAACACAACTGAGCATGAAATTTTAACTGCTCGTAAAAGCTGAAATACCGACAAATGAAGAAGTTACTTGCTTTAAGTCTCTCGAATGTTGTACTTATCATGCTAATAAATGTTAAAATGCCAACAATTGTTGGAATTTTAATATTTATGAGCAGATAAATTGTGTGCTCAGTTGTGTTGAGACTGCAAAAAGTTTTATAACCTTGGGGTCAGGTTGTTTTGCTTTAACTATAGTTCTGCTATAGTGAGTGTAGCTGTGTCTATGTTCTGTATCTCTTCCTCGCGGCGCAATGGACTGGTCTGTGTTATGTTATTGTAGCAATCTCTGGTCATGCTCACTTATTTTATCACCATATTGCACCATGTACACGTTCAACAATACATTACATGTTTATGGTCCTTTAAGCATTCGTAATTTTGGCCAGAGCAAACAAAGGCATAAATCTTTAATATTTGGACCTGCGCCCGGAATTACAATTGCAGTTGCAGATTGTTTTGTTGCATAATGGCTGTTGGTTTCAGCCTTCAATCAATAAGCAGGTCAATAAATTAAAAATAGATTTAACTTTGTTTTAATACAGTAGACTAGACCCAATATACAACCATACACATTTAAGAAGAAACGACAGGCATTGTAAACAGTCAGGTGCATAACTTCCAAAAGTTAAAAAATATATCACTTAAAGCAGTTAACTTTTTAGCAACGAAAATAAAAGTAACCTGTTTGAGTGAAACTGTCTTTTTTCATATTCATATTCCGGAGTTACTGCAATTTTCACGGCCATGTGGGTAATTTTATCTGAAAGACCTTTTACATAACTTTACGATTATGCAATAAATGTGTGTACGCATCGTCTAGAAATTTGTACGCGAGGTCATTGAAAATCAGAAAATAAGCTACTTTTTAACTTGAATAAGTTATATTTTTGACGGACTAAAATTTGACCTTGGCATAAATAATTTCAGATATAACCTAAATAAGTTTCTTTCGATAGCCTCACTTTAAAATCATTGTTGAAAAGACACAATTTTAACTTTTGCGAGTGATATATATTGTAACTTATACAGGTTATGCCCCTGACTGGTAAAATAGGTATAGTTTTAAAAAGTATCACGTAAGTTAAGTGATGGATAACATCATTTTGTTTTAAATAGTTAGATTTTTGATTTGGTACCAGTAAAATGCATTTAAGCGCCCCCCAGTGGCTTAGGTTGCGTTCTAAGGCGGTGGTTCTGTTTGTTGCTGTTGATTCATTGTTAATTGTTACTCCCATTGTAGGGTCTGTAATTGTTATACGTTTTGTTGTGTTTTACTTTATGTTCATTCTAGTTTTGCAATCATCTTGGTAGGAAAGAGAGAGCTGGTTCCTTTGCTTAGTTTGTCTTCCTGGTGTCCCGTGATTGTTGTGTGACTCTTCCTCGTGGCGCCATGGGTTTGTCTGCAGTTTGTGATTTTGGTATTTCCTGATCATACTCACTTTTTGTTGTTTTTCGATTGGGCTATATAAAATGCTACAATTTAAATCATCTGAATGTTTAAAAAATCATCTGAATATTAAAGTCAACAATGTTATTAAACAGTTTCGACTTTTAAATATTCAATGTTATTGGACTCTTTTGATGGGTAACATACGTAACAGGATGTTATAGGCTTACGTTACTTTTGTCAGATGGCTCACATGTTTCAAAAACACTCAAGACATTGGGCTATAAGTAAATCATAGTCTCTGAAATCCCCCTTAAGGGAGTGGGGGTCAAATCTATATCTATCCCATTGCCTATATGCAAAAAAAGTATCCTTTTAAACGTCATTTGCTGATTTGTCCAGTGAGGTGAGTGCTCTAAATTCTAATGTGATCCTTCATCTAAATCCACACGTGTTGTTTGCGAGAACCGAACGCTCTGGTGGGTCTGCGAATATGAACACGTTCCATGCGCAGACCCAGAGGGGGGACAGGGGGTCCGGATTGATCTGGATCCCCTGGAAAATCACAAAGCTACCAGATCAGCATTCATTGTCGGGCTATCGTCGGCGTTTCGCTGGAAGGCCGATGATGACCCACTTTTAGTGTTATATGGATCCTTTGTCCGCCCTCATCAAATAAAAAAACAAAAAACCGTTATCAGTGTTAGACCCTCTCTCTGACAAAACTTTCTGGATCCGCACAACATCGTGTGTCGCATTGCATACTGCTGAACCACTTGTTCAAATATTATTAAGCGGATTTATTTGTTGCCTCGGTCCCTCGTGGATACAATAAATCAGCTTTAAATTAATATTGAAATCAGTCATATTAATCATTTGACAAATGAACATAATGATTGTGCACATACAGTGTGTGTGTATGTGTGTGTGTGTGTGTGTGTGTGTGTGTGTGCGTGCGCGCGTGCGTGCGTCCCACCAAAAGATATGGTCATATGGACACAGGGTCACGGTTTAGAGTCTCATTAGACCGACTGGAGAAACCTGTGGCAATTCCTGGTCATTCTCGCTTAATCTTTTCAACATTTTCAAATTTCAACTAATTTTTTAATTAAATCAATTAACGATGGAATAACGCATTAGGTACTGTGTAGGCCAGTCATTTTAGCCAATATTTTGGCCAAACCTACCACAAGTTGCTACAGAAACGAAAAATGCATTTTTGAAATATATAAACCTATATGTATCTCAGAAAAAAAGTCCTCAAATGTTGCATAATGGGAAATATAAAATAATATTGATATGAGTCAGGCACTATTGGTTAATAAACATAGACATACAGTACCTAGCAATATGCAGTTCATGAACAACAGAATACAAGAACTTTAAGAAGGCTTAATGTATGTGTTGTATCATCATATCTTCTATAAAAGTGGCTAACAAAATATCAGCGGGTGGGTAGGATTACCCCACCCACTCATTTTAATGGTACTGTAATCAATATTGGTGATTTTGACATCCAACTTCTTATCAAGATAAATTGTTATATCAAGACCCTTGTGGTTAATCTATAGTGAGAGCACTGTTGAACCGCAAATTCCACATTTCGCAAATTTCACACCGTGTGAAGAATTGGTACCAATTTTTCACTTTTGGAAAATGTGAAATTTGCGTATGGTCAATTTCGATAATTTTGGGGGTCTAACACCTATGCTCAAATTTCACATCTTTCTCATTTTTAACTGTGAAGAATTGGTACGCATTCGTGCCATCTGCGAAGAACTGCTTCTATCTTTCTCAGATGTGAAGAATTGATACTCAATTTTCACAAATGTGAAAATTTGGTACGAGTTCTTCACACCTGTGAAGAATTGGTACTCAATTTTCACAAATGTAAAGAATCCTCACAGATGTGAAGAATTGGTACTTAATCTTCACAGATGTCAATGAATCTTTTCATCACTGACTTCGGTTGCACCCAACGTGTTTCCTTTAGCTATTGCTTACAATGAGTAGTTTGAAACCATTCCCCCTCCTTTTGGGACCGGCACATAGTGGGGATATTGACTTTCTACACAACAAAGTCTTGGTGTATACCCTGCCTAGCGGGGTCATATTTCTGTCGAATCCCTGGTATAGGACCACTCTTGTGGATCATATTGGCATATCTTAAAAACAACTGCGCTTTGTAGAGCCACAAAATGCTCCATACACAATATGCTCTCTCGAGGTGCATATTGTGTACCCTGCACACACAATATGCTCCCCCTTAAATCGGGAGCATATTGTGTAGGACATGTATCATACCTACACAATATGCTCCCTAGCTGAGGAGCGCAGTCGTGGTAGAGTGCTTGACCCGATATCGATGGGTTGCGGGTTCGAGCCTCAACTAAAGCACTGCGTTGTGTTCTTGAACATGACACTAAATATCCTGTGCTCAGTACTGGTTTCCCCCCCCCCCCCCCGATGAAGTCGGAGGGATATTGTTTTGGCGTCGGCCGTCTGTGCACCCGTCTGTCTGTCCACCTGTCCTTTCAGAAACATACCTAAGTACCTATTAGTCAGATTTGGTGCATTCTCTGCATGAATGGATAGTACCATGGACAGTCCCAAGTGCGGATCCAGAGGGGGGGGGGCAGGGGGTCCGGACCTCCCCCGGAAAATCACAAGTTATATATTTTCTATAGGAATAAGCAATTGGAACCCCCACCCCGGAAAAAGTTGGACCCCCCCCCTGGAAAATGTTGGACCCCCTCAGGAACCTTGGAAAATGATAGTTTTCTTTGAAATTAACCATTTGCGACTGTAAAATTAGCTGAGGACTAAAAAAAAGGTTGTCAGGGCTTTTTTGTCAGATTGACCTGGACCACCCCCCCCCCTAACGAAAATTCCTGGATCCGCGCATGACAGTTCTATATCGTATAAGTTTCGTCAAGATCAACTGATAAACTCATTATTGCACTGGCACTTAAAATGCAAAAGTTGTAATGGCTTTCTTAGAGTAAGGTACTAAACATTTCCCCAAAGCTATTATGTATATAAAGCCTGTAGATAAGTATGAAGGTGTAAAATGTAAAAATAAATACCCCGCCCACTTGAATCTTTAGGCAGGGTCAAAGGTCAAATACATTAATTTGGCAACAACTTAGTCAATTTTCAATATTATTACCGAAACTTTGTATGCAGACAGATAAAAAACAACAATAGATATGAAATATATCAGACTGGATATTTGATTGGATGCCTGGGTCCGATCCCCTGGGTAGATTTAGGGGATGGGGCGAGTCCAAAATGGAACTTATTCTAAATATTGTCATGCTGCATTTAAAATTAAGGGAACAGCACATGACAGCAACATGATAGCAATTATTTAGCTCGCAGAGACACCATTGGCCACTGAGGAAGGGGGTCAAAAGGTCAACGGATTTGTCATGTTTCGTAGAGCACCTTGAAAACAAGCATTCTGTCCTTACATACACCCTAAACCCTTGGGTAGTGGCAAAAGGTCAAATATTCATTTATTGAATATGGTCATGCTGCATATCAAATAGAAGGGACTTACGCATGCAGCAAAATGGTAGTAAGTATTGTTCCAGAAGACACACCGCGACTTAGGGGGTGGGTCAAAAGATAAAACTTTTTTTTTTCTGAAATCAATCATGTTGAAGATCAGAATGGAGTGTATAGCACACTGAAATTACAAATGTCAAAGCTCACCCACACTAGATCAAATTAAAGGGGGGAAAGTGTAGATTTACTTTAAGGTGGCCAATCACGTGGTCTGACTGATTGGGTTCACGGACTGCACAAACCAGTTATCGGACATCAAAAGTAAGAAAAATCTGCTGTTGTGCGAAATATGCTTGCAGCATATTGTGTACCTTACCTACATAATTTGTTTACATTAACATACCGTCAAGGTAGCATATTGTGTACCTTAACCTACACAATATGCTCAAATTCTCATAATACTATTCCATTTTCATAATACTACCAAGGTAGCAAGCATATTGTGTACCTTACCTACACAATATGCTCCCAGTATCATAATACTACCAAGGTAGCATATTGTGTACCTTACCTACACAATATGCTCCCATTATCATAATACTACCAAGGTAGCATATTGTGTACGTTGCCTACACAAAATGCTTCCAATATCATAATACTACCAAGGTAACATTTTGTGTGCATTACCTACACAATATGCTCAAAATATCATAATACTACTCAGGTAGCTTATTGTTTGACTTACCTATATAATTTACTCTCATTATCATAATACTACCAAGGTAGCATATTGTTTGCATTAACTACACAATATGCTTCATAACCAAATACTACTAAGGTAGCATATTATGTACCTTACGTACACAATATGCTTCAAATATCAAAATACTACTAAGGTAGCATATTGTGTGACTTAAAGTAGTATTATGATATTGGGAGCATATTGTGTAGGTTAGGTACACAATATGCTACCTTGGTGGTATTATGATAATGGGAGCATATTGTGTAGGTAAGGTACACAATATGCTACCTCGGTAGTATTATGATAATTGGAGCATATTGTGTAGGTAAGGTACACAATATGCTACCTCAGTAGTATTATGATAATAGGAGCATATTGTGTAGGTAAGGTACACAATATGCTACCTCAGTAGTATCATGATAATGGGAGCATATTGTGTAGGTAAGGTACACAGTATGTTACCCCAGTAGTATTATGAAATTTGGAGCATATTGTGTAGGTAAGGCACACAATATGCTACCTTGGTAGCATTTTGGTAATGTGAGCATATTGTGTAGGTTAGGTACACAATATGCTACTTTGGTAGTATCTTGATAATGGGAGCATATTGTGTAGGTAAGGTACACAATATGCTACCTCGGTAGTACTATGATAATTGGAGTATATTGTGTAGGTAAGGTACACAATATACTACCTTAGTAGTATTATGATATTCGGAGCATATTGTGTAGGTAAGGTACACAATATGCTACCTTGGTGGTATTATGATGATGGGAGCATATTGTGTAAGTAAGATACACAATATGTTACCTCGGTAGTATTATGATAATTGGAGCATATTGTGTAGGTAAGGTATACAATATGCTACCACAGTAGTGTTATGATATTCGGAGCATATTGTGTAGGTAAGGTACACAATATGCTACCTCGGTAGTATTATGATATTTGGAGCATATTGTGTAGGTAATGTACACAATATGCTACCTCAGTATTATTATGATAATGGGAGCATATTGTGTAGGTAAGGTACACAATACGCTACCTAGATTGCATTATGATAATTGGAGCATATTGTGTAGGTAAGGTACACAATATGTTACCTCAGTAGTATTATGATATTTCGAGCATATTGTGTAGGTAAGGCACACAATATGCTGCTACCTTAGTACTATTATTATAATTGGAGCATATTGTGTAGGTAGGGTACACAATATGCTACCTTGGTAGTATGATAATGGGGTAGTTATATGATAATCGGAGCATATTGTGTAGGTAAGGTACACAATATGCTACCTTGGTAGCATTTTGGTAATATGAGCATATTGTGTAGGTTAGGTACACAATATGCTACCTTGGTAGTATCTTGATAATGGGAGCATATTGTGTAGGTAAGGTACACAATATGCTACCTCGGTAGTATTATGATAATTGGAGCATATTGTGTAGGTAAGGTACACAATATGCTACCTCAGTAGTATTATGATTTTCGGAGCATATTGTGTAGGTAAGGTACAGGTGGTATTTGATAATGGGAGCATATTGTGTAGGTAAGGTACACAATATGCTACCTCGGTAGCATTATGATATTTGGAGCATATTGTGTAGGTAAGGTACACAATATGCTACCTCAGTATTATTATGATAATGGGAGCATATTGTGTAGGTAAGGTACACAATACGCTACCTAGATTGCATTATGATAATGGGAGCATATTGTGTAGGTAAGGTACACAATATGTTACCTCATTAGTATTATGATATTTCGAGCATATTGTGTAGGTAAGGCACACAATATGCTGCTACCTTAGTACTATTATTATAATTGGAGCATATTGTGTAGGTAGGGTACACAATATGCTACCTTGGTAGTATGATAATGGGGTAGTTATATGATAATCGGAGCATATTGTGTAGGTAAGGTACACAATATGCTACCTTGGTAGCATTTTGGTAATATGAGCATATTGTGTAGGTTAGGTACACAATATGCTACCTAGGTAGTATCTTGATAATGGGAGCATATTGTGTAGGTAAGGTACACAATATGCTACCTCGGTAGTATTATGATAATTGGAGCATATTGTGTAGGTAAGGTACACAATATGCTACCTCAGTAGTATTATGATTTTCGGAGCATATTGTGTAGGTAAGGTACAGGTGGTATTTGATAATGGGAGCATATTGTGTAGGTAAGGTACACAATATGCTACCTCGGTAGTATTATGATAATTGGAGCATATTGTGTAGGTAAGGTACACAATATGCTACCTCAGTAGTATTATGATAATTGGTGCATATTGTGTATGCTAGGTACAAAATACGCTACCTTAGTAGTTTTATTTTATTGGAATCGTATTGTGTAGATACGGTTCAGTATAATGGTACTTAGGTAGAATCATTGTGATGGTATACTATTTAAAGTTAGATAACGCTATATGTTAAGAATTTGTAGAGCAAGAGAAACTACTGCGCCGAAGGATATGAAGTAAGTGCATACATTAAATCATCACTATTGTCAGTAGCAAGCAAATTGTCATAATACATTATTCAAGTTTACTCAGTATTAGTTCTGATCATAATCTTAAACATACATACAATAAATGATTCGTCACCTTTATAATGAATCGTCTCATATCTTTGCGAGCGCCAGCTTACTAGTAAGTGTCAGTGCAGAACATTGTATGTTTCTGTGGTCAATACCTGAATTAACCGCGTTCAGAAAGTCTCTATTCCCATGTTAGCCCCATGCCTTCCAACATGTTTCAGTATAACCTGAAATCTATGTATGGTTTGGAGAGCTATGCCTTTTGAAAAAAATCAAAATAGTTGCCATGGGAGCCAAATTGGATATCAGAATCGAATGATTCAAGCAATTCTGAATGTCCATGTTGCCTCCCTCAAACCAAGTTTAGATTCAATCTGACGTAGGGATGGGAAAAGATGGTCTTTGAAGGATATCAAGATGGCTACAATGATAGTCATATTATATATTCCAATGGAACAGGTAAAGCATTTATGAATGTCCATGGTGTCCTCGACTCATACAGGTTCATTACATTTCTACATTTAACCCCCGGCGTTTCCCCATTTTTCCTTACTACGGTTTCCAAAAGTTGATTTCCTGTCGGGGAAAGAAGCCAAATTTGAAGACAACGTCTCCAAAGTGTTGTTGAAGGGGATAAAAGACCACTTTAATCATGAGAATTATGATGTGGGCATGGCTTTAGACATAAGGTTCGTAAGATAGACAGATGGATGTCGAGAGGACAGTTAGAAAGAAAGGCAAATACCACGAGACATGTTTGCAAGAAGAGCATATTGTGTACCCTCGGACGACCACTGAAATAACATATGTACCGACCCTACACAATATGCTCCTCTGGTAGCATATTGTGTATGCAGGGTACACAAAATGCTCCAGCGGAGCATATTGTGTATGCAGGGTACACAATATGCTACTAAAAGGAGCATATTGTGTAGGGGAGCATTTTGTGGACCCACAGCGCTTAAACCTCGCAGTGCCCCCTATCCTTCGCTCATGGGTACGGAGGTTACAAGCGACTGGATGACTGCATCTCTCTCTCTGTCTGTCTCTCGTTCTCTCACTCTCTCTCTCTCTCTCACGCGCGCGCGCATATTCAGAGAGAGAGAGAGAGAGAGAGAGAGAGAGAGAGAGAGGGGAGAAAAGAGAAAGAGAGAATGATTATATCCCCCCCCCCAAAAAAAAGAAAAAAAAAAGAAAACTAGAAATGATGTTTATGAAACACTATGTCCCCAACCCTTTGCTTGTCAAGAAGGGTTCATAATACAAGGGTCATCTTTAGTTTTAAGCTTCTTGCTATACTAATCATCATCCTCTATCAGCTGACCTAATTTGAACTAAAATAAAAAAAATAATTTCAACCAGTAATCAGCTGACAAAGTTGGAAGCTGCTAGCTATAAAATGTTTCGAGATACATGTATCTTCATTAAAGTTTCCAATGCCCACATTTACAAAGGGCAATAACTTAAAAAATTATTTTTTCACCTAGTAATCTACTCATCATCTTCTACCAACTGGCCATGTTTGAAGCTGCTAGCTGTAATAATTTTTCAGATATCTTGATTATAGTAGGGGAGCCATAGATTCAAAAATTGGAAAAAAGTGGCCGGAAAGTAGCTGAATTTTAGACTATATCCTGCGATAGTATGATGTTTCAGAAGTGTGAAAACAGATATTGCACAAATTTTAAATCTTGCAAAAGATGTTTATTTGTGGAGGTAACCATAGCTACCCTCATGCAGGCTTCATGTAGTAGGCTATTCGCTACATTACTGAAAAGAAAAGTTATTTAGACCAAATAGGTCACATTTCCTACTATCTGCATATTGCTTCACAGTAACTTAATTAAAAGCACCAAATTGACAATAAGTTTAAATGAATTACGCGTACATAATTGTTATATACGTTACTTACATTCAAATATATTACGATTGTTTACTTGGCCATGGGCTGCCAAAAGACTTGTGGAGGGAGATCTTTGTACGTTAAGATTTTCTTTGCTACTTTATATACTATAAAATGTCTGTAAGCTTTTGATGAACATGTGCATTTACCATGCAATAGCCAAGTCTAATACGCTACCGTTAGATAATAAGGAAACTCTTAGTATAGTTTTATTATCATTTGCATCGTTTTCTTACATATCGTTATGATTGATAGTTTAATAAGATGCAGCTTAATAGCAGAATAATAATATTAGTTTAGGCACATGGAAGCTCTGTTATATACGTTACTTTCTTTTAAAACAATATTTTTGTGCAATGTTATGTGTATATGCGTTCAAACAGCTAGTAGGTGAAAATGAAATTGACTACCATCTTAGTGTTCAAAATAAGATTGGAAATATTGTATTCTTAAACATTTAATATGAATGAAATGCAACATCAACAAAATCATATTTGGTTTAAAGGGGAAAACTTGAAAATAAAGCACGTAAATGCCATTAAGTATATACTGAACGAAACTTCTAAACCGCCAGTTAACAAAACACATTTTTCAATATAACTCATTTATTATTAAACTGTTTAAAATGATATTTGACACAGTATATTTGGGCACATGTATGCGTTGATTGAACATAACACAGTTTGTTTCAATAAGCGTGTTCATTTATGCGTAACGATAGAGTACTTATACCGGTTTTGCACGTGACACACAAATGCTAAATGTTTTTCGCCATGTATGTACTCGTAGTTTCATCGTTTTATTTTATCACAAAAATGCCAACGTTTGAGTTGTATGAGTATAAAGTAGAGGGGTCAGGCTGTGGGTTCAATCAAAAACGGGGCCTCGCTGAGACTGATTCATAATTTATCATAAAGTTTGACATGTTTTGATAGAGCCGAAAGTTTACACCACAACATGTTGGTCATTTTTCATTTTTGCACTCGAATGACGAGAAAATTCGACAAAAACTGAGTTTTACGTACATTATAAAATGTCCTGTACTATATTGCGGTGATGTACAAATGCCGCATTGGAACGTCGGAAGAGTTGAGATTGATGAGCAGTAAACGGTTAATGGGTGACGGATGTTTCAACACTTTTGAAGACAAAAACATTTCATCACCATAAACACATTTCTGTGTTCTTTAAGGCCATGTGGGCCTCCATAGGAGCACTAAATTGCATGAAAATTGCTACTTTATTACAAAATAAACACGATAGTTTTCAATAATATGTCCATTTACAGCACCAGAAAGCTTCAGTAATACTGTGGACAAAAATATGTCATCTCCATAAAGCATTCTTGTGTTGTTTTATGTCATATGGGCTTCCATAGGAACATTGTGGAATACATGAAAATTGCTACTTAATAAAAGCGAAACCCGAAACTGTTCAATAATGTCCATTTATAGCACCATATAGTTGGTGTTTTTACTTTAGGTCCCTGGAATACTCGGTTTTTAAACGATGAGTTCAAATTCTAGCGTTTGTGTGAAAATGAAATGTGATGGTGCCTTTATACAGTCTATCAACTGAGCATGTTATTTTCAATTTATGAAAATGAAATTTTGACAGGCTCTGTTTAATTGAATTTTCCATATTGAGTGTAAATTTTAGTCATGTATGTATCATATATTTTAAGATATATGACAAAATGTCGAGTGGCGGTTTGGAAGTTTCGCTTAGTATATGTTTTAGGAATCATGTAAATAGGATAATTGATACCTATTTATTATTCATAACTAAATTGTTTCAAAAAGCTTAAATGATTCTTTAAAATCTGTGTCACTACCAAGTTTAGCTTCTTTTTATGCATCAAATGGCGTTAGATAACATATACAAGACATTTTCTTTCACCACTAACAGCTCAATTAAAAAAAAAGCACGCAGTAACATAGTCAAATCCGTCACACATTGTAAAAGCCATCAAATATATTCATTTATAAACCGTTATTCGTTACAGCAGCTATATTTAAAACAATAAGGCACAAAATATACCTTAAACTCTAAAAAATGTAAGATATTCCAAGCAGAAGTCCAAATCAAGAAGTGAAACATTAAATATACCTTTCTTCGGTGTCATATGAAACAAAACTGTAAAAGTTTGTGGAAATAGTAATGATTTCTAACTCTGATTTAGCACCCGCCTTAGCTATCCTTGGGGTTATAATTTAGTATCTACAGCGTTTCCGCTTTTGAAAAAGAGTATTATATATGTTGGTAATGTATATTACAAAACTATAAAGATCATTATTTTAATCATTGTGTTGCCTGGTTCTACACGTTTGTGAAGCAATGAAACAGGACAGCATTTTATCTAAATTACCATTTTAATACTTTAGAAACAGACACATGTCTCATGTCTGTTAATAAGTTGGAAAAGCCCCCCTGCATTGTCAGTATTGTAGACATTTCTAAATGACTAGACTTCGATAATCAGGACCTTGAGCAAACACCTTTCTAGAATAGGTATTGATTGATCATATATTCCAGAATGTTTGCAGACGTTTGCTTTTTAGCTATATAGCTTATCAGCATACTTTAATGTTTGTTTTATTCAGCAGGACACTATTTATTTTTTACACTCACAATAAGTAAACATAACAACCGCCATTCAGTCCTTAAAACTAACTAATTAATACCCATAAAACATGTACCAATCTGTTAAACGATGCTATATTTATGGTATATTGATAGTTCATGTAATCCATACTTATGCTACTTTCAAAAAATACTTTCAGATAGTATACTCAACAAATGCTATGCTGTATCATACTTACATATAGTGCAATTGGCAATAGAGATAATGTTATCACTATCTGAGATGTATCATGATACTTGCACAAATCGAAAGAAATACACTTTCTTATGCAGACGTTTGATAAAAAAGAGTGACAGATAAATTAAACATGCATACATACTATTTGTTAAGTCTATGCATAAAAATTTCTTAACATGACATGTAAATCTATTTTTGTGTAAGTAATGATACTAACTATTGTGCCTTCTCTATTGTCCATATAATTATTATTTTATTAGCACAGTAGATAATTTAATGTATGCCTTTTTGTCTCTATACCATGATGTGGTTACAACTCATCTATTATTTAACGCACATAAAATGAATCAAGTGACAGGATTCCTGCAACAGTTGGTTTAAAATGGGGTCCAATGACTGCTATGGTATATGATAGAACTTAACATCAGCTAATTGTTGAAACTAAGTTTGATCTTATGACTGCTGTTTTTTTTCTAAGATATTGTTATTCCTATTAACATTCTGATTAAAGAGACTAGGTCTGCAACTATGAACATTTTTCGATTTTTTTTTTTATTTTCTTTTTAAATCGTTTGTAAAAGTAGAATTAAGTTATGTTTTCACAATAATTCTGTTCACTATAGCTGAAAACTGCACGGAAAAGTGAATTATCTTATAAAATATGGTGTGTTTTCTCTTCTTGGTAATTATTTGCGTCCCTCCAATAATTATAGACAACTAATTTTAACATAAATACCGTTGTTTTGATACTGATAAGTTGTTAAGATTTACGAAATTGGTAAAATGTATACCCGAATTTTAGTTTTTTTTACTGTGTTCTTGAAAAATAGAAACATTAGTTCTAAAATTAAAAGATCAAAAGTTACAGACTATGCAGCTTTAACGTAAATAATCTTTTAAACGGTAATTTAATGTGTCCTAGTTAAATTTGGCTTAAACATTTTCTCTCTGTTGAAATGTTATAAAGTAAATTTGGTATCGTAAATTACAACTGAAGAAATCTAGATTTCTTGGATAGGTCACTGCCTTGCCATGTAAAGCCCATCCTTTTGGATGATTTCTCCAATTTCAACGGCAATAATTCATTTTGAATAACCCATTCAGTTTTAAAGTTTACATTGCTTTGACGAATGATTAGTAGTGTTAAGTTAAAAGGACTATCAGTAATATTAATCAAACAATAAAAGCCATGTTAAAAATGAGCTGAAATTAAAGTTCACAGCTAGAATAAATTCAAAAGTCACCTTCTGAGTTTTGATATATGCATAAATAGATGTGGCTTAAAAAAATTGCATAAAAGAGCCACTCTCTTAAAGAATAAATGATAACAAACACTTATGTTTCCTTAAATTTAACGAAATTTCATTCTGATTAGGAATTAAATTTGTTTATTATAGTAGAAACCTTTATGCATTTGCGAGAATGAACTCTTGTTGCATTTTTTATGTTCACAAGTATGAGTTACCTCCCATACAACATTAATGAATCATTCCAGCCTCAACTGCGCATGCGTAGATTGTAGCCTTTTATTGCGCATGCGTAAAATTGGCCTTTTCTAAACCTCATGGTTGATGTCAGCTGCAGGAATTTGCGCTCAAAAAGAAATCAAGAGGAATCCGTTCTTATTTGCGGCAGATAAGTATTTAATTTGGTTTATAACAATGTATAATGAACAAGTCAGCGTCTTATGCTGCTCATTTTATTTATTTTTCATATTATATGAGTTTTACAAAGCATTATCGACAGGATCGGATGACGAGTGCATTGGTCTCAATTCCCTTTTTTCACCAGAGCTCATGGATGAATATCCACAGATCTCGCAATTTAACACACACACAGGCTAGCCTCATTGTCTCAATGCATCCAGATCTGTTGATTGTGGGGCGGATGCACGCTACATAGTGTTTAGACGGTCATGGCGAAACCAGTAAAAACCTTTAAATGCTATCAGAGGCTATAATTGTCGCTGCCAGCAGAAGCCCCGTCTCACATCCATTACGCAAACCATTAGCCCTGCTGCACGTTCAAGTAATAACTGGGGCCAGTGGTTTTATTACAGAAAAATACATGTATGGGGTCACGCCAGCATTTATCACGTTTTGTTTCTCGCTCGTCTGAATAGGTACAATTGTATAACCCTCATTATGAAAACTGGGGATTCGGGATCATTGACGGCTGGTCCGGAATTTTGGATTTTCATGGGGGGGGGGGGGAGTATGTATGATGTTCACTCCATTGCTTAGCGGCAAGTAGATCAACTACAACAGCATGTTTCCCAGTTAAAATGTCAGGACATACGTGAAATGTTATTGAGTATACATTCAATTTATGAGTTTTCAAGAGGATGCGAGATAATAGTGTCAACCTTACAGTGGCGTCACAAGGATAGAAAAGTGCATTTCAATTGGTATTGTAAACTTTGCACGCATTTGGGTGAAATTGCGCCATTGGCCATTTATATGATACATTTAAACATAGTGGGTACAATTGCGTTGACACGCATTTGTACAATTTACGTGCATTTGAAGGAGACTCGGGCCACTGATCCATTTATATTACTCATCATTATTTAGAGCTAGCATAGTGTACATATCCCTGCAGCCAAATATTATCGGTCCCTGGAAGAATTATTCACTATTCTCTATTTTATTTTAGGCAACATTGTAAAAATATTATTGGGATCAATGTATTACCATATTCAATCAAGTGGTCGCACAGTTGGTTTTAAAGTTATATACCTCTACATATAAATGAGTCATATAACAGGAAATGGTGCATTTGTGCACTTCATAAAAAATAAAAAGTGCAAGTACAGGTGCACACGATATACAGTCAACCCTCTTTAAAACGACACTGTCTGTCCCCAAATAATTTGACGTTAAACAGAATTCTGTTGTATTGAATTCGCATTTAAGCTAAAGTGGTACATTTGTGCAAATACAATTGACGTTGTAAAGAGTTTTGCTGTTATAAAGAATGTCGCTGTAAAGAGTTTTCACTGCATATAGGATTTTAACACAGTTTTACGTTGCAGGAAAGATGCCTCCTCGTAAAAGGAAATCCGAAAGGTTACAAGAGTTACAGAAGGCGGTAGAGACAAAGCGTGGCAGGTCAGCCACTACCACATACGATGTTGACACACAGCCCAATCCCTCAACCAGTTCGGAAGCAGTCAGCATGGCACCTATAGCTACTCCTTCACAGGATACGGGCCATGAACCCAACGCTGCCACAAGTACGCCAGCCAATCACACCACTAGCCAGACGGTTCCACCAGCAATTATACAGGCACCAGTCAGGGACAGTGCGCCCCCCCTGTCCTCAGGTGTGCAATCTGCCATTTCACACATGAATAACACAAAGGGTGAGTTAGACCCATTACCTATGTGTACCTACAATGACTTTGATATATTTATATCTGAGAATACAAGGCAAAAAATATGGAATTTAGAATATGTCGATCTGGCATTATTGCTAAAACAAAATTTCTGCCCTAGTTATGATACTCCAGGCACATTAACTGTTATTAATAACCAGTTATCTATAAAGGCAGGCACACCAAGAATCAAAGTGCCTGTCAATAGTATAGAGCTATGGACTGATGCATTTATTAATTTTACGATGGTTTTTGGATTAAAGCACAAAGAAAAAATAACTGAATTGTTAAAGTACATGACAATCATCAGAGGTGCAGCATCAAGTAATCCATTACACCGTTGGGCTAACTATGACATGCAGTTCAGGTTGCGCATGTCCAAAGACCCTAGCAGGTCATGGGATACAATTGACGGTCATTTATGGCTATCTTGTGGTTTATCTGGTGACCTTGCTGCTAGCACAATATCAACAGGTCCCTGTTACGAATACAATTTTAAAGGGTTTTGTACAAGAGTGAACTGTAATTACTCGCACACATGCATTAAATGCAAAGTTCAACACCCAGCAAGTACTTGTAACCTATTTAAAGAATCTAAATTTCAATCAACATATAAGAATGCTAGGTTTTCAAACAACCCGTATAATGCTACATTTAGGTCGGCTGCACCAGCCGTTAACCCTGTGCAACCAAATCATCAGCAAAATACACAAGTAGCTGCACCTGTGTTTTCTCCGGTTCAGCAAAACTTTCAGCCAAGGCATGTCAATCATTTTTCCAGGCCAGCCAATCCTAGGCAGCAGGGTGCACGTCCCTTTCGCCCCTCAAATTTTCGCTCCCAAGGAAGATATATGGGCCCTAGGTCGAACACCTATTAATGTTGAACGGCTCAAACAACTTTTGGTTGAATACCCAAATCGGTCAGACGCAGCCTTTTTATCTGACGGTTTTGAGTTTGGATTTAAGCTACATTTTGAAGGTCCACGCATCTCTTTTGAATGCAAGAATCTAAAATCGGTCACACAAAATGAACAGTTGGCAAAGCAAAAGCTTCAGAAAGAAGTTTCATTGGGTAGAATGGTTGGTCCTTTTTTGAAAAAGCCAATATCTAACCTGCGTTGTTCACCCATTGGTTTGGTCCCCAAGAAGACAGGAGGTTTTCGGTTGATTACACATTTGTCATATCCCTCTGGTACCAGTGTAAATGACTGTATAGATCAAACATTTGCATCCGTTAAATATTCCAACTTTGACAATGCAATAGCAATGATAAAAAAATTAGGCAAAGGAGCCCTTATGGGAAAATTTGATATAAAGGGTGCTTTTAGACTACTAAGAATTTTTCCTGGAGACTTCCCATTACTAGGAATCAAATTAAGCAACCATTATTACATTGATAAAATGGCTCCAATGGGGTTAAAAATTTCATGTGCTGCTTGGGAAGCTTTTGCAACTTTCCTGAATTGGCTTATTAAGCAAAGATCTGGTCCGAATAACGATTGTGTTGATCACTACTTAGATGACTATATTTTTGCTGGCCCTGGGCTTTCAAATAACTGTTTGTGTTTGATGCAGCAATTTTCGCTTCTTTGCAAGGAACTAAACATACCCATTGCTACGGAAAAAACGGTCTGGCCATGTACTTGCTTGACATATTTGGGTTATCAATTGAACTCCGTTACATTTGAAATAAAGATGCCAGAGGATAAAGTGCAGCATACTTTACGTCTCATTGAAAAGGTTTTGGCTGTAAAGAAAGTAACACTTAAGGAAATGCAATCCTTGACAGGATCCCTAGCTTTTTGTGCGAAGGCCATGCCTTCTGCTAGGGCCTTTATTCGACGAATGTACGCAGCAATGTCTGGTGTTAGGCAACCCTACCATCGGATTAGACTCTCTAAAGGCATAAAAGAAGACCTTAAAATGTGGCAACAGTTTTTGTCAAAATTTAATGGCATCTCATATATGTTAGATGATGAGTGGGTATCGTCTACCAGTTTGAAACTACAGACTGATAGTGCAGGTGGGGCAGAACTTGGCTGTGGAGTTTATTTTGATGGTCACTGGTGTCATTTGTCTTGGCCTGAACGTTGGTCTGAAACTGGTTTGCTTAAAGATATAACATTCTTAGAATTGGTCCCAATTGCGTTAGCAGTTTGCTTATGGAAAAATCAGTTTCAAGGTAAGCGGATACAATTTTATTGTGACAATATGGCGGTAGTACATATATTAAATTCTAAAACAGCTAAGGTAGAAAGGGTTATGGAGCTTGTTAGGGCAATCGTTAAATGGTCATTGCTGTATAATTTTCACGTCAATGCCCTGCATGTTAGTTCTTCGGATAATGGAATAGCTGATTCTGTTTCTCGAAAACAGTGGCAAAGATTCAAGAGCCTGGCCCCAGCAGCAGATGCACAGCCCACACCAATTCCTACAGAGTTTTGGAACCTCTTGGAAGCGAAGTTGACCGTTTGATTAGTGCATCCTTGGCTGACAATACGGTAAAGTCATATGCAACAGCAGTTTCCAAATTTGATATGTTTCGTTCTCAGTACAACCTTTCAAACTCATGGCCACCTATGATTGATGACTTGATAAATTTTATAGCATATCTATCAACACAGGGTTACAAGTCTTCTACTGCAAGATCATATGTGGCTGGTATTTCGTTTTATATAAGGATAAATAATTGGCCTGATCCCTCAGAATCATTTGTAGTAAGGAAAATGTTAAAAGGATTTCAGAGGATAAGCCCAGTTAAAGATACGAGGGCTCCTGTTACACTTAAGATGCTACTTTCTTTTCCATTATCTTTGAAAAATGTCACATCTTCATCATATGAGGCTCTTTTATTTTCTACAGCCTTTTCAGTGGCTTTCTTTGGTTTTTTAAGAGTTGGAGAAATGGTAGCAGATAGTAAAACCAGCGACACTTCACGTATCATACTTATCTCTGATGTAGCCATACTTAGCGGAAATATAAGTATTACATTACGCTTTTCAAAAACAGATCAGTTGGGTAAATCAGTGACACTTGTTTTCTACCCTTGCGAGCAAAAACAAATTTGTCCTGTTTCTTTAATTAAACGCTACATGCAAGTTAGACCTAAGATCCAAGGCCCACTTTTTTGCCATTATAGTGGTGAACCATTGACTCGGTACCAATTTGCTACAATACTGCAAAAAGTAATTCGATTCTCAGGTTTTGATACGCTGTCAACTGTTAAATGTCATTCATTTCGAATTGGCGCAGCAACTCTAGCAAGTTCTCAAAACGTCTCTGATGCACTGATTAAGGAAATGGGCCGATGGTCTGAACAAAGCTCGTCTTACAAAAGATACATTAGGTTAGATAAGATCAAAGCTTGAAGACTCATATAAGTTGCTCTTTAATTGTATACTAATCTTACCAAGCTTTTCAGATTCCACCATGATTTGGTTTATTGGTTCATCACTCATTAGCAAGGCATACCAGCATGTGAAATCCAGACCCTTGGGAGATAATCTTGGTTTACAGCACTACGGGTATAACGTCATTTGGGTTGGCCATCCTGGCTTGAAGTTTACACAAGTGTCCAATTTATGTCATAGTTTAATAAATGCTAATCCAAGGAGTCCTCCTGCATACCTTATAATTCATGCAGGAGGTAATGACATTGGTTGGATTAAAGGAGGTGTGTTAAGGCAATTTATAAAGGATACCATTTATTACTTGCAGGCACTGCTTCCATATACTTGTATAATTTGGTCTTGTATCTTGCCTAGAATAAAGTGGCGCTACTCAAGTAATACCAAAGCAATGGAAAAAATCCGCACTAGAATCAATAGGGAAATTATCAGAGCTATTGTAATGAATGGCGGTAAAGCCATTAAGCATCCAGATTTCGATGATAAATCCCCAGGGCTGTTTGAGGATTCTTGTCATCTGTCATTTATTGGAAGGGACTTGTTTCTGAACACATTCCAAGTTGCCTTGGATACTTTTATAAATTACCCAGATGTTAAAGTTTACCCATCAGATACCTAGGTTTCCTTATAAAGGCCATGGCGGTTGGTTTCAACTTAATAGTGGCGGTGGCCGAGTGGCTGCACTGGCAGTGCATCCACTCGTCCATTGGCGCAAGTTGAAAACTACTGTGTCAACCTCTGTTGAGAACTGGTATTCTTTGCTAGCTGTCTAGACCAAAGTATAATAAAGACAGTATTTCTTTGCTTGTCAACTGCTGTTCAGCAGTTTGATCGTCTGATTTCTTAAATTCATGATTTGGTTGCGTACCCCACCTAATCATGTAACATTAAGTGGTGAAATATTAAAATTTGGTTGATACATTTATCAGGTTGGTAATAGTTGATAAAATGACTTGTTGACAGTTGATATTTGATGGTGTTAAAACAAATGTCCTCGTTGTAAAATAACGAACTATCATAGTTGTTTGTGGAAAATTGTGAATTATGGAAGTTGATATATCCATAAACAAATGTTATTAAATAACCGTCATGGCCAATTTAAATGCCAACATTGAATAAATAATTATTTGTGAAGTTTTGCTTTTTTGTCATCTATAATAACGAAATTTCATTCTGATTAGGAATTAAATTTGTTTATTATAGTAGAAACCTTTATGCATTTGCGAGAATGAACTCTTGTTGCATTTTTTATGTTCACAAGTATGAGTTACCTCCCATACAACATTAATGAATCATTCCAGCCTCAACTGCGCATGCGTAGATTGTAGCCTTTTATTGCGCATGCGTAAAATTGGCCTTTTCTAAACCTCATGGTTGATGTCAGCTGCAGGAATTTGCGCTCAAAAACCCACCTCAACCCACCCAGTTACATCCAAATAAGGATTATACTAAGATATGCATATATATGTATGAATTTATATGTGTATGTTAGACATATAGATGGATACATATATGTATGTGAGTCTGTATGTCGGTAAAATAATTGTAACGGAAGTCCCCTTGCTGCTTGCTTTTCTTTCTTTTCCAGGTGTATTGCATATATACATTAATGAGTGTGGTGTCCACTTTACTTACACCTGAAACATGTCATGACGGTTATCAGCATCGAAACAGATTATCAACGCTATGTAGAAGATGTTAACCAATATTTCTGGGAATGCGTACACACCTTAAGGCGCAAGTTGAAAACTACTGTGTCAACCTCTGTTGAGAACTGGTATTCTTTGCTAGCTGTCTAGACCAAAGTATAATAAAGACAGTATTTCTTTGCTTGTCAACTGCTGTTCAGCAGTTTGATCGTCTGATTTCTTAAATTCATGATTTGGTTGCGTACCCCACCTAATCATGTAACATTAAGTGGTGAAATATTAAAATTTGGTTGATACATTTATCAGGTTGGTAATAGTTGATAAAATGACTTGTTGACAGTTGATATTTGATGGTGTTAAAACAAATGTCCTCGTTGTAAAATAACGAACTATCATAGTTGTTTGTGGAAAATTGTGAATTATGGAAGTTGATATATCCATAAACAAATGTTATTAAATAACCGTCATGGCCAATTTAAATGCCAACATTGAATAAATAATTATTTGTGAAGTTTTGCTTTTTTGTCATCTATAATAATGTTACGTAAACAACATTTTATTCTTTATATTCATAAAGGAGTAATGCTGTCTAGATTGCAAGCAAAGTTTCTTCTTTCTATAAGTGAACATGACTAGGAAATTTCACAATCACAGACTCCTGACTGACCCACTGCATCTTAAACAAGGGACACGGAACACAGATATATACAATATAGTTAAAGTGAAGCAACCAGCTCTCTTCCTTGTCAAAATGATTGCTGAACTAGAAACATATTAGAAAACAAAGGCCAGATACAAAAGTCCCACAACCAATAGGAACAAAAGCAAAGAAAGTTTCCAACATCCACACCTCATTTCAGAAATTCTTAGATAGTTTATCATAAATGAATCTGATTTGATAGAACAGATATGTTATTTACTATTTTATAGATTGTGGTGAATGTAAACAGGTTCGACACAAAGCTTTGGCTGCTTCTGAATAGCTTATTAGATGTTTTTGTTCAATTTAAATAAAAAATGTGCAAATATCTAAATTTGTTTTAGGTTTTCAGGCTTAGTTGTATATGGAAAACGGTTGAGACAAATATATAATCATGATATATATTTATTTTATTAATAGTTATATATGTTACTTTAGCAAATTTGACTGAACAAGCTTAAGGAAATGTATCCTAGTTGAGATCTTGCATCAGACTAATCATTTTATAAGTTTAAAAATTAAATAACATAACATAGAAAAGTTAACAACACTGTGTTTTGTTTTAAGTCAAGAAGTATACCATTTCTTAAAAGAAAAAAAGTTACAACCATATACACAGTCTCCTATTCAGTTCTGATAACTTCTTATTTTGGAACAAATGCTCTTTTTATGCCTATCAAACACAGCTACCCCCCCCCCCTCTTTTCAATGAAATAAACTTTCCAGTGATGTAAAATTTAAGCTATTAAGCAATATTTGTTTGTTTTCAACTTTGTTTTATACGTTACATAATGAAACTCGAACAACAAAATGATATTTTACCTCATAAATGTTGTTAAGTATTACTCTGAAGTCGTTGATACCAAAACAATTATCGTAGGGTGTTTAAAAGCTAACAGAAAAAAAAATTGCATGCTTATTTTCAAACTTAAGATGTTCTAAACTTAAATAAAGTTTTATCTATGGTCATCTAATTAAACAGCTTATAACTGACAAAGTATTTATGTTAGAACGTATTTGTTTGCAGTTTTGAAGTGGTCAGTTACCGCTCTTTTAAATACATGTTATCTTGAAGTTGAACACACATTGAAATTTTTTTCAAATAAAACTTTTTTACAAAATTTCAATAATTTTAAGGGTAAAGTTGAAAATGTAACGTATATGACATTATAATGGACCCAAACAGCTTTTAAAAACATCAATATGTGTAGAGAATAGCATTTTCTTACAGATTGTATAAATGTTTTGTTCAAAAATATTTCAACTTCTACCTAAATAGACTTAATTACATAGTTTTATTTTTTAGAAAATGAGGGGTAACGTATAAAACTCACTGTTACAGGTATGTTTGCAAGACTTAAATTGAGTGCAATATCTGGTTTCATACTGCCTATACTATGTACTAAATGATAAATTAAGTGAAAACTCTGCTAAAAAGGGGGCATACCTAATTGCTTATTTTTGACATTTTAACCCTGTCTCCTCTACTATTACAAGTTTCCAATGCCCAACTTTGCAAAGTGCAATAACTTAAAAAGAGTAAAATATTTTTTTTTAGTCAGGTAATCTACTCATTATCCTCTATCAGCTGACAAAGTTTTAAGCTACAAGCTGTAATAGTTTTTGTGATATCTTGACTACAAGTTTTCAATGCCAAAATTTGCAAAGGGCAATAACTAAGAAAAATAAAATATTTTTTTTTTATAATTTTCATCAGATTCTTCTGTCAACTGACCATGTTTAAAGCTGCTAGCTATAATAATTTTCGATTACATGTATCTTCATTAAAGTTTTCAATTCCCAAATTTACAAAGGGCAATAACTTGAATAAAAAATAATTTAAAGTTTCACCAGGTAATCTACGCATCATCTTTTACCAACTGACCATGTTTGAAGCTGTTAGCTATAATAATTTTCAGATATCTTGATTACAAGTTTCCAATGCCTAAATTTGCAAAGGGCAATAACTTGAAAAAATGAAATAACTTTTTTTTTAATTTTCACCAGGTTATCTACTCATTATCTTCCTTCTATCAGCTGACTAAGTTTGAAACTACTTGCTGTAATAGTTTTTGAGATATCTTGATGATAAGTTTTCAATGCCAAAATTTGCAAAAGGTAATAACTAAAAAAAATAAAATAACGTTTTATCTATGTTTCACCAGGTTATCTACTCATTATCTTTTATAAGCTGACCAAGTTTGAAGCTCCTAGCTGTTATAGTTTATGTAATATATTGATAAAAAAATCATTATGACCCTTTAAAAGTTTAATCTGTTTGAACCACGTTATAAAATGTGAAGAATTGGAATCGATTGCAAAATGCAGCAGATTTGGGGTGTTTTTTATCGATGTGAAGATTGCGCATGTATGCTACATATAATTTCACTACGTGCGCAAATTTCACAAAATGTGAAATATTGGTATGAAATATGTGACGTATTGGTACCAATTCTTCACGCTCTGTACCAAATCTTCACAGTGTGAAAGGATCATTGACACTTGCTATGGGTAAACGCCTATGGTTATCAGTAAAAATAAAAGTTTGTCAATCGTCCCTTTCTTCACCCTGAAGCTACCCTGACCTGAGTTCTTTATGGCTGTGAAATCCGTTTTCGATATTAAATGCTTCAAAGATGTAAAATTTTGGGTAGAACAATCAGTTTTACATTAAGATATATAGGAATCCGAAAACATTTTTTAAAATATCATTCCCCCCCGTGTGCCAGCAAAAGCTTTTGCATGAATATGTGTTACCATATTTTACACATTGTATTGAAGTGGCTTGCTGGCACAAGGGGGGGGAAAGATGTTCAGCAGCCCAAAAACCCAGGGCCTTAGCCCATAAAATGCCTTTTCTACCAAATAAGAAATTTATGACAGTAATGAGGTTCTATAGAACCAACCTCCTAAATTGCTTTGTATTCTGTGCTAGTTTAATATAAAGTACTTAAAGATTAAAAGTAGAATAAGCAAGGATTTTTGCATTTTTTCATAAGAAAAATCTCACTGTTATTAAATGACACATTATTTTGCAAACGTCCTGTACTTATCTATTTGCATGCTCGGGAATTGTTCATGATTTTATTTTCGTCTGCTGACTTTCTTCAACATTAAGTTTTTAAAAATAAACCACCCAGGACCACCATCAGAGTGTCAAAAGGTTTGGATCCAGATCAAGACCGAAATTCTATTGGTCTTCATCTGGGCTCAAACTGTTTGCAAAAGGCTATTGGCATACGACAAAATTATCCACTGGCATGCAAAGAGTTATAACAGGTAAATACTATAGTGTTCATTATATTGTCTTGTATAGGGATATACATGCATCATGTATATCATAAATATTAGGACACTTTAAATGCATTTCAACATGCTATGCCCTTTAAACAAAGCAAAAGTAATATTCAAAGGATCTAGTTAGAATCAGTTTTATACTTTTCAATGCTAAATGGGACACTTTCATTCCTTCAAAAATATTTATTTCTTTTGTTGTGCTTTCAGTTTTGTATTATTTACGGTACATGTAGTCAAAAATATACAGGTAACTTCTAAATTATCTCCCCAAAATCATTTTATTACAAAACATATTTTGTTTTTATAGCAATTTCATCAATTATCGTGATTCGTTAATACTCTGCATATGGTATGTTCAATAGATATCACCATGCATACCAAATAAATCAAGAAAACGTGCAGAAATCACTTTTAAAGCACTTTTTATTTTCATGAAATTTCAGACCCCCTCCCCTTTCTACCCGCCATAACTCTCGAGTGCGTAGAAATTTTGAAAATATTTTGCTAGCTGGCTCTTGCCATTAGATCCACCTATTATATTGATACTACATCCACCACACTAGAAGCTCAAAAGCAGCGTTCTGGGAATCAGAAAAATAGGCGTATAAGGCCCAAACCGTCAATGTTCCTTTGCGAAATGTGAAATTGGCGGTTCAACAGAGCACCCCTATATGCTGTAATTTATAATGTAACAGTAACTTGTAACTATTCGGTCTCGGCATCTTCTTGGGTTATATAGGTTGACCTTGTTTTACTATATGACAAGGTTTCGACAAGGATGAAGAAAATGAAATGAAAAATGAAGGCGCTAGAGTGGTCACAACATTATACCGCTTAATTTTAGAGGCTCAAGGGCAACTAACTCTGTAGCTGGTGGTTGGATGTGGCCGGAAATCAAACGCATTCAAACTTTTATGGGTGTCCTTGTTACCTGCAAGAATGAGGAAGATCCATTTACAAATGAAGGTGCTAGAGTGGTCACAACAGATCTTTGATTGTAAGTCTATGCAGGTTTTTTATAATGCTAAAGGGAAGTTAACTCAACCGTCTGCGGTTGGTTCAATTTTAATTTTCAAAAAATCATCCAAGCTTTTATGATTGTCCTTGTTACCTGCAAGAATGAAGAAGATCCAATCAAAAATGAAGGCGCTAGAGTGGTCACTACAATATTACATTATCCGTCATTTTTTTAGATGCTCAATAAGTTATCGGATCTTGACGAGAGCTTTTATAGTTGTCCTTCTTATCTGCAAGTATAAATATGATCTATTAAAAATTGTAATCACTAGAGTGGTCACAACATTTCTCCCATTATAAGACTATGGGGATTTTTAAGACACTCAAGGGCAGCTAACCGCACAGTCCAAGATCTGATCTGCCCCAATTTCGAACCAATACAAGCTTTTATGGTTGACCTTGTTACCAGCAAGAATGAAGAAGATCCAATCAAAAATAAAGGCACTAAAGTGGTCACAACATTATCAATTGATTTTTCAGACGCTCACAGGCAGCTAACTTCGAAGTCAGTGATGGAATCTTGCCAAAATTTAAATCCATCCAAACTTTTATGATTGGTCTTGTTATCTGCAATAATGAAGAAGATGGATTCAAAAATGAATGCACTAGATTGGTCACAACATTTCTCCAATTATAAGTCTATGGAGATTTTTCCAGACGCCCAAGGGCAGCCAACTCAGTCCCTGGTCAGATCTTGCCAAATTTCAAACCCATCCAAGATGTTATGGTTGTCTTTGTTACCTGCAAGAATAAAGAAGAACCAATCAAAAATGAAGGAGCTAGAGTGGTCACAAGGTTTTCTACATTATAATCCTATGGGAGCTATCTGTTGCCATGGAAACCAGAGTTCTGATCCGATCTAGCCCAAAACCTAATGTAGCCAATCCCTCACCCCAATGAAGCTCCAAATGAAATTTGATTATGATTGGCCAGCTGGTCTTAGAGATATTCTTGTTTGAGAGTGTGAACGCGAGGACGGACAGACGCCGGCTTGAGTCCCATCCTATAAGCTCACCCTGAGCCTTTGTCTCTGGTGAGCTAAAAAAAAATATGTAATAGGGGCCCACCCAGGAATCGACCCTGGTCCACTGGTTTGAGAGTCTAACGTGCTTACCACTAGGCTACGAGGTCAGATCATGTGCTGCCTAAATAAACCGTATATATTGGACACACAATCCGAGTACCGGCCATATTTGTATTAGCATACACGGCATAAACTTGATAATTTTGTATATCGTTTGATTTCCCAAGATCTATTTATCAGTATTTGGTACTGAGACTGTGTGTGTGTTTCTATTTTCCAATACATGGGCAATGTATCATGATTGACAGACAATCAAATCAAATCAAATGATTGTAATAAAATAAAGTAACTGGTTCCCAGCAATTAATTTACCCATTGACAGCCAGAACGATAGAATTTCACATATTAAGCCAGGATGTACTCAGCCAAGGCAAGCCTCAGACACCAACTTAGATCAGTATAGTTTAGACATTTTAACATTTATTAGAAGGATAAATACCCCATCTGGGTGTATTAAACAGGGAAAGTCTTTATTTTTCCGTACAGTTGTATTTTAATCATTTTATATGGGCAGTTGAAATATCCCAAAACGAGGACTTTAGCACAAAACGCCCGCAAATGATAGGAGCAGCTGCAAATAATGAACAAACAACAACAGAATCACCGCCTTAGAAACGATTGTTCAAAGCTGAGTAATTTCATTTTTCCTATCAATTTTCTAAAACTGTTTTCCTAAATTTCCATCAGCTCTCCAAAACCAAATCTCTGTCTCATAGCTTACGTCTAACCATTCCAGTTTTGGTTACCAACAATTATTAATTTCTAATCTCAGTATCTACAGTAATGAACATTAATGCCCGCTGTATATATCAGTCATTATACAACAGGTATCTGAACGGAAGAAAAACAACAACAGCCAAAAACATGCTGATCATCATACGTTTGAAAGTTTATTGAGGGTCTATACTGTAGATGGAAGTCGACCGTGGACATTGAGTCTGAGCGACGATGTCAAGTCGATATGTCAATTAAAATGATTCAGTCACGTGCAAGATGTAGATTGGTTAGTTCTCTCCCCGCCTACTGTGTAAAGTTATTAACCGCGACACTTCGAACCGGTGACAAGGCAGGAAATTGTGTAATATATATGCAACACTCCATTTGTGGTGTCTAATGTCACAATATACAAAGCCTTCAAGACAGAAATTTCGAACTGTCTTGGTGATATTATCTCTTAATTGTCCGCAAATAGATTTGTCGTTTTAACTTTGCCTGCTGGCGCTAATACCCTTGCATACAATTTTTTAAAGATCAGTTTGTCCCGAATGTGACAAAAAAGATTGCCGCCAATAACCCTTGCAAACAGTTTGAGCCCAGACCAGACCCAACCAAACGTCTGTAGCTGTCTGGTGATGTTCCTAAAATAGTCTTTATAATGACAAAACTATGCAAACTTATCCAGCATGCAAAGAGTTACTAGTTTCTATGAATACTTATGCAACATAATAAGGTCATTTCAAATCATGTCAGTGTCAAAAAATCTTTTATCTGGAGCTTGAAAAGGTTTTGAAATTAATACTGCTTTGATCTTAACCCTTAAAACGCCAATCATGACAAAATGCACTGTGCGCTTTTGTGATGTATTGCTTTCATTTTAGGGAGAAAAGATACCTTGATACTTCATATGAATCGTCTACCAGCAGACAATTCAAATGAAATGTCATTCCTTATTTGGTTTCTAAGACAGAGTGTTGTTTGATTAATACGGTCAGCTTTATTATCCCTTAAGAAATGTGTGATTACTGCAAGCACAATATTTGTACACAGACCCAGGAGAGAATTTATTGAATACATGATACGTTTATATGCTGGGGAATAAGGTATATATACGAGGCAGTTAAATCTGTGCACCAAGCTACACAACACGGAGCCTGATATTTGTGGTATATGACACGCCAAAAGCATCTGTATTTTCGGAGCACTGACACGTTACGTATACAGTGACCTTTCCCTTTTCACAAGGTAGGCGTTGCTTTCCTAATATATGAATCCAATCAGGATCGACCATGTGAATTTGTGATGAGCTGCTGACAATCGTTGTGCTCGCGCTCGTGAATCGGTTTGTCCATGGTCGTGTTCCAACGGCAGTAGAATGCCTCTCATTGACATAATGTTAATGAAAGAAAATAGACGTTTCCAAACCACGCCCAGAATATCACTCAAAATTCATCTGATAGTGTATAACTGACCAATGCAATGACGACTTTGCACTTGACAAAGTCACACTAACAAAACCGCGCGTGTTCAACCTCCCACAATTAATCCGAGGTTAACATTACAGGTAATGCATGCTGGGTAATTTTTCAAGCGTTTTGTAGACTGCTGGTGTTTTTGTTTGTTTTTCAAAATCATCTTTATCGTAAAATCCTTTCAGGAATACCGTCATTATATATATTCAGGAAAGAATTTTCAAAATTTTTTTATCTTAATTCTGCAATTTCCTTAGTTCTTAGTATCACAGAGAATTAATAAGAAATGTCTTGTAGATAGGTTATGAAGCAAAATGTGGAGATCACTCGACGTCTGATCAGATAGTAACAATAAAATAATAAAATAATGCATCATGTTATCATGAAAGTCCTACATCACAGATCACTCTTCATACTTCACAGTTTGGACTTTATAATTTATAGTTCGCTGAACAGTAACAGCTATACTGTAGAGAAGCATAAACTTTACACTTCAGACATAAAAAACCTCTAATGCTATAGGGCATATTAAAGCCGGTATCTTATGGTGATTTAAGCCCCGTTCTCACTGTCCCGGTTTAAGGTGCCAGTTCATCCCGGTTTGATGATCCGGGATGAACCGTGATTAACCGTGTCACAACCGTGGCGGCACCGTGGACAACCTTGGAGATCCGGGATGAACCGTGTTGAACCGGCTCATGTCCCCGGTTGTTTTAAAATTGTTTTAAAATGTTTAAAACAACCGGGACTCACAGGGAGTAACCGGGAAGGCTGTCAAATACCGTGATAAACCGGGAAGACGCCGGGAGCAACCGTGTCTCCACCGGGACGGCGTCGGGGCGATACCGGCGCAATTCGGGAGCATCCGTGTCTCCACCGTGTTAAACCGTGCGGTTCCACTGCCTATGTATATGTAATAAAATGCAAAATAAACATGAAAAGTCACTCCTGTTGCCCCTAAAATGAAAGTGGATTCATCAAAATGATAAGGATGGGAAAGTCCATTCGTCACAAGTTGGTTAAATTGTCAGCAGTACAAATGTGCTCATTTACAAAGCTTATGAATAAATGCACTTATAGTTACTGAAGAGTTAAGCCAAAATGAGCCACGACATGAGATTTCCAACAATGTGGTAGTTGCCATTAGCAAAGCCTCAGATCAGCCTGCGACTAGGCGCAGTCTGATCAGAGCCTTTGCTAGTCGCTTGATTATTCTATGACTGTTAAGCTACTGACCGAACAACTTTAAAGCTGAATTGGGGACTGCACAGGCTTGTCTGAGTCTACACTTCTCAAAATATCACACTGTTGGAAATTACATGCCCCGCTCAAAGTGTTTATATATTTTTACGAAAAAGCAAGACAATCTGGGCCTAGAATTACAATGTATACTTAAAGTTAAGGAGTACTTAAGTTAAGTATTGAATTTCCAGAATGCGAAAAAATAACGTTTCCAAACTGATTAAAACCCAAATAGTTTCATTTTTTCTGTAGATCACAATGATATCTTTGACCATGAGTTCTGCATCGGTCTTGGCAATTTATTAAGCATTTAATGTACATGTTGAAGTAGCAATACTTAAATTAAGTCTTCCTTAACTTTAAGGAGGCATTGTAATTCTGGGCCCAGATCAACAACATTCTGCTTCTGCTTATTTGTCATGCAAATGAGCTGCGAGGTTACTAGGCATTTGCTTTCGCTACACAGATCATGATTCCGCTATACTCGTATATGGCTGTGCAGTCCAATTTGTGTCATAACTGTTATGCGATAGAGACAGAAGAAAACTGATGTTACTCCACGTTTTATCCTGTTTTTTTTAGTGTAGAGTAGCACAGGGACGCAACCGTGGCCCTACCGGCTTGTAACCGTGGCGCAACCGGCAGTTACCGGGGCATCACCGTAAACAACCTGGGTAACACCGGGGTATACCGGCACGAACCGTGGCTCCACCGTAAGTGCTCCGTGGTGAACCGAGGATCAACCGGCGTCTTGCTTTCTCGAGAACCGGGGCTATACCCGGGAAACATCGGCAAGGTGAGAACGCAATTTATTTTTTATGAAATGTGTCCCGGTGCATCACGGTATACCGGCTGTTCTGCATCGGGATGAACCGTGGCTACATCGGCACAGTGAGAATGGGGCTTTAGATTCAAAAGAATTGTTGAAAATCCTAATTTTAGCGATCAATTCAGAAAGATAATCAAACAATATAACCATGGATATCCTGCGACAGTCTTCATCTAGCTGGTTGTATACCCAATCACGATTTAGAGCCATGGTGTCACCTTTCGTGTCTTAAATTGCACGACGGTGAGTCAGGCTTCAAACTCAATGACGGGCCTGGCGTAAAGCTTTTATCCGTAAGTTGAAGCTTCTATGATCCACTATGCGAGCTAGACAAATTTTGTATTTTAACAACAACATAATATAGGGCAAAGATTTGGTACCAGTAAAATGCAGTTAAGCTCCCCAGTGGCTTATGCTGCTGTCCGTGCTGTTGCTGTTTATTCATTGTTTATTTTGCTCCAATTAATTGTGGGGTCTAGTGTTTGGTCCTTTTTTTGTTTAAGAAATAGATCAGCTCAAGCAGTGATTTGTTGAGTAATAATTCACTGTTTGGAGGTCAGTTGTAAAGAAGATCAAATCACGAGCGCGCAGCGCGAGTGATTTATCTTTGTACAACTGACCGACAAACAGTGAATTATTACTCAACAGTTCACGCACTGGAGCTGATCTATTTCGATTCTAACACACAATAAACGACGAAAACACATTCGAAGTCTTCAGATTCTTCCAACTTTCCGCAATTGCACTGAAGAACTCCCGCCAATACTGAGACTACGTCTCATACGTTTACATGTAATTGTAACGTCTTTCAAGCGTAAAAACGACGTTACTCCGTCTAACGCCATGAATGACGTCATTTTCCAGTGACGTCAGCTATCACACACTTTAGCTGTAAAAAATTGTCCGATATATCACAGTTTGTTACCGTTGGCTCTATAGGCGAGGTGTGTTAGAATTAAGAAATAGATCAGCTCCAGCAGTAAATTGTTGAGTAATAATTCACTGTTTGGAGGTCAGTTGTAAAGAAGATCAAATCACGAGCGCGCAGCGCGAGTGATTTATCTTCGCACAACTGACCGACAAACAGTGAATTATTACTCAACAATTCACGCAATGGAGCTGATTTATTTCGATTCTAACACACAATAAACGACGAAAACATATTCGAAGTCTTCAGCTTCTTCCAACTTTCCGCCATTGCACTGAAGAACTCTCGCCAATATTTAGACTACGTCGCATACGTTTACATGTAATTGTAACATCTTTCAAGCGTAAAAACGACGTTACACCGTCTAATGCCATGAATGACGTCATTTTCCAGTGACGTCAGCTATCACACACTTTTGCAGTGAATTATTGTCCGATATATCACAGTTTGTTACCGTTGGCTCTATAGGCGAGGTGTGTTAGAATATTCGGTATGTTGAGTCCTTCTAGTTTTGCAGTCATCCTGATGAGAGAGAGAAAGAGAGAAAGAGAGAGAGAGAGAGAGAGAGAGAGAGAGAGAGAGAGAGAGCTGGCTGCTTTGCTTTTATTGTCTTCCTGATGGCATGTGGCTGTTAGTGTTCTGTGACTCTTCCTCGCGGTGCCGTTGGCTGGTCTGGGGGTGTGATTGTTGTATTTCCTGATCATACTCACTTTTGTTTTGCAACAGTTACAACTCTTGGGATCCCACTTTGGTCCTGTTGTTCTTTCGTTCTTTGTTTTACTGAACCACACATTCCTACGTGCATTAAGTACTGTCGTGCCAACCAAAAGTGATAGTGACGTCGTGTTTTGTTTACAAGTGTTAAGCAAAACATTAACTTCTATACTCCACTTGAGCTAACGCGAATCGAGAGATCAATTGTGTATTAATCCTATCCACAGGATAGGATTAATACACAAGTGATCTATCGATTCTAAGTCCTTAATAACTTTGTAAACAAATCATGACCTCACTGTCACTCTTGGTTGGCACGACAATAAGTAGTTTCACGTCGTTACAATCTATCAGTCAACAAACATACAAACACACAATTACAAGAAAGTGTGTTTTATGAAACACTATGTCCGAACATTAGGCTGGTACTCGTTCCGTAACTGCGGTTATTTTCTTTTTTTAATTCCTTAAAAAATAATCAAGTATTTTCCTTCCAGTACCCAATTATAACACTGTAGCTCTTACAACTAGTGACTATATAAAAGCGGGCCACCATCCGCCCACCAGTGAAATACCATTCGCACTGGTGGGCCGATAGTTTCCTGAGATAGTATGCTGACTAGGTAGTGTGTTTGAGAAAACCTGCTTACAAGTTATGAGTGACGAAAAGGATGGACAAGCCGAATATGCCCCAACCCCCTTAACTTTTTTTCAAAGTAATTTAATCATTTTGAGACCAACGGACTTTTCCATAAAGTTTGATACACTTAAGTCAGAGTGGTCCATTGTATATATTGAGGGTCCTAAGGTTATAATTTCCAAAGATATTGTTATTCTCGCTCTGAAGATCAATTTGTCTAAATAAACAGTAAGTGCAGATCCTAATGAAATCGCCGCGTGACATTACTGTTTCCAAAAGAGCCTGTATGTATTAAGCCGTGTTTGGTTAAAATAAACCACCAACAGTTAAAAATACCCATGCTTCGGTAACACTTGCATTTGCTTAACAATCTCTTCTGATTTATTCCAAACATGATATAAAGGTCCCAGTGGAGCGTTTTTGTTACATGCCAATATATACCGTGTCGATCTGCAATTTATTTCTGGGAAATGTGGAAGTTCCGGTTCTCTATATATACCAGTTTTATACTGCTGCCATCTTGCTTCAAATAACAATTCTGCATAGTTGTATAACCATATATCCATCGGCATTAAGGACTCAAGTATTTCACGGTCTTCCATTGTGATGTTCGGATGTGGCGTTGCGTTTAGCAGTGGTAATTTTATAGTCTTATCGTATCCAAGCTGCCACTGTAGCATTTCTAGCGATCTCTCCTGCTCACCAAATAAGCCAAACCACAAAGTTTGTTTCAGTCGATCAACTGCTAGCGTACACATTTTCTTGTAATCCAGTGACTGTATTTCGCGAGCTTCTACCTGTTCAGGTGTCAAGTCCAATCCTTTGATCCATCCTGCGTTATGTGTACCAGTCAACCACAATACCGCTGCCTGACCGTCTCGCCACCACTCACGATCTTCAATCAGTTTGATGGGGTCGCGAAGTATTTCACTGATGCTCCCAGTTGTTGTTAGATATCCCATTTTTCTAATGAAATAAAAGTGAGAGGCGGCACGTGAGAGGGGCTCCCGTAGTACTGTGATAACAGCTGGTGTCTGCAATGTGGATGTATGGGACCAGTCAAAATGACCACCAATAAATGTGCCTCTTAGCTGACGAACTACGCCAGAAACAATGGCCTGTAGAGACCGCCCTCCTGTCTTACCTATGTGCATGAACATAACTGGTCGAGATTTATTCCATTGACGTAACACTTGATAAGACGTCACAATTGCCTGTGTTATAAAAATATTTTCACTAATTTCATATCCAGAACTGTCAGCATTTAATCCTTCAGTGGATACTATTATATCTCGTGTATCCACAATTTCTGTCAGTTGCTTTGCAAAGAACTGTTTGAGTAAAATGATGACAAGTATTCCGAAAAGAATTAAGTGAACAGCATTATGATACCTTTTACGAGACAACATCTTTGTGTTGTTGTTTTTGTTTGCTTCAGTTTTCTTAATACCAATATCACTTTTTATATCAATTAACTCTACAGTCACTTGTCGCGATGGACCTCGTCGCGAGAAAACCTTTCTTTGGGTTTCCCATATAGTGGGATTCAAACCAGTCTACTCAGCAACAGAGAGTAGCTAGAAAATCGAAATTTCGCTCGAAGTAAGTCTAGATATAATACTTTCCAATAAGCGAATAACTAATGCGTTGATCAGACTGGGCGAATGCGCAGGCTGGTCTGCGCCTTTGCTGTTCGCAACTTGAAATAACTGTATAATAGCCCTGCTTTGAAAAGGGGGGGGGGGGGGGCTATATAGGATTTGGGTTGTCTGTCATTCCGTCCGTTCATTTGTCCGTCCATTTGTTCATCTGTTTGTCCGTCATATTTTTTCGTTTCCACTCAATATCTTCAGAACTCTTTTATAGATTTTATCCATATTTTGTATGTGCATTGAATTGATATTGACATGATCCAGTTTATTCTGGAGTAAATTGACAGCTTTTGTTTTGTTAAAAATTTTACATGCTCTTCTGCTTAATACATTTTTGTGGCCTATATTCAAACAGTATGGTTCCAGATCAAACCTATGAGCATTCTGATCAAGATTCATAATGTTTGCTTATGTCACATAAGTTATGTGGTTAAATTATTTTGGTGTACACCAGATTAGAGTTTGTGACCTATATTGCAAACAATATGGACCCAGATCAGACTTCTTAGGAGCATTCTGATCAGGGTTCATAGTGCTATTTTACATGAAAATATTTGTTTTGGGGAAATTTAAAATATGCAGCAGATGTAATTAGCAGACAACACTCTTTGTTCAATACTTTCATCTGCTAATGACCAAATGTACTAAATAATGCCTTTATAATAGTGCAAACAGTATGGACCAAAATCAGTCTAATGGGCAGTCTGATCTCGGTTCATAATGTTTGCTTACAAGATGAAAATATTTTGGAGTAAATTTTGTGTAATTTTGTGATCTATATTGCAAACTGTATGGACCCAGGTCAGAATGTTAAGGAGCAGTCTGATCAGGTTTCATAGTATTTGCTAACATGATGAAATTATGCTAGAGAAACTTTTAAGATGCACAGAAGACATAAGAAGCAGACAACACTGTTTTGTTGAATATTCTTGTATGAAGTGATTATCTTGATGAATAAAAACAAAAACAACTATTTTTTTAAATGAAAATCAAAAAGTCTGAATTCACAGTCGGTATGAGACACTAATGTATTTGATTTAAAGGTGAGGTTGAATCAAAGTTGATTCAGTTTTGATTCAACATTGATTCAGCATTGAAATATCAACCTTGAGTCAATGTTGAAATATCAATGTTGATTCAATGTTTGAATGTCAACGTTGATTCAACGTTTGTAAATCAGCGTTTATTCAAAATCAAATATATTTTCAACATTATAACAACATCTATTGTCAACGTTAAATCATCATTGCATAAAGAAACCCGTGCCTGCTGGGTAGGTTTGACATCAAATATAACAAAAACATGTTCCAAGAGTTAATATACCACAGTCCTTGTTTATAGCCGACCCGTTAGACCCAGAGGACACCGTGTTTAATACACTAAACAGTTGTCTTCTCAACGCTGCAGGCGGTGACTAAAGGGAGGAAAGCTGTTGCATCATAAGAAAGATTCGAACTCTCACCATGGCTAAACGATTTTATACAGCCATAGACAAAGTATGTATTTTGATTTCCATAATATAATTTGAATTCCTTAATTAATTAATGAACTGACTGCCACTCTCTTTTTTCAGCTGTTGCATGATAAGAAAGATTCGAACCCTCACCATAACTAAACGATTTTATACAGCCATAGACAAAACATATATTTTGATTATCATAATATAATTTGAATTCCTTAATTAATTCGCTCACCGAGTGCCACTGCTTTTGTTCAACTGAGCTTGTTCCTTAAGGCCTACTAGCCTGCACAGATTTTAACACCACTGCCCCTCTTTGAAAAAGTAGTTCTGGCGATCCAAGAAACTTCAATATCTTGTCAAATCATTCATACAATCATTTTCCATTTTACTGATGGGGAGGGGTTATCAGGCGATTATCGCTCTTTTTTGCTCTACCAAAGTCTTTATTGTATTAAACCGGAAGAAGAAATAAAAGTACAAAAGGTTAATTGCACACACTAATGCACACAAAGCAGACAAATACATTTAGTAATGATAATTTCTTTCCTTGTCACTACTTTCCCCCTCAGATGCATCTATCTCAGATTCCAGGTTCGAGCTGTGGGGTCGGGTAAGGAGAACGTGGCAGACCGCAACAGAACTTGATAGACCTTGACAGACCTTCGGTTGCGTCCCGTAACAAGCCGTCCCGCTACGGACATACTCCAGGTTGTGTTAAGGTCTGTTTCGTTTTGTCATGTTTTGTTGCGTTCTCCCAGTTCTACTACGGCGGCACATTTAAGAAGGTCAATCCCGCCGTGGTCACCCCGTTTCGTCAACGGTGGCCGAAATCGTGACTGCCGTGGCCGCCGGAGACATAGTGTAATAGTGTAAACGTAGCATTACTTTGAGTAGTTCTAGGCTTGGACATTAGCACTCAAATTGACTATCAGAGACAATAGGATTTTATAAAATGAGTTTTTCATAGCAAATGTAATCATATTCATTTCGTGGACTGATGCCAGTCTAACGAAATGCCTGTCTAATTGAGATGATAAAGTTCCTGGAGCTGACATGCCACAATCCTAGTTTATAGTCAACCGGTTTCAGCAAGAAGTCAGCTAATAAACTCCATACACAGTGGTCTACTCAGGCGGCTACTAAAGGGATGAAAGCTGTTGCATAATAAGAAAGATCCGAACTCTCACCATGGCTATACGATTTTATCATGGACGTTATATTAAGTATACATCCCTGATTTTATACAGCCTTAGACTAAACATATATTTTGATTACCATAATATAATTTGAATTCTATAATTAATTCCCGCACCGAGTGCCACTGCTTTTGTTTATCTGAGTAGGTTCATTTAATTGACTAGTTGCCTGCACAGTCTCGACAAAGTCTATGCTTTTTCATACTTATACTCAGTGTTAGTTTAGAAAATAAGCCTTTGTCAAAGCGTACTGCAAAAGTGCAAATCGTCCCTCTCTGTGTGCAGTCTGACCTACACCACTGTTATTCTCTGATTTGATAGTGTACTGACTAAAAAGAAAAGATACATATTGATAATTCTACAAATGTGTGTTTTCATTATTATAAATAATTTATTGTGTGGATGAAACACAGTGTGGATCCTGATCAGCTTGCTTTATCAGAAGCCAGCTGATCTGAATCAACACTGTTTTCAAAAGAGGGTAAAGGTTATGGAAAGAAAAAATATGTTCCACTTCTTTTTGAGTAAGTATATAACAGATACATTTTCGAAATTAAGTTTGATATATTCTATGCAGTTTTTGTCATTGGGAGTGAGCAAGAAAGCTGATGTGGTCAGTCTACGTGGATGCAGAGGCACGTCTGAGTCTTCGTGGTTCGCATATGCGATAAGTACCTAAAACATCACTAGACAAAAATCGAAAATTCTGCTGATGTCGTCAGCTGCCTATTTTGCAACACTTCCAATCTGACTTATGTATTTGAGCCAATACAAGAGCTATCAGTGAGCTGCAAAGGCTCAGGCGAGTCTGCGCATATGCGCAGATTCACCAGAGCCTTCGCAACTCGCATATACAAAGTATGGCTGTAGATGAAGAATTATGGCAGTATTTAGACTTCTAGCTACGCTATATCTGTCAGCATGGAAGTTTACTAAATGCTTTTGCATATATTCGATAAGTTCAAAAGTATTGTGTTGCCAAGGCACGAATGTCAAAGGGATTGTAAAGTTTTGCTTAAATTATGAGGCAATTTAGCCCTTATATTAATCATGTTAATGCCTGTCAAATCGACAGTATAAAGTTCCTGGAGCTGAAATGCCACGATCCAAGTTTATAGCCAACCGGTATCAACAAGACTTAGTCAGCTAATACATACCATACACAGTGGTCTACTCAGGCAGCAAGCTGTTGCTTTGTTTGTTTGTTTTGATTCTTTGCGTCCCATCAACAATCTTTCAGTTATATAAGGACGGGTCTTCCTGGGTTGAACCAGTACTAAGCTAGGATAAATGTGTGTCTTGCGCAAGGACGACAACGCAGTGACGCCGGTGAGGCTCGAACCCGCGGCCCTTCGGTCTCGAGTCAAGCACTCTACCACTGAGCCACTGCGCTCCCTTGCAAGCTGTTGTATAATAAGAAAGATTCGAACTCACACCATGACTAAACGATTTTATACAGCCATAGACTAAATATATATTTTGATTATTTGAAATTCTTAATCAATTCCCGCACCGAGTGCCACTGCTTTTGTTCATCAGAGCAGGTTCATTAAATGACTTGTTGCCTTCACAGTCTCGACAAAGTCTATGCTTTTTCATACTTATACACAATGTTAGTTAGTACTGCAAAAGTGCAAATCGTCCCTCTCTGTGTGCAGTCTGACCTACACCACTGTTATTCTCTGATTTGATAGTGTACTGACTAAAAAGAAACGATACGTATTGATAATTCTACAAATGTGTGTTTTCATTATTATAAATATTTTATTTTGTGGATGAAACACAGTGTGGATCCTGATCAGCTTGCTTTTTCAGAAGCCAGCTGATCTGAATCAACACTGTTTTCAAAAGAGGGTAAAGGTTATGGAAAGAAAAAATATGTTCCACTTCTTTTTGAGTTAGTATATACATGTAACAGATATATTTTCGAAATTAAGTTTTATATATTCTATGTAGTTTTTGTCATTGGGAGTGAGCAAGAAAGCTGATGTGGTCAGTCTACGTGGATGCAGAGGCACGTCTGAGTCTCCGTGGTTCGCATATGCGATAAGTACCTAAAACATCACTAGACAAAAATCGAAAATTCTGCTGATGTCGTCAGCTGCCTATTTTGCAACACTTCCAATCTGACTTATGTATTTGAGCCAATACAAGAGCTATTAGTGAGCTGCAAAGGCTCAGGCGAGTCTGCGATTATGCGCAGATTCACCAGAGCCTTCGCAACTCGCATATACAAAGTATGGCTGTAGATGAAGAATTATGGCAGTATTTAGACTTCTAGCTACGCTATATCTGTCAGCATGGAAGTTTACTAAATGCTTTTGCATATATTCGATAAGTTCAAAAGTATTGTGTTGCCAAGGCACGAATGTTAAAGGGATTGTAAAGTTTTGCTTAGATTATGAGGCAATTTAGCCCTTATATTAATCATGTTAATCATCCATACGAAATGCCTGTCAAATCGACAGTATAAAGTTCCTGGAGCTGAAATGCCACGATCCAAGTTTATAGCCAACCGGTATCAACAAAACTTAGTCAGCTAATACATTCCATACACAGTGGTCTACTCAGGCAGCAAGCTGTTGCTTTGTTTGTTTGTTTTGATTCTTTACGTCCCATCAACAATCTTTCAGTTATATAAGGACGGGTCTTCCTGGGTTGAACCAGTACTAAGCTAGGATAAATGTGTGTCTTGCGCAAGGACGACAACGCAGTGACGCCGGTGAGGCTCGAACCCGCGGCCCTTCGGTCTCGAGTCAAGCACTCTACCACTGAGCCACTGCGCTCCCTTGCAAGCTGTTGTATAATAAGAAAGATTCGAACTCACACCATGACTAAACGATTTTATACAGCCATAGACTAAATATATATTTTGATTATTTGAAATTCTTAATCAATTCCCGCACCGAGTGCCACTGCTTTTGTTCATCAGAGCAGGTTCATTAAATGACTAGTTGCCTTCACAGTCTCGACAAAGTCTATGCTTTTTTCATACTTATACACAATGTTAGTTAGTACTGCAAAAGTGCAAATCGTCCCTCTCTGTGTGCAGTCTGACCTACACCACTGTTATTCTCTGATTTGATAGTGTACTGACTAAAAAGAAAAGATACATATTGATAATTCTACAAATGTGTGTTTTCATTATTATAAATAATTTATTGTGTGGATGAAACACAGTGTGGATCCTGATCAGCTTGCTTTTTCAGAAGCCAGCTGATCTGAATCAACACTGTTTTCAAAAGAGGGTAAAGGTTATGGAAAGAAAAAATATGTTCCACTTCTTTTTGAGTTAGTATATACATGTAACAGATATATTTTCGAAATTAAGTTTTATATATTCTATGTAGTTTTTGTCATTGGGAGTGAGCAAGAAAGCTGATGTGGTCAGTCTACGTGGATGCAGAGGCACGTCTGAGTCTCCGTGGTTCGCATATGCGATAAGTACCTAAAACATCACTAGACAAAAATCGAAAATTCTGCTGATGTCGTCAGCTGCCTATTTTGCAACACTTCCAATCTGACTTATGTATTTGAGCCAATACAAGAGCTATTAGTGAGCTGCAAAGGCTCAGGCGAGTCTGCGCATATGCGCAGATTCACCAGCGCCTTTGCAACTCGCATATACAAAGTATGGCTGTAGATGAAGAATTATGGCAGTATTTAGACTTCTAGCTACGCTGGATACGTCAGCATGGAAGTTTACTATATGCTTTTGCGCACATTCAATCAGTTCCAAAAGGCACGTTAACTTTATAATGAACGTCAAAGGGATTGCAAAGTTTTGCTTAAATTGAGAGGCAATTTGCCCCTTATTTTAGATACGAAATACATGTCTATAGTTTTTTGGATTCCTAGTTTATAGCCAACCGGTAAGAACAAGACGAGGGCTTATTTATTTCTAAACAGTTGTCTTCTCAACACTAAAGGGATGAAAGCTGTTGCATTATAAGAAAGATTCGAACTCTCACCATGGCTGAACGATTTTATACAGTCATAGACAAGTATGTATTTTGATATCCATAACATAATAAGAATTCCTTAATTAATTCATGAACCGAATGACACTGCCTTCGTTCAACTAAACAAGCTCATTTATTTAAATGACTAGTAGCCTGCACAGTGTCGAAAAAGTCTACGTTTACGTTAACATAATGTTAGTTTAGAAAGTTAACTACAAAGGTGCAGATCAGCCTGTCCTGTGTGCAGTCTGGCATATACCATTGCTGTTCACTAATATGATACTTTCCAATACACGAATAACAAATGCGCTGGTCTTTCGCATTCGCAAACCCCGAAGACACGTTTCTCGCCTCGAGGCCCATTCACTTCAATCTTCCACCTGATTTCAATAGATACAGTGGATTCTGAGGCTTCATGGAAACAGTAGGGTAAAGTCAGGTAACTTCGGACGTCAGTAAAATTCGGACATACGTTTGCAAACAGTGAAAATCCAGATGAGACGGCTCCTTATGAGCATGAGCCGTCTCATCAGGATTTTCACTGTTTGCCTAGTAGTTAATTTGTATTTTCATTCCAAAAATGAAAATATGAAACAATCAAGGTCGCTGTCCGAATTTACATGATGTCCGAAGTTACCTGACTTTACCCTACAGGTCCTGATCAGATGACTTCGTTATGGATGCAGATACAGTTTTCTGAAGAAGCTATATCCGGCCTCAACAGGACAAGACTTAGTCTTAAATATTCCTGTCCAATAGAAAGCATCAAAGGATTAACTGATAAGGGACAGTTTCAATATCTCACAAAAATAAAGAGGTCTCTACAGGGGACTTACCTGTGTACATGTAGAACACAACTTCTTTCACTAAGATAAAGATCACTATTTTATCAGAAAATACCTAATTTCTTCATGGGACCACTTTATTGCCCTAGTAAGGAAGTCATAATCACCTCATGATGATTTTTCTTTGATCTGCCCAGTATGAGCCCTGGAGAGGGTAATAATGAGTGGTACCACTATTATTGCTCAGGATTTTCCCTCTTTAAATATATTTAAATAAGAATTACACTATACAGCAGACCAGGAGAAACTCGGATACATCTTGTCCTACCAAGGATAACTATTCACTGTCTTATGTTTGTCGAAAGGTAAATGCCGACGAAACCGCTGGAGAAGATGGAAAAGATAATGAAATGCTAAGTTAAACTCCGTAGAAACTACATGTACATTTGACTACAAAAGTATATCAACAACGCATCTAATGGCTTTATTCTTATTCTCATAGTTGTTGACTTGGGACGTAAAGCAATAAAACAAACAAAAAAACAAATATTTCTTATGGAGAGGCCCATGCATGTTAATAGAAAAAACTTGGTATGATATTGTCCGTTTTGTATTTTAAGGGGTCACTAGTAGTAATTTCTCGATTTATGGTGCATTTCTGCCATGATTATTTGTTATCTTTGAAAACAGTGCAGAACCTGATGAAATGCCGCATAATGCGGCATTTCATCGGGTTCTTCACTGTTTAACAAAGTATAATGTGTGCATGTATCCAGAATAAAAATGGTAAAATAGCGGAAGCTCCTACCAGAATTCTAAATTCTGCCATTAGACGAAAGCAAGAGAGCCAGCGCGTGAGATAAAGGTACTTACACATGTATCACACATGAGTAATGTCTTATTTTTAAACATGCATTTAAACAATGTAGCAAAATTGGAGCTAGAGGTCTGGTTCCGAGCTTATAAAACTTTTTTTCATGCTCAACTCAACTGACCACGAAATTCCTACAGCTCATAAAAAACTAAAATACCGAAAAATAAAGAAGTTTATTGCTTTAAGTCTCTCAGATGTATTTATCCTGCTAATAAATGTTAAAATGCCAACAATTGTTGGCATTTAACATTTATATGCAGGATAAATTTTTTGTGCTCAACTGAGTTGAGCATGATTTTTTTATAACCTCGGAGCCTGATCCAAAACACTTTTTTCTCTTTGTATGCCAGCCTTGGATGCTCGTCTATGCGATTAGTACCAAACTCCAATCTGATTTGATAATGATAGTAATAGTGCTAATAAGTGAAATCCCCTGAGATTATAGAAGTTATAGAATCTGCGTAAAACCAAACTTCAAACGTGCATGCTCAGCTGTGTAGTGGTGATACAGTAGTTCTATGAGCCATAACATGAGATTTCCAACAATGTGATGTGTGCGACCAGCAAAAGCTCAGACCAGCCTGTGCATATGCGCAGTCTGATCAGAGTCTTCGCTAGTCGCTTACATATTCTATGAGTGTTAAGCTACTGACTGAACATCATTTGGAGCTTCTAAGCTTAATAGGAGGCTGCAGAGGCTCGTATGAGTCTACACTTGTCAGAACACAACATTGTTGTAAATCAAATATCACGGCTCCTATCTAAATACTTCTATCATGTCTATGCTCAGTGTACGATGTGAGCAAAATCTATGTTGCAGCCAGACTGCGCGGATGCACATGCACATTAGACCCTTCGCTCTGTACATAATGTATACAGTAAAATCTCGAAATTTTGAACTGCGATTGTTCGAAAAGCTCATAATTCGAATTATATTTGAGACACTATGGATTAAATGAATAGGGCCTTTAATATATATATATATATATATATATATATATATATATATATATATATATATATATATATATATATATATTAAAATAACAGTCTTTAAAAGCATATTTTTTTGGGTGCGTAAAGGAAACATCTTCCAAAAACAGGAAAAACTGTTTTTTATTTTTTTTTTTATTTATTTGGGGGGGGGGGTATTAATTTTCTGTCTTCGAATTACTGAAGATTCGAAATACACATATAGTCCCGCCGACCTCGAATTAACGAGATTTGACTGTAAGGCTTAGTATCGCTTTATGGTATAGTCCTATGCGCTTCAAGCTCTCACAATCTGAAAGCTGTTGCCTGACAGGAGAGATTCGAACGCCTACCATGGCGAAGCGATTATTCACAGACATATTGAAATATGTATTTTGATTTCTGTATCTTAATTTATCTTATGTACCCAGTGGCCTGATCATGCTTACTCAATTTCTTTGTTATAACCAGACTTTCAATTCGTAAATCTCCCAGAGACTTAGTGCGTGTACCTTAGACTGGCTCCAGTCCTTAAAACAATTTTTCATCAATGTGTCATATCATATACTTGTAGCGAGTCTTACTCTGATGGCTCTGTTTTAAAACAGAGCCATCAGAGTAAGACTCGCAACAAGTATATGATATGACACATTGATGAAAAATTGTTTAAGGACTGGAGCCAGTCTACGTGTACCTGTAAACTAAATTTTTGAGCGTAAAAGTGATCATTTTCTCATACATCTAATATTAATCATAATTTTTTGTGCTCAAACGAATATTTTTTCGTTTAGAAATACATTTTTTTGTGTGTAAATTACGCACACTTGCATGTGTCTCATGTACTGCAAGGCTTACTGTAACATGTTCGGACAGACGCAATTTTCGTGTTTGAAGGTCCGTCGGCTTCCATCGGGATATCTGCCTGAAAATGGCTCTAACGATTTAAGTAATTTTGCAATGTCTACCATGTACCTGTAACAGCAAAAGAACTGCGCGACGACAAAGTTACTTCATTTCGAAAACGTAAGTACGTACGGATCACACAACACTAACAGTCACAGAACATTTGAAGTAAAACAACCAGCTCTCTCTTTCCCATAAAGATGATTGAAAAACTAGAAATGGCATGCGCGGATCCAGAAAGTTTTGTCAGAGAGGGTCCAGCTTTGACAAGTTTATTTTTTATTTTTATTTTTTTAAATTTTTTTTCTGATGAGGGGAGGAAGGATCAAATACCACTTTTGGCGGCCATCAACGGCCTGCCAGCGAAACGCCATTTAAATGGCATTTCGCTGGCTGGCCGATAACGGCCCAACATTGAATGTTGGATTGGTAGCTTTGTGATTTTAAGGGGATCCGGGCTAGTATTGCTAAAGAACCCATATGATTTTTGTAATTTTCCAGGGGGGGGTCCGGACCTCATGTTACCCCCTCTGGATCCGCACATGAATGACACTAAGTAGTACATAACAAAAAAAGGACCAAACAAAGAATCCCCACAAACACTGAAAAGCAGCAACAGAACCACCACCTTAGAACGGACATCGGCCTAAGCCACTGGGGTGGAGGGGGTGCTTAAATGTATTTTATTGGTACCAAATCTTCGCCCTAGATTCTGTTGTTGCTAAAACACAAAACTTGTTTAGCTCGCATGGATGCTTCCTAACTTAATATGTAATGTATGATCAACGCAAATATTTTGAATATACTTTTAATTCTAGACACATCTGATGAGGATTTTTTTAGATACCTCTCTGGTGCGCTGAGACATAGACTGCGATATTCACAAATTTGTTATGTGTAATGGTCAAGTTTGTTACAATGGATGAACTAATAAACGAACTCCACAAGTTCAATCCGCGTGTGTCGGTACACACAGATCCATTTGATAGAAGAACAGGTATTTTGTCAAAAAAGGTTGGTGGTGTTAAATGATGGTAATGTATGAATAGCTAAGATTTTGGTACAGAAAAAAGATTAACGCTTTGCCTCATAGAGACACATTTAACGCTTTTGCAAACAGAGTAGACTCAGATCAGGCAGCTCCTACTCTGTTTGCTTATGTTAATATGATATAACTGATGTTACACTATTGAACCTGAGAAGTAATTTCTTTGTTCTATGTACCAACATGAACGTTTATTTTTAAAATGATCCATAGTGGGCGGAGCCTAGCATGAATATTCATGAAGGAAAGGGTTAACCAAGCACGGGTTCCACATACTGTTCTTTTCCATGTTTGTAATGTAAAAATATTAAATGTCCATACATGTCCACCATGATATTTTTCTTAATGATTTGCTATGCTAGCTCTAATACTTGGCCTTATCGTGGTCTATATTGATACTTCTAAGCGGTGATGTTAAGGTAAACCCTGGGACAGACTGTTGAAGACACCCGTTTTACCAGTGATGATCAATCACATACTACATGTATCAAATCACTGCACAAAAAAATGCAATGTGATCGGAGTTTCAATTGAGATAATGCAATGTGAAATGGTGTTTTGAGGGTAGTGCACTTAAAAATCCATTTTCTCCTTTGTTTCTGATCTGATCACAATGAAATTTTGATGGCTAATGCAAATAAAGATGCGCTTTACGTTGGTAGTCTCAGAATAAAAATATCACATTTCTTTTCTGAGTAATTTTACTTTTTATAAGTGGTGCGTAACTAAAGTGGCTCACTGAAGGCTCGCATGAGCCTTCATTGCTGAACCAAAATCAAATTTGCTTACTAATTTGATTTTTTAATTAACATTAATATTTATCATCAATTTTGTTTGATTTGAAACATACAAAGGATTGATGGGATGCCATTCTTGTATCAATGATTATGTCCTCATTTGGCTTGCAGAATATCGTTTCAATGCTCCATAACATTGCAGAACCAGACAAAGCGTATGATAAATGTTATCATCACCTTAACCAAATTTTGAGAAAATACAAAGAGTAAACTGTTCTGACAAACACTTTGTACGGTATGGTAACGCTCTATCAACTAAAGGCCTGATACTCAAACATATAAAAGGCCAATGCCTAAACATATAAAAGGCCAATACTAAATCATATAAAAGGCCAATATCAGATAGAGAAAATATACAGCACAATCTATGCATAAAGGAATAGGATTGCAAACATTAATAGAAACTCTTGAAGAATGGTGGCACTTGAAGTTTAAAAACTAATAAAGGATATTTTGAAAGAAAATATATTTAAGCTAGATGAGCCATTTTGAAAAAAATAAAGTTGGCATTCAGCATTTTTGAAGTGGCGGGGTGAGCACAGAAGTTCAAGCGCCTGTGTGGAGAGGAACATTTCTCAACATTTCACTTTATCTATGCAATCTAAAACTGATACTCAAATCGTGTTTTCAGTCAATAACAAGGTGCAAATAGTTTAAACCTATTTAAATACCCTATAAAATACACATGCACTCGAAAATAATGTAAATCCAACAAGTAAAAATTTTCACGTTTTTTTTTTTACTTTTTTACAGGAAAAGTGGGAGAAAAACAATCCATCACGAGCCTGTCCATGTAAGATAAACAAATATCACCCTCGCAACTGGCAACGTCATGTGATAAGTCTTTGAGCCACGACATGAAATTTCCAAAAATGTGGTTTGTGCGACCAGCAAATCCTCCAATCAGCCTTTGTGTACGTGCAGTCTGATCAGAGCATTTGCCTTTTGCTTGAATGTCGCTGAACATCATTTATCATTTGGAGTTTCTTACCTTAAAAGGAGGCTGCACAGACGGTTCCGGGTCATTTCGGCCCATAGCAAAATCGGCCCATGTCAAATTCGGCCCATAGCAATTTCGGCCCATAAATTTGGCAACCTGGATCTCTGCAAATGAATATATTTATTAACCGATGCGATATTTATTTGGATTCTTCAAGTATTGAAGAAAGGTAGGATTTATAGAGAGTGAACTTGTGTTCTGTAATTGTACTACAGCAAATACGGTATAAAAGAACTCACTTGTTCGGCACGAGAAATTCATGGAATTTCCTTAGTTTAGCTCATGTTAGGTCAAGAAACTCGTGATTTAAGTGCAATGATTGTTCAGCAAGGGTATAAATTATCATTTATGATTTTGTATGGTCATTCGAGGCTAGACAGACCAAATGAGAAATTCTGTTCGGTTTATGTGCGATTTTGAGTAACGTCGAAGAAGTTATTGAGCAGAAGCCAGCAGAGAAAGAAAATCGGAGGGAGCAGCGGCATGATGATAAGTATCTTATACTATATCATGCTTCAGAAGCAATGTCATTGGACTTGTGTTATTCGCCTATTAGAGCTGGTGATAGGTGTGCGATCTACGTACATGTCATCTGTGTCTCTGAGAATGATAGTATTGGAGGGTTGCAGGTTCGAATTCATCTGGGTGCAAAAAATATAACTTTTCAATTTTGGAGGGGCTGGTGTCACTGTCGCCGTATTGTTCCTAATGCGGGTACAAAACTCGGACCCCCTTGCTTTTTATCGTCATGATTGAATCTATATATTAAGGGTAGTCTCAATAGCGTAGTTGGTAGCGTCGATGTCTGGGGTAGTGCTAATCGATGTCCGATTCAATGGGTTCGAATCTCGCTAGGGGCGAAATATTTACAACATCTATCGGCTCAGTTGATTTACTATATACTGGTCGGATAGTAGTCTGCAAAAATTGTAATATTTTAAGTAAACTAAAAGCTTTGAAGCGTGACTCTATTTACAATATTGGTATGTTGTTCTAAAAAATCAGGCATTTACTTACATTTACGATCAGGCATTTACATTTACGATAAAAGCGTTGACATACATATTTGTTGCAGCCGGATTGGCTCATCTTACTCATTCTGCATCAATCGTATGAAATAGAAAGACCCTTAAGTCACTGGTCAGAGGTCGTGGTACATCTATAGTCAACGCTACAGTGGCTAATGCTATTTGGGAATATCCATCAATTTTATTTATATATTTCGGGTAGGCGATAGAAATATGGATTTAATAGTGGATTTAAAGATCGATGAGAATCGTTGTAAACAAACACTGTCGAGTTTACCTTAATTTTGGGCGAGCAGGTAGCCTCAGTTTACAGTTATATTGCACCTATCAAAATCACAGATTACTGCATGTACACGTGGCAGTGAAAAGTCATGCTTTACCTGTTTATAAGAAAAATAGAATTGCCTCTATTATCCATCTTTGAAACTACTATACATGCACTTTAGATGAGTTGTGTTCATGTTTATACGGTCTATGCAAGGAAACTTGTTCATCGTGTTGGCAAAGTTATCATTTAAAAGGAAACATTGCTTGGCATTGGCTTATGTCACGACGTTATTTAATTGCTATAGGAAACAACAAGATGTTCGTAGCATGGTGGGTGAATCCATTTAATATTGACATGGAGGGGGTGGCGACTTGAACCCCCTCATCATACTGTTTTGCTTCCTTAATATTTCATTTTTATGCTTAGAAAGCTATTATTTTTTTTATATAATATGTTCATTTGGGGTTTTATTCTAAATAAAACATTTTTCTCTTACAATGTGGAACATCGGGGGTTTTCTTTTGTTGAGATTCTCTTGTGTCTGACTGATGGTAAGGTTATCTGTGAAAGTTATGTGGTCTAAATATATTATTGGATTTCACTGCAACTGCACTGTAGAGAAATATTGCTCTGATTTTCTAGATTGTACGGTGGTTTATTCGGCTTTGAGAACATACAGTTTTAGTTTCGAAATCCCTGTCAAACTGTTGTCAGATTCATTGAACTGTGTACGTGTTTCTAGAGAGTATTAACGCTTACATATGATTCAAACATGCTTAAAGCGGAGTATTGAAATTGTTTGTTATCATATAGTATTACATCTAACTAGGATAACTGGGATGTGCAAAGGAAATTATGGTGTGTGTTTTTTTAAAGTAAAGATCACTTACATTGAAACAAAGCTTTTGCGTCACTACTGTTGATTGTTTTTCAGTGACACTAAAGTTCATCTGGTCCAATACGTAAAACTTATATTGCAATATGCGATACAAAAATACCAGATGTGATATATGGTCGGACTGGTGGCATGCAAACGCAGAAAAGCTTAAAGATCACAAGTGTTTTGAAAAAGCATAACTTGTTTCTATTTATATGCATTTTTGAGAGATCTGTGTGGCAGAGATAGGTTTTTAACTTCATATATGAGACATTATGTGTTTAGGTACACAATTCAAGAGGTTTTGACTTTCAATGTGTGGCAGTTGTATGAACAAATGGTCGGCCCCCTATTTTTCTATTTGTAGTTGAAGGAGCGTTCAAAATTGTTTCAAATTGAAAAGCGATTCTGGCCTTTAATTTTCAAAGTTGATGAAGATAACCTCAAAATTGTAAATTATATCTATACGTAATATTTATATTAAAGCTATGAATATGTTTGTATTTTGTCATCAAGTTTTCAGAAGTAAAGTGTTCGATTCTGAGAATATGTTTGTATATTTAAGTGTGGGTTTGGTAATATATAAGTTTATATATATGGATTTGCTACAGCCAGTGTATATAAATGGGCCAGGATATAACAAAAGGTACCTTATGGTTGTGTCATTAGGTTGCCCCTGCAAAGTACCATCTCTTAGGATCAATTCCTGAAAATTTGAAGCAGTTACTTTCAATATTGACGAATATATGGTGGTTTGAAGCAACATATGTAATTTGGTTTGGAATGTGACGTCAAGGAGAACGTTAAACCTAATATGACGTCAGAGTGTTGGTCTCCAGGTGCTTGTTGGTTATTTTTGACTTAGTATAAACATCTAACAAATATAATGTAACTCGCATGCGTTATCTATATTACAGTGTACATGGATGCGCTTATGTTTTCTAAGTCGTATTATAGGCAATTGAAGTGATCCACTCTTCATTATGAGCCATTGCAGGTATAATGGCCTAATTGTTGCCATGACAACAGGCAGCTTACTTTAAATATAATCGGATACATTTGCTACTTTGATGACATCAAGCTAGAGAAACATGTTCGTGGTAATATAAAAGCACGTGAAATTTTGTCATTTTAGGCATTTTTCAAATGTCTCTTATGTAATAATTGCTTGAATGCCTTAAGGATCCTTTCCTCAGATCCGCGCTCATATGTGTATGTATATGTGGGTATATATATGGAATATAGATGTATATACGCATGATTGTTTTTCTGTACGTTACAGAAATACAGCTGGATTCATAGATAGACGAATAAAAATGGTCAAAAGATGTTAGTATTTGCAGTAGCTTTCAGATTCAGAGACTTGGTCTCCGTTTGAGAGAAGAAGCTACGGTTCTGTGCTTCACAGAAAAAGAGCTGAATAAAAATGATCAAAAGATGTTAGTATTTGCAGTAGCTTTCTGATTCAGAGACTTGGTCTCCGTTTGAGAGAAGAAGCTACGGTTCTGTGCTTTACAGAAAAAGAGCTCTGCTTCAGAGACAGATATGTAGAAAAAAAGTGTTATTACATGCATGGCTATACCTATAGTAACTAATTTCTGATACAGAGACATAGTCTCTGTTTGAGAGGAGAAGTTACAGGTTATGTGAATTTTCTGTGCTTCACAGATTTAGAGTTCTGCTTCAGAGACAGATATGTTATGGATAATAGGAACGTCATTATTTGTATGGTGTGGCAGGCAGAAAATTTTCTGATTAAGAGACTTAATCTTTGTTTAAGAGGAGAAGCTACGATTCAGATAGGGGTTTTTGTCTTGCAAATAAATAAAGCTCTGCTTCAGAGACAGATGAATTATAAAAAGGTAGTCAGAATGCCATTTCATGCACGGTTATGCAGGCAGTTAGGGTCTGATTAAGAGGCTAAGTTTATGTTTGAGATAAGAAGCTGTGGTAAGAAGTAATTTTCTGTACTTCATATATTAGCTCTACCTTAGAGACATATATTTTAAAGAGATATAAGAACATAATATTATGTATGAATTTGCAGTTGGTAATTTTCTTATTTAGAGACTAAGTTTTTGATTATATCGTAACGATTTGGGAATCCTTGCTTTAGAGATGAAGATTGGTGATATAATGTTCTGTTGAGATATCGTTTTAGAGTGACTAGTCTTAATAGCGTTTTAAAATTGCACCTTTCATGCAAGTTGATTTTAATGAGAAAATGGTCAGCTTATAACGCTGTTTTTTAAGATAATACTTGTCGAAGCCTGAATATGTATATCATAAGTTTTTGTCACTACGTTTTTCACTATAATTAACATATTTAATTAAGTCTCTATTGGAGAATGGAAAGATATGCAAGTCAGATTAATACTGTAATAGCTGTTGAGAAGTTTAATGGTTACACAAACTTGATCTGATCCTAAAAGCATGTTACATGTGACAAGTTACACGAATAACAAGATATAAATTATAAGCTACATATAAAACTTTTAAAAAAGTTTTCTAATTGTGTCCAGAAATTGGTTACAAACCGGTTTAAGAACCTAATAATCCTGTAACAATTATTATATTGATCTTAATTAAAGGATTCTCGTTATTCAGTTTCAGGAGTTAAGATGGCAGTTTATAGTTACTGTATTGCTTGGGCTTATGAAAGAGAGATACTATATGAACCATGTAAACAACTTTGGTGGAGCAGACAATGCAAAGAAAGGGGAACAAGCATGTACTTTTCAAAAGGTTTGAGTGCAGTTCATATAAACTTTTCATTCAAGCATACAAGTACAAGAGAGTTGTCAGAATTGGTTAGATAAAAGACGGTAACTATATCTACTTTATTGCGCAAGCTGATTTACATTTTGATGAACTTGTAATTAGCATTAGGAATTATAGATGATTTGAAACTTAACAAATAAACTTGGACATAAAAGTAAAACTGAACAGTTTAACTGGGTATTCAGTAGTTATAACGAACACAGAAAGAATACATGTCCAGTCAAATATCTAAGTTTGTATAAGTATCATTTCTAAAATCAAGATTTTCAAGGAAAGTTGATCACATCTCGAACGCTAGATCAAGATAGAGTTTTGCTTTAGAGGTTCTAGTCCATAAAAACTTTAAGCTTTTACTCTCACCTTTTAGGTACATAAGCATTTAACACATATTTGTGGTTTTGTACATGACTAGCTAGCAAACAAGCACAGAATGAGCAGGGTTTAGAAAAGTGATAATTATACCAAAAACAAAGTCAAAATCAAATTTTCTTTAGTTGTATTTAGCCATTTAATATACATATGAATAGCTGCTTTAATTTCCCGTTCTTTTTTAGTCGAATAAAGAGAAAGTGCTCAGGTCTGTGCTTGCCATCACACACGTATATGTTGTTACGTTTTGATATCTTATGCTTTAAGATATAATACAGAGTAGTATAGACGGTTATGATGTACACGAAAAACGCTAAATACGGATGTTGCGGCATATAGGCGTGTACATCATAACAGTTGGTAATTCTATGTAGTGTATCTGGTTTCCAAAAATTAAGAAGTCTAGGTAATAAATAATTTATGTTTCGTCCGAATGAAATGAAAGAGAACATAAGATTATATATTATTGAAAATACTTAAAATTTATAAAAAGAGTTATATTGAGGAAAACTACTGAAAATAGATTGAATTTACAAACTAGTAAAGACTAGAAACCCCTTAGACTGGTATCTTTATTAGAATAAATAATCATAAATCACACGTATATTTTCCATTAGCAAATACAAGTTGTTAAGTGATTTTAACTGAATAATTGGATCAAGGAAGAATCACTTGCCCTTCACATGGGAGCAGGAAACGCTCTGGCTAGATTGCGCAAATGGCTTGACTGCGCAGGCTCGTCTGAGCCTTGGCTGCCTATTGCCAATGTGATTAACTCTTCTCTTACATACATACTCCTAATCAATTAAAACGAACCATTCTTATTATTTATTATGTTTGTGTAGATAATTAGAGGTAACCCATCTAATTATACCAATCATAGACAAACACACCAATTATACATTATTATACCTGTGGGCCGAAATGGTATAGGCCGATTTGGTTATGGGCCGAAATTGACATGGGCCGAAATTGTTATGGGCCGAAATGTCCAGTGACGAAACAGACTTGTCTGAGTCTACGCTTGTCAAATGCCACATTGTTGGAAATCTCATGTCGCGGCTCATTTTATCACCAGAACGAAAAGGGAAGGAAAGTTGTCCTTATACATGTTAATATATATGCCGCAACATGTGATTTCCAACAATGAGGCATTTTGACAAGTGTAGACTCGGACAAGCCTATACAGCCTCATTTGAAGCTTAGAAACATTAAATAATATTCAGCCAGTAGCTTAACACTCATAGAATATTCAAGCGACTAGCAAATACTCTGACCAGACTATGTGTATGCGCAGGCTGATCTTAGGCTTTGCTGGTCGCACATACAGGTACCACATTGTTGGAAATCTCATGTCGCGGCTCATAAACCGATTCAGTAATGCAAGATGATCTCACAGCAATGCCGATGGACCAGACTCATGCGCGGATCCAGGAATTTTTGTCAGGGGGGTCCAGGCCAGACGGCCAGAAAACAGCCTGGACAACGTTTTTGTTTGTTTGTTTTTTAGTCCTCAACTTATTTTACAGTTTACAGAGGGGGTCCAATGGTTTTATAACAGAGAAAACTATACTTTTCCAAGGATCCAATTTTTTTCCAGGGTAGGTCCAACTTTTTTCCAGGGGCGGAGGTCCAAATTCTCATTTTTATAGAAACCCATATAACATGTGATTTTTCAGGGGGGGGGGGGAGGTCCGGACCCCCTACCCCCCCTCTGGATCCGCAAATGAGACTTATTTTATCAATACGTTTGGGTAAACCTATCATATCCTTGCTTAGTACTGGTTCAATCCAGGCAGACTAATCCCGACATGACAGAAAAAATGTTGACTGGGACGCGAAGAATCAAATCAAACAAACGAAACACATCAGAATAAAACGTGTCTAATACCCCTATTCCACACAGGCCCCGAATCCCACGAATTGCCACGAATTGACAAATATTTGGATTCGTGGCTGAATTGTACTCAGTTCGTGAAGATCTTAACTGATTTGCACAGTCCGTAGACAGTTCTTGCAATTCGTGTCTCTATCGGGAATTCGGCTTAAAAGTTTTGAAATGTTCAAAACTTTGGCCACGAATTCCCTGATTCGAAAAATCGTGCGAGGTTCGTACCAATTCCTAGGACATTCTTGGACATCGTAACTGATTCTTGGACATCGTAACTGAATCGTAATCGATTCGGAGGCGCTTTTTGGCGTTCGTAGCTACTCTTAGCTCATTCGTGGGGAGTCGGGAGATTAGGACAAGCAATAAAACCAAGGAATATATAGTAGAGGGTTTTCCCTTAGAGTAACTACCCCGTCACGCGTATGTGAGCTAGTCCTAGAAGTGAAAACAGATTTGGCAGATTCTATAGCACAATCAGGATTAGTCAGTAGCTCCTGGCTGGTGATTTTGCCAATGGCGAACTGCCATATTTTCCCAAGTCAATGAGTCATTGCCAGGGCCTCTCGACTTTAATGTAGTTATTTTCTTCTAGCTATATAAGTAGCTGTTTTTAACACTCAAGTTGCAGAATCAATTCTACAGCTGCTTTACGAGGAACATTCATTTTGGAACTGATGCCCCTGAAGCATGTATGGGCCTTTTTTTTTATAACTATCATGAGAGAAAATCTCGCGAATCGTGGCGAATCGTCGCGGATTTCTGTTAATTCGTGCCCAATTCGTGCTGCATTCGGCATATTTTTAACTGATTCGTAATTGATTCCTTATCTTTCGTGCAGCATGTTCTAATGTTATTTGCTAATCGTAATGAATTCTTGCGCGATTCCAGCCGAATTGAGCCGATTCCCCCGAATAATCGTAACGACATCGTATCTGAATCGGGACTGACTCGTAGAACATGACGATTGGAGAAATTGTTTTAATGAAACCTCACGAATCCCCCCGAATCAATAAAAAATCAATTCGTGGCGATTCCCGCGATTCGTGGCCTGTGTGGAATAGGGGTATAACATACTCATACTATCGAGTACTGTTCGGAAGGAAAACTGCTCTAATACTGTGCAATTCAGTAATGTATGCTGATCTCCCAACTATGGGAATGAACCTTTCTGTATGATGCTGCACAAAGTAGAATAGCGACGATCAACTTGTGCATCCAGACCTCTGGTGCATATTTGAGTATTTGTTTGTGTCTGTGGAACTAACAAGGCTGTAAACATGTACTTACTGAATGCATTCACTGATCAGAATAGTAGTTATTCGTATACACACAGTAGGTTTGTTTTTGACCCAACATGCCTTCAAGAAACTTTATAAAGCTGTACCAGGTGGAATAATAATTAATATCATTGAAATACTGCAATGTTTTTTTCTCAAAAGGGAAAGAAACTGTTATGTTCCTTTGTTTTATTTACATTTCTTCTCGTGATGATCAAGAATGAGTCCTTCTGGAAAAAAGGAGCACTCTCGAAGTGCACGTTGAATATTTCCGAACAATTAAGTAAGTAAAAAATTGACAATGTGTGTTTGGCTTCTAATCCTAAGTTTTTACACATCCTACGTTTTAGTGGCCAGGCCTCGAGGCTATAAATTGTTATGCCCAACTCAACTGAGCATGAAATTTATCATGCTCATAAATGTTAAAATGCAACAATTGTTGGCATTTTATAACATTTATGAGCAGGATAAATAAATCATATGAGAGCTTAAAAGCAAGAAATACCTATCTTTATCAGCATTTTAATTTTTATGAGCAGTTGAAATGTCATTAAAAAATATACAACCTCGGGACCAGGCCTCCAGATAAGAGTACTTTATCAAACAAAAAATCAGTTTGTTGTTATTGAAAAAAAACGTATGCTGTGAATACTCAAAAGAACCGTCTGAGTGAGACGTTTTGAGCAAACAAAATATATGTTTCAACTGATGGATGTGAAAATAATTACTTTATGCTAAAATTTCACTTATCTGGTCATTTGGTCTTTCTTAACCAATCTCTCACGTTTATCAATTTGACACGCCCATTTCCATGTTAAGGTTTGTTGGGTGTTATTTATCGTTCTTATTCAAATTTTGATAGAACATTGTGTAAGCAAACAGTGGAGACCCTGTTAAGACGCCACGTTGTCCTGCGTCTGATCTGGGTCTCTACTGTTTGTCAATGTCCCACAAAAACGCAAGGCTTACAGTGTATAGGGTGTCCCAAAAGTTATGAAACGTTTCTAAACTTGAATAAAAGTCCAACCTAAGTTTGGCATACCTAAATTTTCTCTAATATAAATTAATATTATAAAATATTTAATTTAAGGCATTGCTAGCAGTATCCCCTGTAAACGTTACGTTTCCGGTAACGTCAAATTTAGATGGTATCTCCAAATAAGCCAAATTCAATGGATTTTCGTTCTGAAATAGGCTTAAATGTGATGTTCTAGGCAAAATGCTTTACTTGTAATGAAATTGTTCAGTATTTAAGGCATAAAACAAAACAATAGTGATATACAACCACATCGTTTGGTTTTGTTTTATTACATGCACACTAAACTGTATGTGAAAGTTCAAACTAAACACCAGGTATCAGTGGCCTTTATAGAGAAAAGAGGGTGGGGTAACAATAAAGTGCACACCTAATGATATTGTCAGTTCATTTTGTTAAAGCAACTATATAATCTAAATGGATTGGGTCATATGCAAGAACGTTCTCTTCTTTATTTTTACATGACATCAAAACTGCAGCGCGTTGGTTACCATGGTAAAAAACTTTATGTTTTCTTTCATTCTATACAGCCAAACATAAATTATTTATTATCTAAACTTAATATCCTAGAAGGGCGACACTTATTTATTTTCATAAATAAGACAACAACTAATATTGTGTTTGTAGTGGCATGCGCAGACCCGAGCGTATTTAACTTTATTAAATATTTAATTACAATCAACCTCACGTCTTCCAATCTGATGAGGTTCTCTTATATCCACTGTATAAAAGTAAATGGGAAGTCCATCGTCTCTTAACACAAACACTTGAATTCTTTAAGAATTAAGCTCCAAGTGCAGTCCACAGTCCAGAGCCCATCACTAACACAGCACAATAACATGCAGAAAACCACTCTCTCTAGATATAAGTAGTGATGTCTGAAAAAGACTGAAAAACAACAAAGTCAAAACATACCCCAATAGCACAATAGTCAGAAAACCCAAAATGTCTCCATTTTAAGGACAACTTTAAAACTTTAATAATCGTACTCTAGCATTTAACTGATTTAATTGAAAAATATGACATATAGAATTAGTGTAGATCATGATCAGATACCGTAGCTCAGAACGGTATCTTAACTTGGTCTACCCTGATTTCTAAATAACCACATCTTGATGTTCAGTTCTCTTGTTTTATTTTTGTAGAACCGAAGGATTCAATCAATTTGTATTACAGGGAGTTAATTATCAAAATCTCTTATTTTTAAAACTTTTCTTTATGTTCTTCATGAATTTAAATTTAAATATAATCTTATGTATGAAATTATTGTAAGCCATGAACAGACACTGTAGCACGGTGAGATGTCTTAACTTGGCCTACTCTACTTTCTAGATACGTTTGAATCCTCAACTATTAACGTGTAAAATCCCTAATAGAAGGAATCAATTTAGTGCACGATTTACCCTAACCAGTGGGTGGGAGGGGTGGGGAAGAAATCACAGAAACGCTCTTAGTATCTGCCTTGCCTCGATTGACCTTTTCGCACCCTTCAAAACCTATATTCTCTTGGGCACCCTTGAACGCATTCGTAAGAAACAACAAAACTTTTTTCAGCATGAGAGCTTATGGATCAGCCGCTAATTTATTATCTGAACACATTGGACTTCCAACAAAACTCATATATTTTCACTAAGCCTGTTTTTAAATTCTTGGCGAAAAGCAATGCCGTTTGCAATACCTGTTTTCAACAGCCTGAACATAAAAACTAAGATGAAATCACATTGACGCCAGAGCCACAGTTAAGACATCATTGGGCTATCTTCCTAATATTTGCTTTATATAGATCCTTTAAATTCTTCAATTACTTTTTGCAGTAGATACCAATACGCTTGTGCGACTGGTAGAACGAATGCATATAAAATTCACCTTATTCAATCACTTTATAACCACACAGAATCTCGTTAAACACTTTAACCGCCGTTTTTTTACCCTTAATAAGGTGATATATGTCAAGAAAATCTTTCATGTAAATTCATTGAACATGGCATTGTCAGAATACGTTAAATTAGTAAATGAATGCACAACCTATAGGGGACAACTTGAACAAATGTGACTGATGATCGTATCAGTGATTCCACCGAATTCTGAAAAATCGTGCATCCACGTACAACGTTGAATTCATTGTACGTATATTTAAGCAAGAAAAAAATCACGCCACGCTAAATTGTCATTGTGTTCAGCAGCGGATCCACAGCTAGAATGAGTTTATCACGATATTCAACAGCCCATATCACTCCACGTTATACCTACAAATGCTTATATAGGCCAAGAGAAAATAATTAATTTCTAATTCTCTTCTTTCAAACGAAATTAATTTTAATATACCTGGCGAGCTTCAATTTCACGTGAAGCATGAATAGATAAACCTTTAAATAACTTTCTATACCCTAAATAGCCTAACAACACGGACTTGTACCGTACATATACTATAGAAAACGAAAACGTCTTCAAACTCTTTTACCGTACAAAGAACTCAGGATAATATTCGTACCCTATAATAAATATATTTATTTGTAAAACTAATGTCACCGGTCGTGAGATCGGTCCTTCGAAATGACGAATACCAATTTTAACTCAGATAGATAATATGTTTGAATAATAAGCAGCAGCAATGGCATCAACTAGTCCGGAACCTGGGACAATAGTATATATAAAATATATTAAATATGTGCGCCACAGATCTGTTTAAGGTCTTTATGGAAAGTGCCTACAAATCAACCTTTGCAACGCATATCCTAAAACCTAGTGTTATCATCAAAGAGCATAGATTGTGAAAACTCATTGGAAACGTCTCGTAGAGATGCTTCCAAAGAGTGTACACAGTCCAGATTCAGTATGGCGAAACAGGTAGCGAATAATGTACCAGGCATAGGAATTTAAATAGGAATTTGGCTGCCAAGACAAGTTAACATTCAATAGGATAATGGGTCAGATTTATGAAATATTCAGAAATCTTGCAGTTTCATTTACAAAATCAAATTACAGCGATACTCTACAAAATACAATTCACATATTTCCTAATGCAAAACTATAGAATACAATATGTAAATACCTGGAATAATAATAGAGGGTCTGGATGGGGCATAATGATTAGTGAATGATGGCCTTTTTTTATAATGAATAGTGAATAATGAGCCAAAAAAATAATGAAAAGTGAATAACGGGGGCCTTAAAATTAATATATTATCCTACTTTTAATGAATTGAATAAACATTAATGAATAGTGAATAATCAGATTTATTTGCCATCTTTCTTAATTTTAATGGATAATTGGTCTTATTTTAATGAATAACCCAAAAGTTTAATGAAATGAATAATGGGCTAAATTTTTAATGCATAGTGAATACCAGACCCCCCCCCCCCATCCAGACCCTCATAATAGATAAATATATTAAGTATGAGCTCCACAGAGAGTATAGAACTTATCTGTTCAAAGTCTTTATGGCAAGTGAAGTGGTGCATATTAGTAAAGCATGCATTTTAGCTCAGAAGATAATGCCATAGGCTCAGAGGAAGGAGATAACGACATCAGTCCCCGCATGGTGTTATAAATAGACGTAATAAATAGACAGCCCAAAAAACATGTCTATTAATAGCGCTTAACAAGATAAATCTTTTAAAAAAGATAATAATTATTATGTCATGAAGAGATCTTATAATGGGGATGAATGTTTAATGTAAATGATCGAACATAATTTCTTAAAATTTAAACCTGTCCCAAACCCCCAATCATCCACTTAGACTCAGATCAGCCTGCACAGTTGTAAATGTATCAGCATACCTACTTTTTCCTTTATGAAGATGATAAACACATGCACTAGTTTCTTTAACTATGTGAGACGATCTTATATCATACAAGGCTAGCCTGCAAACATGTCCAAATGCCCGTAATAGAAAAAAGCAAATATATGGGCATTAACATATAAATATGTTCTAATGATTGTAATGAGACGGTCAGCATTGAGACAACTGACTGAGCATGTTTCATACCCTAGGGAATAATAACCATGCTCTGTCCATTGTCATGAGATGATGACAACAGACGGAGCATGTTTCATACCCTTTGGATTAATAACTATGCTCTGTTCATAGTCATGAGATGATGGCATCTGACGGAGCATGTTTCATACCCTAGGGATTAATAACTATGCTCAGTTCATAGTCATGTGATGATGACAACTGACCGAGCATGTTTCATATTTGGGGGGTATCATCATGATCTGTCCATTGACATGAAATGATGGCAACTGACGGAGCAAGTTTCATACCTGAAGGGGGTATGAACATGCTACGACCTCTGCCATGAGATGATGACAACAAACGGAGCATCTTTGATACCTTACGGATTAATAACCATGCTATGTCCGTTGTCTTTAGACGATGACAACTAACGCAGCATGTTTCTTACCTCAGGGATATATAACCATGCTCTGTCCGTTGTATTGGGACGATTGCATCTGACAGAGCATGTTCCTTACCTCAGGGATATATATAACCATGCTCTGACTGTTATATCTTGGGACGATGACACATGACAGAGCATGTTTCTTGCCTCAGGGATATATGACCATGCTCTGTCCATTGTCTTGGGACGATGACAACTGACAGAGCATGTTTCTTACCTCAGGGATATATAACCATGCTCTGTCTCTTGTCTTTGGACGATGACAACTGACTAATCCTGTTTCTTACCTGAGGAATACATTACCATGCTCTGACCATTGTCATGAGACAATGGCAACTGACGGAGCATGTTTCATACGTGAGGGGTATCACCATGCTCTGACTGTTGTAATGAGACGATGGCAAGTGACGGAGCATGTTGCATACCTAAGGGATGAATAACCATGCTCTTTCCGTTGTCATGAGACGATGACAACTGATGGAGCATGTTTCATAATTGAAGGATATATAACCAGGCTTTGACCGTTGACATGAGACGATGACAACCGACAGAGCATGTTTCATGCCTTAGGGATAAGTCACCATGCTCTGTCCGTTGTCATCAGACGATGACAACTGACTGAGCATATTTCAAACCTGAGGGATATATAAACATGCTCTGACCGTTGTCATGAGACGAAAACCGACAGAGCAAGTTTAATACCTAAGGGATGAATAACCATGCTCTGTCCGTTGTCATGAGACGATGACAACTGACAGAGCATGTTCCATACTTGAGGGATATATTACCATGCTCTGATTGCTGTCATTAGCCGATGATAACTGGTGGAGCATGTTTCATACCCGAGTAATACATGACCATGCTCTGACCGTTGTCACGAGACGATGACAACTGGCAGAGCGTGTGTCATACATGAGGAATACATCACCATGCTCTACCGTTGTCATCAAACGATGACAACTGATAGAGCATGTTTCTTACCTGAGGAATACATTTCCATGCAGCGACCGTTGTGGTAGAGCAAAACACTGACAAAAAGTCACTTAGTTAAGCCTGAACCCCTCCCCATCAGTAAAATGGAAAACGATTGCATGAATGATTAGGCAAGATTATGAAGTTTCTTGGAGCGCTGGAATTATTTTTTCAAAGAGGGGCAGTGGTGTTGAAATTTTGCAAAAAACTTCACTTTTAGAAGTGAAATTGCAATTTCTGAAATCCATTTGCAACATCAGATACACGAAACCAGCCAAGAAAGACTGAAAAATGATATTGAATCTTATATAAACCTACTCTGACTTTATTATAAAGTAAAATCAGAAAGGAAATTTTTATTTTTGGGTTAACATCAATGATTTATTAAAAATAAATCGATTTTTTTGTAATCTGACAGGTAAAGTTTTTACAATATATAGTGTTTGTTTATCTTGTTTTAAATTTAATGCTGTATTTGTTAAATTACATACATCTTGACGTGTATACTAGTAAAACCCGTCAAAATACTTTCGTTGTTTGCCTCAAAATCTGACATTTTGATATCCAGGTATATTTTGGAAAATGCATGTATTGCTATTACTTGTATATCTAGGTATTACCATATTAAGAATATGACGTGTATATATAGCAAACATTTTCAAATGGAAACCGCATTTAGCATGTACTATAATAGCATACCAAGTATTTACACACAATAAAAGATGACCAAGTGATCCTGGATCGCTCACCTGAGTTTTTGTTTAACTTAATTTATAGGTATATATTTAAAATTGGCCATGCCCATGGTGACCCCCTAGTGGGGCCTTTTTTGTCCCAGTGCTATATTCTGAGCACATTGAAATATGGTCTACTGGGTGGTGCTACATACTAAATATCAGGGCTCAAGAACAAGTGGTTTCAAACAAGATAATTTTGTTATGTTTTCAATATGCCAATGTAAACTCTGTGACCTCCATTATGAGGTCATTCTGACCACAGCACCACAATTTGAACAAACTTGATAGAGTACCACTAGGTGATGTTACATACCATATATCAAAAATTTTGGCATTTTTTTTTCCTGACAAGAAAAGTTCTAATGTTTTCGCTATATAACCTATTGATAGAGCACAATCAGGCAAATTATAGAATTTTCCCCGCCTGTAAAATAGGATTTTGATATATACTGAAACAATAAAGTTATTTCCGCTTGACGTTTATGTCTGCGAGTTCCAAATGGATGAACGCATTTCATTCAAATTTTCACCTTACAAACTTTGATCATTTAGAAATGATTTGCTCCAAATCCTATTTTTCAAAAGCAAAGCTATACATAATTTCTATTTATCCACATGCTGATTGTCTTAAAAGCAAGTAATGAAATACAGAAAATAGCCAGTATGCGTTAAAACACATATGCATACTATATTGCGGTTATACACGTTCCTTTATTTCAAATAAACTACTATTTAGCCCTGTGCAATCACTAGACCATGTGCTGCCAAAGTACCTCTGAGGAGGAGTTTTGTACACTATAATTTTCTAAACCCACATTATATGAGCCGCAAAATAACACATGCTAGCTCTTTATGGACTGGGGCGTTATCCTGCAATTGTAGAGTTTACTATGTTACCATAAAACAATAGAAACTCCTTTATTGTAAATATCAAAATTATTCCTTATTCTTACAAATTCATAATATCTTGTAATTGAAAGTAAATGACTAGCAGTATAATTTTAACTCATTTAGGTACCTTTAATATTGTTACATACGTTACTTTCTTTTGAATACATCCATTAAATGCAACAATAGCATTATATGAGTTTAAACTCCTAATGAGCATAATTACTGCCAATTTAGGGTTCAACAATGAGAGAAATTATGAAAAAGTGTCTTTTTTTAAGATAAAATTTAACTCAAAGCACATGAAATGCTATTTTAATTAAGAGTTTCCTTGTCAAATATGTAAGCATCACTAATAGAAACTACCTATTCTAATAATCAAATCATGTTTCTTAAATGCTTGATTAACATCATTTATCTCTGACACTTGTATGTGTTAACTTAATCTAATACATAATTTAATACATACTTAGTTTAATTTAGTAAGCAAGCAATTCATTACATTTTCTATAATTTCATAGTGAACTATCAACTCCAATAGCGTTTATAGTTTGAAACTGCCATTTCATTTCCAGATGGAGATTTTCCTCCCTACCCTTCTTATGGTGTTTATGTTTTGCATCTTTCTTGTGAGAATATGTTCAAATGTAAGTGACTTCAACAATAGAAACCAATTTATCGTTACTAAAACACGGCTATTGATATCCCAAACTTTGTAAAGCATTTTTTAAATTCTACCACAGACTCTCAGATTTGATCGTTTATGAAGTTTTTTGGTTGGAAAACTCGTTAGAGCCAATATTTAATAGGGTTTTTCTTCAATAAATTCAAAATAAGTGCTGAAAAGCCTTGATTTCATGACCAGTTCTAAAGGATCATATAGCGCTATAAAAGAGTTGGATATAATATAGATATCATGTGGCAATCTGCATGCCTGGTTATAAACCCAAATCACGGTTTATAGCTATGGTTACCTCTTCAGTATTGCACGATGTTGGGTCAGGCCTTAGACACGATGATGGCCCTGACCTAACACTTTCACCAGGGATTAGTGTCTGATGCTCATCTTCGGCTGGGCCTACCGTACCCACTGGATATTTTTCTTTAGCTCTTACTATCTGTTGGTTAAGATCCTTTACCTATCATAATGACGTTGCGTCTAGGAGTGAAATAGCGCCATTTAATAATATCTACATATTTTCGGGAAACGTTATATCGTCCATAACAACGTTGCATACATAATGGCAAAATTACAACATATTTACCTCTGCAATGAGATTTCAAAATAATCTTTATGTCATATTATAAATAAAATTTTACATTCATGCTCTTATATTATTGAATTTATTAAACTCCTTGCGAAAAAGAGATTAAATGCTCGGCAATCCGAGCACTTTATCTCTTTTTCACAACCCGTTTAATTAATTCAATAAACATGAGCACTCATGTAAGATCCTCTATTTATATTTCTTATCATCACAGTATGTCAATTTCATTTGATTGTTTACCTGTCATGGAACATTTCATAAGCGTGAGCTAAACATAGAGCATACTAGGTGAGTGTCTTTTGATACCAAGTTTAGGCTTTGATAGTCCGAGTTTTCTCTGACGTTTAGTGGCTTTTCTTTATTTTGAAAATATCAAAATATGGAAAAGCCACTTAAACATCAGAGAAGGCTCGGATTAAGGCTTTGAGAACGCTTGTTGACATCGCAAGGCTTGCTGAGCGATTCAACAACCACTCTCAGAGCCGAGCCTAGTAGATCTAAACTTGATATCAAACGACCCGAACCTGGGCCCGGAATTACAGTGCCTCCTTAGAGTTATTAAGACTTAAGTTAAAAATTGAATTTTCAGGATGCGAAAAATAACGTTTCAAACTGATTAAAATCAAATAGTTTTATTTTTTCTGAAGATCACAACAATATCTTTGACCACAAATTTGTTTGTTTGTTTGTTTGATTTGATTCTTTACGTCCCATCAACAATCTTTCAGTTAAACAGGGGCGGGTCTTCCTGGGTTGAACCAGTACTACGCTAGAATAAATGTGTCTTGCTCAAGGACCACAACGCAGTGACGCCGGTGAGGCTCGAACCCGCGGCCTCTCGGTCTCGAGTCAAGCACTCTACCACTGAGCCACTGCGCTCCCTTTTTGACCACAAATACCACATCGATCCAGGCAATTTATTCAGCATTTAATATAGCATGTTGAAATATACTAAAGGACTTTGAAAACGCATCACCCAGATTAAATCCTTTATTTCACAAACCCCGAGAATGTCAGCGAGATAATTATTACTGCATATCATAGTCTGACCATCTTGTAGTATGTCCTAGAAATTTCATGGTTGTAAATTTACTTTAAGGTATTAAAAAAAGTATCCGTTTTAAGACAGGGGTGGTCGATATTGAAGGACACAAATTCAGCTGCGATTTAAAACGCGTTAGTTCAGATTCCTGACTCAACGAATTGCGTCCTTTGCTTCTTTCACGATTGCACATTCATCATTGAAGGATTAGAAACGAATTGGCAGTTGGGTATGCTCAAAATTACCCCCCTTTAAAATTACCGACATACCCCAACCACCCTGATTACTATAGTCTAGTAATAAAATTCAACGTCTTGGGCCCTTCAAAGTTTCAATTTCTTACGTCCGTTTTTATTCGGAGAGGCTAAGGGCATACACAAATGACAAATTATTCATAAATTACGCTGGTATCACGTGTCTTTTGTATTGTGCAAGTGACGTTAACGTAAATTTTTAAGACGTTCTCGATCACATGACAGCAGATCTCCTGCAACGATTTACATCAAAACGTCTTCCCCACAAGCTTGTCAGTGTATGTAATCAATATCAGAAATGAAAGCGTGCATAAAGGTAACTAATGGAGATGTTTCTAAAAAGGAGCTATAAATTGATGTTCAAATTTGACGTTTATTTTTGAAATTTTGAAGTTTTCAATTACTTTTAATTAGAAAAAGTCTATAAACTCTTTTGGTAACTTGGCATCATATACGCCACAGTTTAAACATAAAAATAATCAAAAAGCTTCATTTATTTGTGCAGAAAGGTGCTGGATGCTGTATGTACCCATGTGACGTCATCAGCAGCGTCGCGTGATAGTGCAGTCAAATTAATGACTGATTCATACCAATTCTGGGTTGCACATTAAAACCTGCGAGTAACTTTTCAATCGCATATACGGTTTGCAAGAAAAGTGCAAAAATATGGTGATGCGTTTTCAAAGTCCTCTAGTATATCAATACTTAACTTAAGCCCTCCAGTAAAATATTTTACTGACCGTTCCAAGGCGGTACTTCTTTTGTGGATCTTTTATGTTTTTGTTCTGTCTTGTGTTTGCTATGTTTTGTGCGCGTCTGTTTATATGTGCTTCGTGGTCACCTGCTGGGAAAGGGCTGACCTCTTGGCTCTGGTTTGTGGTGTCTTCTGTCAGTTTGTCACTTTCCCATTGGTATCCTGGGTCAGGTGTGGTACTTGATTGTATCGATTCCTGATCTTTGCAACCTTACTTACTTTACTAGAAACAAAAATTGAGTCGCGACATGAAATTTTCAACAATGTGGTATTTTGACATGAATAGACTCAGAGGAGCCCGTGCAACCTCCTTTTAAGCTTAGAAACTCCAAATGCTGTTCGATCAATAGCTTTATATTCATAGAATATTCAAGCGAATAGCAAAGGCGGTTTCTCGTTTTGGGGTAATGGATATTCAAGCGACTAGCAAAGGCGGTTTCTCGTTTTGGGGTGTTGGTGTTCCTCGCTCTGCGTCCTCTGGGGTCTGTGTCTCTCGGCTCGTTCTTTTTGCTGGAGCATCTGGCCTTTTTGCTGGCTTTAACGCTCGCGATGGGTTGTTGGCTTGGAGACTTCTTGGGCAGGGCTGTCGGTTTCGTAAGATTCGCGGAGCCTTTTTCTGAATTTTATGGACGATTTGATATATAGGTTTAAGATTGGACTTAAGTCTCTCTTGCGCCAGGGGCTTTCGGGGTCTGAGTTCTGTGGTGGCTTAGTATATAAATTAAGATGAGTGTTGACTCTAATAATTTTTCAAACACAATACAAATTTATTAGCATATCAGCAAAACACAGTGCCTTTGGCTATATACAATACACAGCAATATGACATACATCAAGCCAGTCCGTTATATCAAACCACAAGAACGTTCAGCTGCAGAGACAAACGTCACCACTCCATCCGGGACCAATACATATACTCATGTCTTACGCATGTATATGTATAGGTCTGGGATGGGTCGAATTAAGATGCATACGTCGTTTTTGAAACTATCCTCATCGTGTGACAGTAAGTTAATAACTACATTTACATGTACATTTTTTCAAAAGACAGCTAATTCTTCAAGAGCTTGAGATCTCAAGGTGTTTGCAGATATAATGAATTTTGACAGTTTAAGAAAAAATATTTGGGAATTTGAAGATATAATAGAAATAAATTTAGCCACAGATGGCCTAGCAGTCCTGAGTAAAAACTCTCTTCTATATCATTGTATTGAGGGCATACTGACTCTACCATTGACATTGAGCAGAGACGGCAGACTCTGTTCTCTCGAGGAACGTTGATGTGTCTTCTCTTCTCTATATCCAGATTATGAGCACTTAGCCTGAGAGTAGCGAGCTCCGTCCTTAATTTATCATTTGAGGTATACTCATTATACTTCTTCATTTTAAACTCCGTTTTAAACTGGCAGTAGTATGAGAGTTTGAAAGAGTTACATATATTAGCATACCAATGTTGAGTAAAGTGGTCTCTTATTCTTCTCTTGATTAACCTCGTTGCATGGAATCTCAACATATTGGTTAAGCCACAACTGACTGAATCCAAACTTATCAAGTAAACTCTTGATATCCTGAGCCCACGAACGTTTATGCTTGAATTTACTTGGCTGTGTGTGTACGTTTAAATTATCAATCTGAGTCTGGAAGAGTTTAAACATTAGTGAGTTGCTATTTGATAACATTTTAGCCAATATTTAATAGACCTTTATTTGGCAATTACAGAGAGAGGATAGCGACCCAGATCTCCATACACAGAATAGTTAGGAGTTTGGGTTCTCACGCCAAGTATGTTCTTGTAAAACTTAATGTGAATTTTATCCATGTGTTCGTACTCATAAATTCCCCATACCTCTGCTGCATACAGAAATATAGGAGATACAAGAGAATCAAACAATTTAAGTTTAGTTTTTATATTAAAACTCATCCATTTACATAATAATAATAATTGATTATCTGCCTTCAATGCTTGCTTGCTGGTTCTAGATTATCATTTTTGTAGAACTTCATACCCAAATAACAGAAAGAATCCACTATTTCTAGTGGCTCATCATTGTAAGACCAACTTTGATTTTGTTGTAATCTTCTGTTTTTAAAAATGCAGACTTTTTTTTACTTAGTGTTAACACGAGGTCCCCACTCAGTGAAATACTTATATAGCCAATTAAGTAAAGTCTGAAGCTCTGCCGGGGTCTTTGTGAATAAAATCATATTGTCTGCAGACAGCAGAAGAAAAAACATATATAATTGATACTGATGCCAATTATTTCACCATCATTATCTGCATTCTGAAGATCAGAGTATACATCGTTTATAAAAAGGATGAATAATAAAGGTGACAACAGTTAACGCTGCTTTACACCCAGTGCTAGCTTAAAGAAGCTGGACACATCAGACTGTATATTAACTGCTGCTAACACCTTGCCATACGGAGACTGCAATATACGTGTAAATTTACAGCTAACACCATTGTAAATCAACTGGAGCCAAAACGCCTCATGCATGACAGTACCAAACGCCTTTTCATAATCAATGAATGCACAATATAATTTGCCTTTATCCTTTAACACGTGCTGAACCAAGGCATGCAAAATGAAGATACCATCTGATGTGCTCCTGCCAAGCCGAAATCCAAATTGAAATTCGTTCAAAAACTCATTGTCTTCGCACCATGTGCTCAGGCGATTTCTCAGTACAAGTGAAAATATTTTGGCAAAGACACCTATAAGCATAATACCCCTATAATTATTTGGGTCATTCCTGTCGCCCCTCTTATGGATGGGTACAATTAAGCCTTTGCACCATGACTCCTGATAAACGCCACTTTCTAATATCCTGTTATAAATTTTAACCAAGTATGGCACCATAAAGTCCTTGGCATCATTGAAAAAATCACTTAAAGTACCATCAAAGCCCGGGCTCTTGCCTCACTTAAGCGAGTGAATAGCTTTTAAGACGTCAGACTCGGAGGTATGTTTATCGAACTCTTCAACTTGAATAGCATTATTTTCAGAAAATACATATTACCCCTCCTGCCCCCAGCATTTTGATTATTCATAATTCTTCGGAAGTGTTCTTGAAATACCCCAACTGAAAGATCCCCTGTCATTGATTGTTTTTGTTTCTAAATTGATTGACTTTTTTCCAGAGCTTTTTGGGGAATTTTCCCCCAATTCAGACAACTCAATTTTTTATGATTTTTAAATTTTCTCTTCGCTATACGTTTTGCTTGCACGAACGATCTGCGTGCGTCTAAGAATGCAACTTTATTTTCCTCCGAGTCCGAGCTTTTAAAAGTACGCTTAGCTTGTAAAAATACGCCTTTGCTCGTTCTACACTGATCATTAAACGAATCTGCTGTTTTTCTTTTAGACTGTGACTGCTTTTTAATTTTAACAGTATTACCAAAAACCGAGTAGCAAGCATCATATATCACATCTATTAGAAGCATCATGTTGCTATCAATTTCCGATTGGACATTGTAGCTGTAGCAAATCCCCCTCTTTTGATCCAGAGCATCTAATAGTAAATTTGAACCCTTGGGATCCCAATCCAATATCTAAAACGTTTAATTTATATTCTCGGTCTGATTACTATTTATATATATTGAAATCGCTATAAAGCTGTAATAGACAGGACCAGTGGGGCTTACTTAATTCTAGTACCAGTACTGCCCTACACTGGCCATTTACATGGGGCAGACAGTCATATGGGAGAGACTATAAGCATATATAAAATCCCATTGACTGTCTACTCCAGCAAGATTACGGTTTGTATCACTGGATTTGAGGCAAGATTTGGGGTGTTTGGGGAAATTTACAGCAAATACATTACTTTTTCATACAAGTTTATTTAAAAAAACATGTGACCAAAGTACATTCTGGTCTATATATTTACCAGTTTCACATTTGTATAGGTAGTTTAATTTCAACTATCAATACTTCTCCTGAGTACACCTGACGCGGAAATACCGCAATTTAAATTTAAACTTGTTTTTTTTGGCGGTAAGAATCAATAGGTATACATGACACTCTAAGAGATCCTGAGGAAAAAATAGTATTGAAACAATTTAATGAAGCACCACAATATAACAATGCAAGATATAACGTTGCATGGCCTTGGAAAGAAGGTGAAGTAGAGTTACCAGAAAATCATGGACTAGCCCTTGGGAGATTAAAATCTTTGGTCAACAGATTAGAAAGGAATTCTGCTCTAGCAAAACATTATGAAGATATAATTGATGATCAGCTCAACAAGGGAATTATAGAAAAAGTTCCAAATACGGCACGTTCATTTAAGAAACATTATATTCCGCATCATGCAGTGGTCAACCCAACAAAGACAACTACAAAGGTAAGAATTGTTTATGACGCTTCAGCCAAGACAAGAAAAGAAAACAACAGTTGCAAGCTGGTGGGTCAAACTTCAGACTCTATGATGGTTCCGACTTAAAGACTTATCTATTGATGAGATGGTAGGGGCCTGATGCTTTGGCTGTTTGTCCGGCCCTCCGGGGTTCACCTGTTGGATTTCTTTTGCTCCGTTATTCAGTTTTATTTACTGTTGAGTCCTTATCTTTGCTTTATTTCCTTGTTATATCTTGATTTATATGTTTTAGGAGGTGATGCATTGATAAGTTAGGGGTCTTTCATGCAAACCAAATATCTATGTGTCTTGATCCACATCTGAATAAAGGGTGAGGTTGGCGCGCCCTTAAACAGGTTTAAGCCCTCCAGTAAAATACTTTACTGACCGTTCCAAGGCGGTACTTCTTTTGTGGATCTTTTATGTTTTTGTTCTGTCTTATGTTTGCTATGTCTTTGTGCGCGTCTGTTTATATGTGCTTTGTGGTCGCCTGCTGGGAAAGGGCTGACCTCTTGACTCTCGTTTGTGGTGTTTAAATGTGAGTTTGTAACTTTCCCATTGGTATTCTGGGTCGGTGTGGTACTTGATTGTATCGACTCCTGATTTTTGCACCCTTACTTTCTTTGCATAAAGGTCCCGTCCTACTACATGATCTTGCTGGAATTTTGCTTCAATTCCGTTAATACAAAGTTGCTTTAGTCTCTCACATTGAAAACGCTTCTTTACAAGTAGGCCCCACTGAAGAGAAAAAGGGATGTTACCAGATTTCTATCGCTCAAGAACAGAACTACCTTAAAACTAGAAAACAACATTCAAGAGAATAGATTTTGTAGAGTTCCTTTTGGAATTATTTCAAGTCCTTTCCTCTTAGCTGCTACATTGAAATGTCATTTGGAAAAGTGTGATTGTTCAACAGCAGAAAACATACGTAAAAAACATTTACGTTGACAATGTTATAACCGGATGTGATTCAGTGAATGAATCTGTTCAGTTCTATACTGAATCGAAGCAGATTTTCCAGAGAGCTGGCATGAATTTACAGCACTGGGAAACCAACCATAAGCAAGTATTGAATAGAATACATGACGAAGATCAATCAAACGCAGAAAGAATGAAAGTTCTAGGCCTGACGTGGATAGTTGACAAAGATTAAATGTCGATTAATGTTTGTTCTGCTACAAACACAAATCAAATTCAAGATTAACAAAACGATCAGTATTGAAAGAAATTGCCTCTGCTTTTGACCCACTTGGATTGTACAGCCCAGTTATACTGCGAGGAAAGATTTTCTTACAAATGCTATGGAACAAGAATATGTCATGGGATGAAACACTTTCCTCTCAAGATATTGCTCAGTGGTATGAGATAGAAGAAGACTTAAAGAGACTACCAAGTCCAACCTTTGACAGATACATCGGTATTCAACATACAGGAAAGTGTATATATCAGTTAATAGATTTTTGTGATGCATCCATATATGCATATTCAGCTACAGTTTATCTACACCAAAGCTGTGGAAAGTTGATTTACTGTTTTCCAAAACAAGACTTGCGCCAAATAAACAACTAAGCATTCATTGTTTCACGCTTAGGGATGTCTGTTACTACACAAGGTGGTTCTGGACGACAATCCATTACTGATTCATGACGACTGTGTTCTTGTGCTGGATGACAAGTCACAGGTTTTAGACGACAAATTTTGGGTTTTTGACGACAGTGGAAAACAGGTAACATACAAATACGTCAGAGAAAATGATAATGTAGTGTTATTTGCTTGTTAAGATCATTTCTATCGTTTAAGTGTTTGTTAGACTGGCATAAGAAAGACAAGCGTCGTAGATATTTGTAGTTTAATTATAAAACAATGGTCAGGAACAGAAATTTCAGAAATACGTAATTTGTGGTCAGTTACTTGCATTTCCTCCATAGAATTAGCATAAATCGTCTAACAATTTAATCCACATGATTTTTCAGTCAATTTTAACATGTTCTCGTTTAAAGAAAACTGAAAACCTCAGATTTCATATTTTTTCAAATGTTACTGGTCAGAGACGACTGTGTAACAGGTAATAGACGATGTCATATTTTCTGTAACAGGTTAGAGACGACAATTTTCTGTCTTGAGCAGAGGAAAATACTGCTCTGAAACCTTTTCAACACTAGTCAAATACAAGGCCTGGGTCTTCAAAATACAGGGCCATGACATTAGTTCAATCAGTAGTCACACCCATAAAATGGCAAATGTAAGCACCTCCATAAAAGGTGTGCTAAAGAAACTATTCTAGTAACATATCACTAACGGAAGACCAATCACTCAAAAAGATATGGATTTAGAGCAGCTTATCCCTCTTTCTGAAGAAACTGGAATTTCTGTAGATCTGACTATAGTGACATGGATTTATCAGGTATTTCAGTAACTGTAGATGATTGTTTGAACCAAGATCAGGCCTGCATTTTGTCAGTGGCTAAAATGTTTGAAAAAGACTGTCAGCATGGACATTCACATGCAACAAAATCAGATTTTCGCCGGACTAGGTCAATTCATTTCACACTTATTGTTCAATAACATTTTGTCAATCCTGACCAAAACTTCCCTATGTATAAAGTATCACTGGTATCCTTTTAAATAAGAAGGTGGATGTATTATGAACGAGAATAGGTTATAATTAGATAAACAGATCCCTATGACAATACAGTAGATAATATCATAGGGGTGGGGGATGCATAATTAGAATCAATTTTCTTCATTCGTAAGGATATTATAACATCAATACCCAATTAATATGACATTTGGAAGTCGTTAAAAGTCAAAATCGTTGATAGTTTGACGTTTATGTTTGTTGTTGTTGTTGTTGGGGCTGTTGTTGTTGATGTGTGCAAATAAAGTAAGTAAGGGTGCAAAGACCAGGAATCGATTCAATCAAGTACCACACTTGAACCAGGATACCAATGGGAAAGTGACAAACTCACAGTTAGACACCACAAATGAGAGCCAAGAGGTCAGCCCTTTCTTAAAAGGATACCAGTGATACTATATACATAGGGAAGTTTTGGTCAGGATTGACAAAATGCAATTGCGCAATAAGTTTATTCTACCATGATGACAATGTACTTACCTGATGTAATTTACTGCGGCAATGTACCATAACAATTCATCCATGCTTAAAGTACACTTATTTAGGGGTCTTGTAGCTTATCTGTAAGTGTATGTACAAAATCATCTACAACAGAATTTAGCAACGTTAAAAAGACAATTTCCATAATCTAAGAAAATACGCTAAAGAGCTGATATATTTAGGGAATAAAGATCTATTTAAAGGAAATTTACTTGTACAAATTATAACATTATATTTGAAGAAAAGAATTTCAAAAGAATACACACGGAAACCTATTTATTGGGTTGGGGAGGAATGGTTCTAAAAATATTTTTTTTAATTTTCCTATATATTTCATACAAAAATGACCACTTTAGCTCAAAAATAAAGCCGTATATCCATTGAAATAGAGACTAACAGCGAGACTATATATGTAGCTTAAAACATTTGACAAACTATGATTTTTTCCAAACATATAAGCAGTGATGCACTGTGAATAAATCATCACTGTCAGAGGTCCTTTGGACCAGTATAGTTAGGGTTTCGCAAATGATCGTATCACTGTTAACATTCTCAGTACGTTCACAGACTTCTTCAGCAGGTCCCTCATCAGCGAAAATATTAAAGGGCATTTCACCTTCATCCAAAATAGCAGATATTTAGTATAACAGAAATCCAGAGAATCCATTAGACTGTCGTCTCTACCTGTAACGCTGTCGACTTTAACCTGTAACAAATTATTTGCAGTCGTTACACACCTGTAACATTGGAAAATGACTGAGGTAGCTGCAGTTTGGTTTTAAAAACTTGTTTGGCTAGAGTCAGCTGATTTATAAGAGAAAACTTATTTCGCCGATGTGATGGACAATGCAATGCCTCATCATATACCAGTAAAAAATATACAAAGAAAACGAAAGAGAATGCACAAAATAAGCATATGCGGGCACATGTAGTAGTAAACTACAGTTTCAAGAACAATAATTGTTTCAGATAAGAGTATCCGCCTTGCTACATGATTAATTAAGTTTTAATAAGTATCCTGAACAAAAACACAATGCCAAAATAAGATACTTGCGGTTTAGTTTGCGTCAAGGCTCACAAACACATAACATATTCACTACAGAACTGTTTATTTCGTCAGGAACCTGTAACATATTGTCGTCCAGAATCAACATACTGTCGTCCATAACCACTTTGTGTTGTAACTGACATCCCTAAGCGTGAGTTTAGAGCTGCTAGCAGCGTTAATTGGTATGAGATGTTTGAACTTCGTTCAAAAAGAGTTGAATATGGATATAGTTTCAAAACACATGTGGTTAGACTCTCAGTGTGTGTTATGTTGGATAGAAAGCAAAAAGTCTTTGAATACATTTGTAGCAAACAGAGTTAAAGAAATAAAAGAATAGGCAGATGTTCAGTTCCATTTTATACCAACACAACAGAATCCAGCAGATATCACTAGTAGAGGTACATCAACAGATCAACTTCAGACCGACACATTGTGATGAAATGGGCTGATTGGCTGCTGAAATCAACAGATGAATGGCCAGTGTGGAACTTAAAAAAAAGAAAGTGAATCTATTCTATCAAAACAGAAACAGAGGTTAAGAAATCAAAAGTTATGTATGAAGCAAAACTCGTTGCTGTAGATGGCTCCATACAACAACATGGAGAAAAAAGTACGTCAGGTGCACCTTATTGTATAGACATTACAAGATTTTCATCACTTGCAAAATTGCTGAGTGTAACAGCCCTAGTCAAAAGATTTATTGAAAAAATGAAGAAAATCAGGATAAACATCGCTGAGCAAAAGTGGATATCATATATTCAAACTGAACATTACAATGACGTAATTCAATCAATCAGGGAAATGAAGACAAACAAGTGTAAAGATAAAATTGACCTTTACTTAGATAAAGAAGGACTACTAAGGTGTGGCGGTAGATTAGGAAATGGGGATTCAAGTGAAGGAACAAGACACCCATTACTACTACTGAAACAAAACAATTTTTCTAATATTATAGTTGAACACTGTCACAAAAAGATGTTACATGCGGGAGTTTCTCAGACATTAGGAACAGTAAGACAAACATATTGGATACCACATGGACGTTCAGTTTTAAAATTAGTTCTTAGAAAATTTAAGGTGTGTCAACGCCATAAAGGAGGTCCTTACAAGATGCCAATGATGTTCCATTCACACACACAGGAATAGATTATTTTGGACCATTGTTACCAAGAACAAAACAGAAAGTCAAAAAGTATTGGTATGCCTTTTTACATGCTTGGTTACAAGAGCTATTCACTTAGAACTAATTCAAAATATGTCCACATAACAGTTTTTTTAAGGATTTAGGAGATTCCTTTCAAGACATGGAAAGTCTAAAGAAATTGTGTCTGACAATGTTTTGCACTTTAAGCTGGCATCAGTAACCCTGAATGGTGTATGGAGTCAACTTGCCACACAACCAGAGGTTACAACTTACATGGCGAATGAAAGTATAGTGTTGAAAAATATTGTAGAATTTGCACCCTGGATGGGAGGGTTCTACGAACGAATGGTAGGACTGGTAAAACGAACATTAAGGAAAGCAATTGGAAAGGCAAGCTTAGGGAATTAACACATATTAACTGTGTTAAAGGAAGCAGAAGCTATAGTGAATTCAAGACCTCTAGTTTACATTGGAGATGACATTCAGTCTCCTATAACTCTGACCCCTGCTCATTTTTAACCCTGAATCCTAAGATAGGAATACCAATTTTGGATATTGACGACGATAGTGAATTCACTCCCATTCCGAATGTAGCAGAAAAATTGATTAAAACATGGAAAAAAGGGGATGAAACTGTTAGAAAGATTTTGGCAAATATGAAATGACTATCTCTTAAGCTTGAGGGAGAGATCACAAACCAATCTGAAAGAAGCACGCGTCAAGGCTCCATGTTCAGCCACCAAAGGTGACATTATGTTTACTAAATATGATCTTCCTAGAGGAAGCTGTAGAATTGGTCGAATCGTAGACCTAGTAGATAGTGCAGATGGTGAAATACGTTCAGCAAAGGTTTTACTCCCTACAAGAAAAGTATTAGGTCGACCTTTAAAGCTATGGTACCCTATAGAGTGTCCACTGGCAAAGGAAGAACATGTAACAGACAGAAACAATGCAAACATTCAAGGAGAAACCAAAGACAACGAGCAGTCAATATTGCGACCAAAGCGACAGGCTGCAATACGAGCTCTTGATAATATTAAGCGCCAAATGAATGATTAACTGTTCATTGAGAGTGTCGCGGAAATACCGTGGTTTAAATTTAAACTTGTGTTTTGGTGCTCAAAACAATTGTCTCATTGAAACGGTTCTTTTGAGTACCCCAAGTTAAATATATACGTTTTACCTTGTACGCACATTGTGCTTTATTTCTTATTACTTTGCGAATGTTTTCTCAGTTAATACACAATATAACATTATAGGGAACATTAGGGTCAATGAATACCGGATGTAACGTCATTGCGACGTTACGTCCCTGTTAGGGACAATTTTGACGTCGAATTGAATCAGTGAACAGAAATTCGATCTGCATTCAGTACAATCAGCGAAACGTCAGCTAAGTTTTTATTTGTATAGAATAACGGATATTGTATTTATTTTTCTGTTAATCATACAACTTGACCAATATTTAAAAGTGTTTCTTATTGCTTTAAATAAATAATAATTTAATGTGAAAAAACTGAATTGTTTTATGTGATTCACCACAATACGAGGTATTTTAAATTTGGTTTTGAATGCTTTTCCTGAGTATACGAGGTATTTTGTTAGCTATCTATTTTATATGCTATCAGGAAGAATAGAGCAAATTGGTCTTTTTTCATCCTGAAAGTCATATGATATGTAGCAATATAGTGATACAGATTTTAAATAATAGCTGTTTAAATATATCATGATTGGTTCATAACTAGAGCCAAACTAAATACAGCAGTGTTGAGGTTAGTAACATGATAAAAACTTCTACACTGCAAGAGTATTGCTCATGTAAGAGTTCACCAATATTTCTCAATCATAGTTGAGTATTTGTATTTGACTAAATATTAATTACAACATGTCTGTAGCAAATCATAATTACAATAGCAATATTAATTTCTAAACGCGTGTTTGATAATGCTTGAGATATACAAATAAATAATAAACAATCTCTATTTACATATCATACTATTATCTATCAAAATACATAGTTTTCAACATCATATGAAATATAGCTTCATTCGAGGGAGATAATTATTGTTTGAAACAAGTAAGAGCTTTCACAACACGCATACGTTTCTACTACACTCCTCCTTTGTTGTTTTTGAAATTTGATTATCATCAAATTTTAACCTTAAGCAAATAGTAGAAACGTAATAAGCTCTATGACCAGTGCATTCTTTTACATGAAACAAGTCTTACAAACAAGTATCAGGCAACTGTTGCAATCATAATTTTATATTCTCTATACCTTGTTGTAACAACAAATGTCTTTCTGTAGATTAACTTCCAAAGTTTAACTACAGTAAGTACCAAAATATTCTAATCTGGAAAGTCTCGTTTGTGAAGCCTAGTGAAATAGCTTTTTTGCTGTGCTATAGATAGACAAAAATATGTACATGGTAAAATATTTGGAGAATAGTCTTCCACTGACTTGTCATGTATTCTGGCTTTCAGTGACATCACAGTCATGAAAAACGCAATTCTCATGCAAGATGGATCAAATGTGTGTCCGTCAGAAGCAATCTCAACCTTGGTTTTCTGTTTGTCCAAAGTAGCGGCCTTGTTTTCAAAGCTTTGCTAACTACCAATCAGATCCAGTTCTTCAGAAACTGATATGGCATCAAATGTTTCTACAGAACAACTTTCTAAAGATGTGTTAAGTGACTCCCAGTCAATGACATTGCTAGCAAAAATATGTGTTTAAATGGAACAGATTTCCTTAGATATGCCAACATATTCTAAATCAGGCGCAATGCTAACACATTTGGATGTCTCACCATCTTCTTCAACTAGCTGAGAATCATTAAGTTGTTCTGTAGAAATAAATGATTGTAACTGTCTTACCTCAGATAGAACATCGAGCAGTATATGAGACTGATTTGCCTTATGATCAATCTTATAAGGCATATATCTATGTATTTTATTGTCACAGGTGCATATTCTATAATAACCTATCTTGTTTTTCTGCAAAACGATTTCTTCAGAAACTGATACTACACCAGCCGTTTCCTCAGAACAACTGTCTAGAGAGATGCATAAAGCCTCCCAGTCATGGGCTTTACTTACACACGGAGGTGTTTCAACAACTACTTCAGTTAAATGACAGTCATTATGTTGTTCTGTAGAAACAAATGATTGTAAATGTTTTAGCTCATTGCAAACACCAACAGTATATGTGTTGGATGAGCCTTACACTTGTAAATTTTCATGATTTTTCTTATAAGGCTTTGCTCTGTGAATCTTGGTGTTATGTGTATTCAGTTTGTAACAACTTGTCTTGTGTTTTTGCAGAAGCAGAAAAGAGGTTTGATCCTAAACATTGTATTTATGGTTCTTGCTACAAGTATAGCAGCCAGAGAAAATTTTCATGACCTAATGCAATGTCTATAGCCTCTTCTATAGAATTTGGACCATGAAACAACACATGTTCAGATCATGCAGATATTCCAAAGCCTTTTGCAATCTGCTAAATAATGATATTTTCTAAATTGTGCAAATTGATTTGGATAGGCTTTATAAGCCAGCAGTTTTAAATCAAAAGCATATGCATGAAGACTTTCATTTTCACTTAATACTCTCTTATGAAAAACTGTTTGATAATATCTGAGCATAAACTCTGGCTCATTTGCATTGAATCTTTGCAAAAGGACATTTTTTCAAAATTTCATAAGTGAAAACAGGATCTAACTCCTCAAGGTATTGCAATGCTGGACCTTCTATGCACTGAATAAACCAATCTGGTTTCTTGTTGTATTCCAACTTATTAATCTGACAAGCAATCTCAAACTGAATGAGAAAACTTTTCAGATTTTTTTCATTGCCATTAAATTTTTCTAGCCAAATTATGGCACAATAGTTTGACATCATTGCCTACTCTCATATTGAACAAAATACAAAGACATTGACAAACACAATCTACAATTACATATACAATAGCCTGTAAAATACAATAAGCATTTGGAATAAAAGAGTTTCTCTCTTGAAAAGATTTCTATTTCCAAACAACTATCAGGTTGCTCAAATCCTGGTCAATAAGCACCAATTCTGCAATGAAAGGACCAGTGGGGCGTACTGAATTCTAGTACCAGTACTGCCCTACACTGGCCATATATATGTGGCAGACAGTCATATGGGAGGCACGTGTGACTTCGCGTTGTGTTAAGAGACTATAAGCATACATAAAATCCCATTGACTGTCTACTCCAACAAGATTACGGTTCGTATCACTAGATTTGAGGCGAGATGGTGTTTAGGGAAATTTACAGCAAATGCATTACTTTTTCATGCAAGTATATTTACAAATAAATGTGAACAAAGTACATTCTGGTCTATATATTTACCAGTTTCACATGTGTATAGGTAGTTTAATTTCAACTGTGAATACTTCTTATGAGTATACGAGGTATTTTAAATTTGGATTTTGAATACTTTTCCTGAGTAAACGAGGTATTTTATTAGCTATCTATTTTACATGCTATCAGGAAGAGTAGAGCAATTGGTCTTTTTTCATCCTGAAAGTCATATGATATGTAGCAATATAGAGATACTGATTTTAAATAATAGCTGTTTAAATATATCATGATTAGTTCATAATGAGAGCCAAAGTAAATACAGCAGTGTAGAGTTTAGTAACATGATTAGCACTATGTTATATATGTTGTGGGCTATAACCAGTACCACGTTTAGGGGTGTCTGTTACAACGCAAGGTGGTTCTAGACGACAGTACGTTACGGGTCCCGGACGAAACATTTCTAAATATAGGCTTGTTTTATTGAATGTATATCGTTTTCGGGAGACTTAAGACACAATAAACCGCAAGTATCTTATTCTGTATTTGTATATTTATACAAGACACTTGTCTAAAGTTAATTAATCCTGTAGAGCTTGGCGACTGTATCCAGTAAATGCGTATATGATACATTATTATTCTTGAAACTGTATTTTACTACTACGCATATCCTTATTTAGTACATTCACTTTTGTTTTCTTTGAACATTTTATGACTTGATATGATAAGACATTGCATTGTCCATCACATAGACCAAGAAATATTTTTCTTATAAATCTGCTTACTTTAGACAAGCACGTTTTTAAAACCAAAACGAATGCACTGCAGTCATTTTTCCATGTAACAGATGTGTAACGACTGCAAATATTTTGTTACAGGTTATTGTCGACAGCGTCGCAGGTGGAGACGACAGTAATGGATTTATTAAATATACCTTGCACTCAATCTTCTGTTTTGGCCGAGAGTGAACGGCATTCAGTTATGTCGTTGGAGAGGGGCCCTCAGAAGAAGTTTTAGAATGTAATGAGAGAGAGAGAACATGGATTTGAACATGTGCGAACTCCTAAGTACATGTTCATACATTGAAAAAAGTGTTCCTGGCCCATATATTACAATTAATTCAGATACCTGAGTCGAAGGCTTAGGTGAATGAGCTTATTGTATATCTGTTGTATATCCAGCGTCTGTCCTGATGCTCTTGCGTCCACCTGCCCTTCACAATGCTCTAACATCTCCTAAACAGCTTGGCTAAAAAGCCAAATTTTTATGTTGAGCCTCAATAGATAGGGGAAATGAACGTTTGTTCATGAAATCTGGGTCAAATGGCCAGCCGCTACGCCCATGTATAAACACGCTTCAAAAATCTTCTTCTCTGGATCCAAATACTTGATTTCCATGAACTTGGCCTGTAGCATCTAGGAGTCCAGCCTATCATAGTTGGTTCAAATGCTTGATCTTCAAAAAATATACCTGCGCAACATCAAGCAGTGCTTGTGTCTACAAACTTTCAGATTGCAGGCTGCTATAGTTTTTAAGTTACAAAACTTGACCTTGCTGTAAAACAGGTCAAGGTCAAAGCATCACATTTTGATCAAATGATAACCATGTGTTGACCTTAACCTATTTTACATCTAGGTTAAACTTTACAACTTTCATGATCTTTGCTGTCTGTCTTACTTTAATATGTGAAAATGTGACAATGACGAATTTTATGGCATATATTGAACTTAGCGCTATATAATCAACTAAATGATAATGGAAGGATAATGCGTGAACAAGATCAAGGTTTGCTCATCCATGTTAACCAGATGCGAGTTCAACAATGCAAGCGTCGCGTGCACTTCTTGTTCTTGGCTTTAATTGTAATGTCTAAAACCTGGCACCAATACAAAGAGCGCTCAACAGCGCTCTCATTGTTGAACTCGCCTCTGGTTTTGTATAGTTTGTGCGTATATCAAAATACATATATCAGGTGAACGTTTACAGAGCCAGTGGTCGTTTGTTGTTGTTGTTTTATCCCCCTAAAACAAGATTTCCCACCGTATATTCAGTAATATACCCTCCCAAAAATAAAGAAAACTACGTTACTCCACTTCAGAGCAGTATTTACATCTACTCAAGTGTTCCTGAAAGAAAGAAAATGTCGTCTCACATCTGTTACAGAAAAACTGACGTCGTCAATTGCCTGTTACACAGTCGTCTCTAGCCAGTATCATTTTAAAAAAATAAATTTAGAAGTTTTCAGTTTTCTTTTAAGAAGGATATATTAGAATTGACTGAACATTCATGTGAGATCTATTGTCTGACCATTTATGCTTATTTCATGATGGGAAAGCAGGTAATTAATCACAAATTACATATTTCTGAAGTTTCTATTCCAGACCAGAGCTTTACAATTTAACTACAAAAATATATATGGTGTTTGTACTTCTAATGCCGAACTTACAAGTAATGATTCAAAATAGCCAAACCCATTATATTACCATTTTCTGCGACGTCTCTGTGTGTTACCCCTTTCCACTGTCGTACAAAACCCAAAATATGTCATCTAAAACCCGTTATCTGTCGTCCAGCACAGGTAAGCAGTCGTCATGGGCCCATTACGAATTGTCGTCCAGAACCACCTTGCGTTGTAACAGACATCCCTAAGCGTGAGTACTGGCCAGGGTAGTTTATGGGTTTTTTATTTGTTTGTGGCCACGTTCCTTGGCTGTACCATTCATGCCCAGGAATACCCGAAGGCTCAATCGGCTTCTCAAACATAGTTGAGTTTGTATTTGACTAAATATTAAATACAACATGTCTGTAGCAAATCATGATTACAATAGCAATATTTAGTATTAAGTAAATATGGAGTATTTAGAGCGATCTAGCGTAGTTTGGCACTGCTGTAAATGCGATAGTGTAAATGTGGACAGTTTTACCTTCAATAGCTATGAGCTATATATGACAAACTTTTTCACCCCATTGTCAGGTACTGAGTACTCAATAGATACACTGAACTCAACAACCCCTTTCAGTCCGCTGCACACTAGCAGCCCCCATCTAAAAAGAAAACCTCGTGTCAAGTCGACTCCTTCAACGGACTACACCACCAATAGTGTGAACTCCAGTTCTATAAATGCTAGTGACCAAACTACAGAGACTAGTAACATAAATTCCCTCCCAAATAAAGCAAACCTACGGTTATTGACAGTCAATTGTTGTAGCATTCGTGAACATAAGTCAGAATTTATTGCAGCCTTGGATTATGTGAAACCTGATTTGATATGTCGGACTGAATCATGGCTCAGGGGAATACAGCCTGGTAAAGAACCTTCCAAAAGTGCAATTAAAACATGTGAAATATTTCCGGAAGACTATATCATTCATAGAAATGACAAAATGTCAAGAGGTGGTGGTGTTTTTACGGGAGTTAAGAAACATTTAATAGCAGATGAACAAACCCAATTAGTGACTGAATGTGAAATTATATGGACCAAGGTAAAAACAAAAAATAATAAAGACTTATATTTGTCTTTATTTTATATGCCGCACCGAAACCTGAAGGACCTGAAAAATCTAGACTCTTCACTTAAATAGTTATCTGAACATAGTAAAAGTAAACACATTCTTCTGGTCGGAGATTTCAACTCCCCGGATATCGATTTGGATACACTCACTGTTCGCCCAAATGCACCAGACCGCGAAATACAACAGACTCTCATTGATATTTCTATTGAGCATGGACTTACACAAGTACATGACCAACCAACGCGCCAAGAAAATATATTAGACTTAGTAACCGATAATCCTTCCTTCGTAAAACATTCACAAAGCATCCCTGGAATTAGTGATCATGCTATGGTGGTTACAGACTCCGATGTGAAGCCTATATACAATAAGCAAAAGCCAAGAAAAATCTACCTATTCTCCAAAGCTAACTGAGAAGAAATTTATAAAGCTTGTGACATTCTCTCAAATGAAATTATTCAAATGGTTCATGATAAATTGAATGTGGAAAGTATCTGGGAGAAATTCAAAGCAGGAATTCAGTCGGCAATGGACAGTTACATACCATCAAAAATTTTCAAGAAGAAAAATTTGGTTCCCTGGTTTAATGGAAAGCTTAAAAAAATGACTAAGAGGAAAGGCCGCTTATACAGACATGCGAAAAAATCAAAACAATGGACGGTAGCTGTGTAAAAGAGAATTTAAAAAGGCTTAAATGGACTATGTAAATAAAACAATTCAGGAAGGATTTGAAACAATAATAGCAAACCATTCTGGAGATATATTAAATCAAAAAGACAAGATAATATTGGCACTGCACCTCTAAAACGGAAAGGATCTCTATTATTTAGAGTACTGGCCAGGGTAGTTTATGGGTTACGCGTTGGTTGGTCATGTACTTGTGTAAGTCCATGCTCAATAGAAATATCAATGAGAGTCTGTTGTATTTCGCGGTCTGGTGCATTTGGGCGAACAGTGAGTGTATCCAAATCGATATCCGGGGAGTTGAAATCTCCGACCAGAAGAATGTGTTTACTTTTACTATGTTCAGATAACTATTTAAGTGAAGAGTCTAGATTTTTCAGGTCCTTCAGGTTTCGGTGCGGCATATAAAATAAAGACAAATATAAGTCTTTATTATTTTTTGTTTTTACCTTGGTCCATATAATTTCACATTCAGTCACTAATTGGGTTTGTTCATCTGCTATTAAATGTTTCTTAACTCCCGTAAAAACACCACCACCTCTTGACATTTTGTCATTTCTATGAATGATATAGTCTTCCGGAAATATTTCACATGTTTTAATTGCACTTTTGGAAGGTTCTTTACCAGGCTGTATTCCCCTGAGCCATGATTCAGTCCGACATATCAAATCGGGTTTCACATAATCCAAGGCTGCAATAAATTCTGACTTATGTTCACGAATGCTACAACAATTGACTGTCAATAACCGTAGGTTTGCTTTATTTGGGAGGGAATTTATGTTACTAGTCTCTGTAGTTTGGTCACTAGCATTTATAGAACTGGAGTTCACACTATTGGTGGTGTAGTCCGTTGAAGGAGTCGACTTGACACGAGGTTTTCTTTTTAGATGGGGGCTGCTAGTGTGCAGCGGACTGAAAGGGGTTGTTGAGTTCAGTGTATCTATTGAGTACTCAGTACCTGACAATGGGGTGAAAAAGTTTGTCATATATAGCTCATAGCTATTGAAGGTAAAACTGTCCACATTTACACTATCGCATTTACAGCAGTGCCAAACTACGCTAGATCGCTCTAAATACTCCATATTTACTTAATACTAAATATTGCTATTGTAATCATGATTTGCTACAGACATGTTGTATTTAATATTTAGTCAAATACAAACTCAACTATGTTTGAGAAGCCGATTGAGCCTTCGGGTATTCCTGGGCATGAATGGTACAGCCAAGGAACGCGGCCACAAACAAATAAAAAACCCATAAACTACCCTGGCCAGTACTCACGCTTAGGGATGTCTGTTACAACGCAAGGTGGTTCTGGACGACAATTCGTAATGGGCCCATGACGACTGCTTACCTGTGCTGGACGACAGATAACGGGTTTTAGATGACATATTTTGGGTTTTGGACGACAGTGGAAAGGGGTAACACACAGAGACGTCGCAGAAAATGGTAATATAATGGGTTTGGCTATTTTGAATCATTACTTGTAAGTTCGGCATTAGAAGTACAAACACCATATATATTTTTGTAGTTAAATTGTAAAGCTCTGGTCTGGAATAGAAACTTCAGAAATATGTAATTTGTGATTAATTACCTGCTTTCCCATCATGAAATAAGCATAAATGGTCAGACAATAGATCTCACATGAATGTTCAGTCAATTCTAATATATCCTTCTTAAAAGAAAACTGAAAACTTCTAAATTTATTTTTTTAAAATGATACTGGCTAGAGACGACTGTGTAACAGGCAATTGACGACGTCAGTTTTTCTGTAACAGATGTGAGACGACATTTTCTTTCTTTCAGGAACACTTGAGTAGATGTAAATACTGCTCTGAAGTGGAGTAACGTAGTTTTCTTTATTTTTGGGAGGGTATATTACTGAATATACGGTGGGAAATCTTGTTTTAGGGGGATAAAACAACAACAACAAACGACCACTGGCTCTGTAAACGTTCACCTGATATATGTATTTTGATATACGCACAAACTATACAAAACCAGAGGCGAGTTCAACAATGAGAGCGCTGTTGAGCGCTCTTTGTATTGGTGCCAGGTTTTAGACATTACAATTAAAGCCAAGAACAAGAAGTGCACGCGACGCTTGCATTGTTGAACTCGCATCTGGTTAACATGGATGAGCAAACCTTGATCTTGTTCACGCATTATCCTTCCATTATCATTTAGTTGATTATATAGCGCTAAGTTCAATATATGCCATAAAATTCGTCATTGTCACATTTTCACATATTAAAGTAAGACAGACAGCAAAGATCATGAAAGTTGTAAAGTTTAACCTAGATGTAAAATAGGTTAAGGTCAACACATGGTTATCATTTGATCAAAATGTGATGCTTTGACCTTGACCTGTTTTACAGCAAGGTCAAGTTTTGTAACTTAAAAACTATAGCAGCCTGCAATCTGAAAGTTTGTAGACACAAGCACTGCTTGATGTTGCGCAGGTATATTTTTTGAAGATCAAGCATTTGAACCAACTATGATAGGCTGGACTCCTAGATGCTACAGGCCAAGTTCATGGAAATCAAGTATTTGGATCCAGAGAAGAAGATTTTTGAAGCGTGTTTATACATGGGCGTAGCGGCTGGCCATTTGACCCAGATTTCATGAACAAACGTTCATTTCCCCTATCTATTGAGGCTCAACATAAAAATTTGGCTTTTTAGCCAAGCTGTTTAGGAGATGTTAGAGCATTGTGAAGGGCAGGTGGACGCAAGAGCATCAGGACAGACGCTGGATATACAACAGATATACAATAAGCTCATTCACCTAAGCCTTCGACTCAGGTATCTGAATTAATTGTAATATATGGGCCAGGAACACTTTTTTCAATGTATGAACATGTACTTAGGAGTTCGCACATGTTCAAATCCATGTTCTCTCTCTCTCATTACATTCTAAAACTTCTTCTGAGGGCCCCTCTCCAACGACATAACTGAATGCCGTTCACTCTCGGCCAAAACAGAAGATTGAGTGCAAGGTATATTTAATAAATCCATTACTGTCGTCTCCACCTGCGACGCTGTCGACAATAACCTGTAACAAAATATTTGCAGTCGTTACACATCTGTTACATGGAAAAATGACTGCAGTGCATTCGTTTTGGTTTTAAAAACGTGCTTGTCTAAAGTAAGCAGATTTATAAGAAAAATATTTCTTGGTCTATGTGATGGACAATGCAATGTCTTATCATATCAAGTCATAAAATGTTCAAAGAAAACAAAAGTGAATGTACTAAATAAGGATATGCGTAGTAGTAAAATACAGTTTCAAGAATAATAATGTATCATATACGCATTTACTGGATACAGTCGCCAAGCTCTACAGGATTAATTAACTTTAGACAAGTGTCTTGTATAAATATACAAATACAGAATAAGATACTTGCGGTTTATTGTGTCTTAAGTCTCCCGAAAACGATATACATTCAATAAAACAAGCCTATATTTAGAAATGTTTCGTCCGGGACCCGTAACGTACTGTCGTCTAGAACCACCTTGCGTTGTAACAGACACCCCTAAACGTGGTACTGGTTATAGCCCACAACATATATAACATAGTGCTAATCATGTTACTAAACTCTACACTGCTGTATTTACTTTGGCTCTCATTATGAACTAATCATGATATATTTAAACAGCTATTATTTAAAATCAGTATCTCTATATTGCTACATATCATATGACTTTCAGGATGAAAAAAGACCAATTGCTCTATTCTTCCTGATAGCATGTAAAATAGATAGCTAATAAAATACCTCGTTTACTCAGGAAAAGTATTCAAAATCCAAATTTAAAATACCTCGTATACTCATAAGAAGTATTCACAGTTGAAATTAAACTACCTATACACATGTGAAACTGGTAAATATATAGACCAGAATGTACTTTGTTCACATTTATTTGTAAATATACTTGCATGAAAAAGTAATGCATTTGCTGTAAATTTCCCTAAACACCATCTCGCCTCAAATCTAGTGATACGAACCGTAATCTTGTTGGAGTAGACAGTCAATGGGATTTTATGTATGCTTATAGTATCTTAACACAACGCGAAGTCACACGTGCCTCCCTAATGACTGTCTGCCACATATATATGGCCAGTGTAGGGCAGTACTGGTACTAGAATTCAGTACGCCCCACTGGTCCTTTCATTGCAGAATTGGTGCTTATTGACCAGGATTTGAGCAACCTGATAGTTGTTTGGAAATAGAAATCTTTTCAAGAGAGAAACTCTTTTATTCCAAATGCTTATTGTATTTTACAGGCTATTGTATATGTAATTGTAGATTGTGTTTGTCAATGTCTTTGTATTTTGTTCAATATGAGAGTAGGCAATGATGTCAAACTATTGTGCCATAATTTGGCTAGAAAAATTTAATGGCAATGAAAAAAATCTGAAAAGTTTTCTCATTCAGTTTGAGATTGCTTGTCAGATTAATAAGTTGGAATACAACAAGAAACCAGATTGGTTTATTCAGTGCATAGAAGGTCCAGCATTGCAATACCTTGAGGAGTTAGATCCTGTTTTCACTTATGAAATTTTGAAAAAATGTCCTTTTGCAAAGATTCAATGCAAATGAGCCAGAGTTTATGCTCAGATATTATCAAACAGTTTTTCATAAGAGAGTATTAAGTGAAAATGAAAGTCTTCATGCATATGCTTTTGATTTAAAACTGCTGGCTTATAAAGCCTATCCAAATCAATTTGCACAATTTAGAAAATATCATTATTTAGCAGATTGCAAAAGGCTTTGGAATATCTGCATGATCTGAACATGTGTTGTTTCATGGTCCAAATTCTATAGAAGAGGCTATAGACATTGCATTAGGTCATGAAAATTTTCTCTGGCTGCTATACTTGTAGCAAGAACCATAAATACAATGTTTAGGATCAAACCTCTTTTCTGCTTCTGCAAAAACATAAGACAAGTTGTTACAAACTGAATACACATAACACCAAGATTCACAGAGCAAAGCCTTATAAGAAAAATCATGAAAATTTACAAGTGTAAGGCTCATCCAACACATATACTGTTGGTGTTTGCAATGAGCTAAAACATTTACAATCATTTGTTTCTACAGAACAACATAATGACTGTCATTTAACTGAAGTAGTTGTTGAAACACCTCCGTGTGTAAGTAAAGCCCATGACTGGGAGGCTTTATGCATCTCTCTAGACAGTTGTTCTGAGGAAACGGCTGGTGTAGTATCAGTTTCTGAAGAAATCGTTTTGCAGAAAAACAAGATAGGTTATTATAGAATATGCACCTGTGACAATAAAATACATAGATATATGCCTTATAAGATTGATCATAAGGCAAATCAGTCTCATATACTGCTCGATGTTCTATCTGAGGTAAGACAGTTACAATCATTTATTTCTACAGAACAACTTAATGATTCTCAGCTAGTTGAAGAAGATGGTGAGACATCCAAATGTGTTAGCATTGCGCCTGATTTAGAATATTTTGGCATATCTAAGGAAATCTGTTCCATTTAAACTCATATTTTTGCTAGCAATGTCATTGACTGGGAGTCACTTAACACATCTTTAGAAAGTTGTTCTGTAGAAACATTTGATGCCATATCAGTTTCTGAAGAACTGGATCTGATTGGTAGTTAGCAAAGCTTTGAAAACAAGGCCGCTACTTTGGACAAACAGAAAACCAAGGTTGAGATTGCTTCTGACGGACACACATTTGATCCATCTTGCATGAGAATTGCGTTTTTCATGACTGTGATGTCACTGAAAGCCAGAATACATGACAAGTCAGTGGAAGACTATTCTCCAAATATTTTACCATGTACATATTTTTGTCTATCTATAGCACAGCAAAAAAGCTATTTCACTAGGCTTCACAAACGAGACTTTCCAGATTAGAATATTTTGGTACTTACTGTAGTTAAACTTTGGAAGTTAATCTACAGAAAGACATTTGTTGTTACAACAAGGTATAGAGAATATAAAATTATGATTGCAACAGTTGCCTGATACTTGTTTGTAAGACTTGTTTCATGTAACAGAATGCACTGGTCATAGAGCTTATTACGTTTCTACTATTTGCTTAAGGTTAAAATTTGATGATAATCAAATTTCAAAAACAACAAAGGAGGAGTGTAGTAGAAACGTATGCGTGTTGTGAAAGCTCTTACTTGTTTCAAACAATAATTATCTCCCTCGAATGAAGCTATATTTCATATGATGTTGAAAACTATGTATTTTGATAGATAATAGTATGATATGTAAATAGAGATTGTTTATTATTTATTTGTATATCTCAAGCATTATCAAACACGCGTTTAGAAATTAATATTGCTATTGTAATTATGATTTGCTACAGACATGTTGTAATTAATATTTAGTCAAATACAAATACTCAACTATGATTGAGAAATATTGGTGAACTCTTACATGAGCAATACTCTTGCAGTGTAGAAGTTTTTATCATGTTACTAACCTCAACACTGCTGTATTTAGTTTGGCTCTAGTTATGAACCAATCATGATATATTTAAACAGCTATTATTTAAAATCTGTATCACTATATTGCTACATATCATATGACTTTCAGGATGAAAAAAGACCAATTTGCTCTATTCTTCCTGATAGCATATAAAATAGATAGCTAACAAAATACCTCGTATACTCAGGAAAAGCATTCAAAACCAAATTTAAAATACCTCGTATTGTGGTGAATCACATAAAACAATTCAGTTTTTTCACATTAAATTATTATTTATTTAAAGCAATAAGAAACACTTTTAAATATTGGTCAAGTTGTATGATTAACAGAAAAATAAATACAATATCCGTTATTCTATACAAATAAAAACTTAGCTGACGTTTCGCTGATTGTACTGAATGCAGATCGAATTTCTGTTCACTGATTCAATTCGACGTCAAAATTGTCCCTAACAGGGACGTAACGTCGCAATGACGTTACATCCGGTATTCATTGACCCTAATGTTCCCTATAATGTTATATTGTGTATTAACTGAGAAAACATTCGCAAAGTAATAAGAAATAAAAGCACAATGTGCGTACAAGGTAAAACGTATATATTTAACTTGGGGTACTCAAAAGAACCGTTTCAATGAGACAATTGTTTTGAGCACCAAAACACAAGTTTAAATTTAAACCACGGTATTTCCGCGACACTCTCAATGAACAGTTAATCATTCATTTGGCGCTTAATATTATCAAGAGCTCGTATTGCAGCCTGTCGCTTTGGTCGCAATATTGACTGCTCGTTGTCTTTGGTTTCTCCTTGAATGTTTGCATTGTTTCTGTCTGTTACATGTTCTTCCTTTGCCAGTGGACACTCTATAGGGTACCGTAGCTTTAAAGGTCGACCTAATACTTTTCTTGTAGGGAGTAAAACCTTTGCTGAACGTATTTCACCATCTGCACTATCTACTAGGTCTACGATTCGACCAATTCTACAGCTTCCTCTAGGAAGATCATACTTAGTAAACATAATGTCACCTTTGGTGGCTGAACATGGAGCCTTGACGCGTGCTTCTTTCAGATTGGTTTGTGATCTCTCCCTCAAGCTTAAGAGATAGTCATTTCATATTTGCCAAAATCTTTCTAACAGTTTCATCCCCTTTTTTCCATGTTTTAATCAATTTTTCTGCTACATTCGGAATGGGAGTGAATTCACTATCGTCGTCAATATCCAAAATTGGTATTCCTATCTTAGGATTCAGGGTTAAAAAATGAGCAGGGGTCAGAGTTATAGGAGACTGAATGTCATCTCCAATGTAAACTAGAGGTCTTGAATTCACTATAGCTTCTGCTTCCTTTAACACAGTTAATATGTGTTAATTCCCTAAGCTTGCCTTTCCAATTGCTTTCCTTAATGTTCGTTTTACCAGTCCTACCATTCGTTCGTAGAACCCTCCCATCCAGGGTGCAAATTCTACAATATTTTTCAACACTATACTTTCATTCGCCATGTAAGTTGTAACCTCTGGTTGTGTGGCAAGTTGACTCCATACACCATTCAGGGTTACTGATGCCAGCTTAAAGTGCAAAACATTTTCAGACACAATTTCTTTAGACTTTCCATGTCTTGAAAGGAATCTCCTAAATCCTTAAAAAAACTGTTATGTGGACATATTTTGAATTAGTTCTAAGTGAATAGCTCTTGTAACCAAGCATGTAAAAAGGCATACCAATACTTTTTGACTTTCTGTTTTGTTCTTGGTAACAATGGTCCAAAATAATCTATTCCTGTGTGTGTGAATGGAACATCATTGGCATCTTGTAAGGACCTCCTTTATGGCGTTGACACACCTTAAATTTTCTAAGAACTAATTTTAAAACTGAACGTCCATGTGGTATCCAGTATGTTTGTCTTACTGTTCCTAATGTCTGAGAAACTCCCGCATGTAACATCTCTTTGTGACAGTGTTCAACTATAATATTAGAAAAATTGTTTTGTTTCAGTAGTAGTAATGGGTGTCTTGTTCCTTCACTTAAATCCCCATTTCCTAATCTACCGCCACACCTTAGTAGTCCTTCTTTATCTAAGTAAAGGTCAATTTTATCTTTACACTTGTTTGTCTTCATTTCCCTGATTGATTGAATTACGTCATTGTAATGTTCAGTTTGAATATATGATATCCACTTTTGCTCAGAGATGTTTATCCTGATTTTCTTCATTTTTTCAATAAATCTTTTGACTAGGGCTGTTACACTCAGCAATTTTGCAAGTGATGAAAATCTTGTAATGTCTATACAATAAGGTGCACCTGACGTACTTTTTTCTCCATGTTGTTGTATGGAGCCATCTACAGCAACGAGTTTTGCTTCATACATAACTTTTGATTTCTTAACCTCTGTTTCTGTTTTGATAGAATAGATTCACTTTCTTTTTTAAAGTTCCACACTGGCCATTCATCTGTTGATTTCAGCAGCCAATCAGCCCATTTCATCACAATGTGTCGGTCTGAAGTTGATCTGTTGATGTACCTCTACTAGTGATATCTGCTGGATTCTGTTGTGTTGGTATAAAATGGAACTGAACATCTGCCTATTCTTTTATTTCTTTAACTCTGTTTGCTACAAATGTATTCAAAGACTTTTTGCTTTCTATCCAACATAACACACACTGAGAGTCTAACCACATGTGTTTTGAAACTATATCCATATTCAACTCTTTTTGAACGAAGTTCAAACATCTCATACCAATTAACGCTGCTAGCAGCTCTAAACTCACGCTTAGGGATGTCAGTTACAACACAAAGTGGTTATGGACGACAGTATGTTGATTCTGGACGACAATATGTTACAGGTTCCTGACGAAATAAACAGTTCTGTAGTGAATATGTTATGTGTTTGTGAGCCTCGACGCAAACTAAACCGCAAGTATCTTATTTTGGCATTGTGTTTTTGTTCAGGATACTTATTAAAACTTAATTAATCCTGTAGCAAGGCGGATACTCTTATCTGAAACAATTATTGTTCTTGAAACTGTAGTTTACTACTACATGTGCCCGCATATGCTTATTTTGTGCATTCTCTTTCGTTTTCTTTGTATATTTTTTACTGGTATATGATGAGGCATTGCATTGTCCATCACATCGGCGAAATAAGTTTTCTCTTATAAATCAGCTGACTCTAGCCAAACAAGTTTTTAAAACCAAACTGCAGCTACCTCAGTCATTTTCCAATGTTACAGGTGTGTAACGACTGCAAATAATTTGTTACAGGTTAAAGTCGACAGCGTTACAGGTAGAGACGACAGTCTAATGGATTCTCTGGATTTCTGTTATACTAAATATCTGCTATTTTGGATGAAGGTGAAATGCCCTTTAATATTTTCGCTGATGAGGGACCTGCTGAAGAAGTCTGTGAACGTACTGAGAATGTTAACAGTGATATGATCATTTGCGAAACCCTAACTATACTAGTCCAAAGGACCTCTGACAGTGATGATTTATTCACAGTGCATCACTGCTTATATGTTTGGAAAAAATCATAGTTTGTCAAATGTTTTAAGCTACATATATAGTCTCGCTGTTAGTCTCTATTTCAATGGATATACGGCTTTATTTTTGAGCTAAAGTGGTCATTTTTGTATGAAATATATAGGAAAATTAAAAAAAATATTTTTAGAACCATTCCTCCCCAACCCAATAAATAGGTTTCCGTGTGTATTCTTTTGAAATTCTTTTCTTCAAATATAATGTTATAATTTGTACAAGTAAATTTCCTTTAAATAGATCCTTATTCCCTAAATATATCAGCTCTTTAGCGTATTTTCTTAGATTATGGAAATTGTCTTTTTAACGTTGCTAAATTCTGTTGTAGATGATTTTGTACATACACTTACAGATAAGCTACATGACCCCTAAATAAGTGTACTTTAAGCATGGATGAATTGTTATGGTACATTGCCGCAGTAAATTACATCAGGTAAGTACATTGTCATCATGGTAGAATAAACTTATTGCGCAATTGCATTTTGTCAATCCTGACCAAAACTTCCCTATGTATAAAGTATCACTGGTATCCTTTTAAGAAAGGGCTGACCTCTTGGCTCTCATTTGTGGTGTCTAACTGTGAGTTTGTCACTTTCCCATTGGTATCCTGGTTCAAGTGTGGTACTTGATTGAATCGATTCCTGGTCTTTGCACCCTTACTTACTTTATTTGCACACATCAACAACAACAGCCCCAACAACAACAACAACAAACATAAACGTCAAACTATCAACGATTTTGACTTTTAACGACTTCCAAATGTCATATTAATTGGGTATTGATGTTATAATATCCTTACGAATGAAGAAAATTGATTCTAATTATGCATCCCCCACCCCTATGATATTATCTACTGTATTGTCATAGGGATCTGTTTATCTAATTATAACCTATTCTCGTTCATAATACATCCACCTTCTTATTTAAAAGGATACCAGTGATACTTTATACATAGGGAAGTTTTGGTCAGGATTGACAAAATGTTATTGAACAATAAGTGTGAAATGAATTGACCTAGTCCGGCGAAAATCTGATTTTGTTGCATGTGAATGTCCATGCTGACAGTCTTTTTCAAACATTTTAGCCACTGACAAAATGCAGGCCTGATCTTGGTTCAAACAATCATCTACAGTTACTGAAATACCTGATAAATCCATGTCACTATAGTCAGATCTACAGAAATTCCAGTTTCTTCAGAAAGAGGGATAAGCTGCTCTAAATCCATATCTTTTTGAGTGATTGGTCTTCCGTTAGTGATATGTTACTAGAATAGTTTCTTTAGCACACCTTTTATGGAGGTGCTTACATTTGCCATTTTATGGGTGTGACTACTGATTGAACTAATGTCATGGCCCTGTATTTTGAAGACCCAGGCCTTGTATTTGACTAGTGTTGAAAAGGTTTCAGAGCAGTATTTTCCTCTGCTCAAGACAGAAAATTGTCGTCTCTAACCTGTTACAGAAAATATGACATCGTCTATTACCTGTTACACAGTCGTCTCTGACCAGTAACATTTGAAAAAATATGAAATCTGAGGTTTTCAGTTTTCTTTAAACGAGAACATGTTAAAATTGACTGAAAAATCATGTGGATTAAATTGTTAGACGATTTATGCTAATTCTATGGAGGAAATGCAAGTAACTGACCACAAATTACGTATTTCTGAAATTTCTGTTCCTGACCATTGTTTTATAATTAAACTACAAATATCTACGACGCTTGTCTTTCTTATGCCAGTCTAACAAACACTTAAACGATAGAAATGATCTTAACAAGCAAATAACACTACATTATCATTTTCTCTGACGTATTTGTATGTTACCTGTTTTCCACTGTCGTCAAAAACCCAAAATTTGTCGTCTAAAACCTGTGACTTGTCATCCAGCACAAGAACACAGTCGTCATGAATCAGTAACGGATTGTCGTCCAGAACCACCTTGTGTAGTAACAGACATCCCTAAGCGTGAAACTATGAATGCTTAGTTGTTTATTTGGCGCAAGTCTTGTTTTGGAAAACAGTAAATCAACTTTCCACAGCTTTGGTGTAGATAAACTGTAGCTGAATATGCATATATGGATGCATCACAAAAATCTATTAACTGATATATACACTTTCCTGTATGTTGAATGCCGATGTATCTGTCAAAGGTTGGACTTGGTAGTCTCTTTAAGTCTTCTTCTATCTCATACCACTGAGCAATATCTTGAGAGGAAAGTGTTTCATCCCATGACATATTCTTGTTCCATAGCATTTGTAAGAAAATCTTTCCTCGCTGTATAACTGGGCTGTACAATCCAAGTGGGTCAAAAGCAGAGGCAATTTCTTTCAATACTGATCGTTTTGTTAATCTTGAATTTGATTTGTGTTTGTAGCAGAACAAACATTAATCGACATTTAATCTTTGTCAACTATCCACGTCAGGCCTAGAACTTTCATTCTTTCTGCGTTTGATTGATCTTCGTCATGTATTCTATTCAATACTTGCTTATGGTTGGTTTCCCAGTGCTGTAAATTCATGCCAGCTCTCTGGAAAATCTGCTTCGATTCAGTATAGAACTGAACAGATTCATTCACTGAATCACATCCGGTTATAACATTGTCAACGTAAATGTTTTTTACGTATGTTTTCTGCTGTTGAACAATCACACTTTTCCAAATGACATTTCAATGTAGCAGCTAAGAGGAAAGGACTTGAAATAATTCCAAAAGGAACTCTACAAAATCTATTCTCTTGAATGTTGTTTTCTAGTTTTAAGGTAGTTCTGTTCTTGAGCGATAGAAATCTGGTAACATCCCTTTTTCTCTTCAGTGGGGCCTACTTGTAAAGAAGCGTTTTCAATTTGAGAGACTAAAGCAACTTTGTATTAACGGAATCGAAGCAAAATTCCAGCAAGATCATGTAGTAGGACGGGACCTTTATGCAAAGAAAGTAAGGGTGCAAAGATCAGGAGTCGATACAATCAAGTACCACACCGACCCAGAATACCAATGGGAAAGTTACAAACTCACATTTAAACACCACAAACGAGAGTCAAGAGGTCAGCCCTTTCCCAGCAGGCGACCACAAAGCACATATAAACAGACGCGCACAAAGACATAGCAAACATAAGACAGAACAAAAACATAAAAGATCCACAAAAGAAGTACCGCCTTGGAACGGTCAGTAAAGTATTTTACTGGAGGGCTTAAACCTGTTTAAGGGCGCGCCAACCTCACCCTTTATTCAGATGTGGATCAAGACACATAGATATTTGGTTTGCATGAAAGACCCCTAACTTATCAATGCATCACCTCCTAAAACATATAAATCAAGATATAACAAGGAAATAAAGCAAAGATAAGGACTCAACAGTAAATAAAACTGAATAACGGAGCAAAAGAAATCCAACAGGTAAACCCCGGAGGGCCGGACAAACAGCCAAAGCATCAGGCCCCTACCATCTCATCAATAGATAAGTCTTTAAGTCGGAACCATCATAGAGTCTGAAGTTTGACCCACCAGCTTGCAACTGTTGTTTTCTTTTCTTGTCTTGGCTGAAGCGTCATAAACAATTCTTACCTTTGTAGTTGTCTTTGTTGGGTTGACCACTGCATGATGCGGAATATAATGTTTCTTAAATGAACGTGCCGTATTTGGAACTTTTTCTATAATTCCCTTATTTTAATCTCCCAAGGGCTAGTCCATGATTTTCTGGTAACTCTACTTCACCTTCTTTCCAAGGCCATGCAACGTTATATCTTGCATTGTTATATTGTGGTGCTTCATTAAATTGTTTCAATACTATTTTTTCCTCAGGATCTCTTAGAGTGTCATGTATACCTATTGATTCTTACCGCCAAAAAAAACAAGTTTAAATTTAAATTGCGGTATTTCCGCGTCAGGTGTACTCAGGAGAAGTATTGATAGTTGAAATTAAACTACCTATACAAATGTGAAACTGGTAAATATATAAACCAGAATGTACTTTGGTCACATGTTTTTTTAAATAAACTTGTATGAAAAAGTAATGTATTTGCTGTAAATTTCCCCAAACACCCCAAATCTTGCCTCAAATCCAGTGATACAAACCGTAATCTTGCTGGAGTAGACAGTCAATGGGATTTTATATATGCTTATAGTCTCTCCCATATGACTGTCTGCCCCATGTAAATGGCCAGTGTAGGGCAGTACTGGTACTAGAATTAAGTAAGCCCCACTGGTCCCGTCTATTACAGCTTTATAGCGATTTCAATATATATAAATAGTAATCAGACCGAGAATATAAATTAAACGTTTTAGATATTGGATTGGGATTCCAAGGGTTCAAATTTACTATTAGATGCTCTGGATCAAAAAGAGGGGGATTTGCTACAGCTACAATGACCAATCGGAAATTGATAGCAACATGATGCTTCTAAGAGATGTGATATATGATGCTTGCTACTCGGTTTTTGGTAATACTGTTAAAATTAAAAAGCAGTCACAGTCTAAAAGAAAAACAGCAGATTCGTTTAATGATCAGTGTAGAACGAGCAAAGGCGTATTTTTACAAGCTAAGCGTACTTTTAAAAGCTCGGACTCGGAGGAAAATAAAGTTGCATTCTTAGACGCACGCAGATCGTTCGTGCAAGCAAAACGTATAGCGAAGAGAAAATTTAAAAATCATAAAAAATGAGTTGTCTGAATTGGGGGAAAATTCCCCAAAAAGCTCTGGAAAAAAGTCAATCAATTTAGAAACAAAAACAATCAATGACAGGGGATCTTTCAGTTGGGGTATTTCAAGAACACTTCCGAAGAATTGTGAATAATCAAAATGCTGGGGGCAGGAGGGGTAATATGTATTTTCTGAAAATAATGCTATTCAAGTTGAAGAGTTCGATAAACATACCTCCGAGTCTGACGTCTTGAAAGCTATTCACTCGCTTAAGTGAGGCAAGAGCCCGGGCTTTGATGGTACTTTAAGTGATTTTTTCAATGATGCCAAGGACTTTATGGTGCCATACTTGGTTAAAATTTATAACAGGATATTAGAAAGTGGCGTTTATCAGGAGTCATGGTGCAAAGGCTTAATTGTACCCATCCATAAGAGGGGCGACAGGAATGACCCAAATAATTATAGGGGTATTATGCTTATAGGTGTCTTTGCCAAAATATTTTCACTTGTACTGAGAAATCGCCTGAGCACATGGTGCGAAGACAATGAGTTTTTGAACGAATTTCAATTTGGATTTCGGCTTGGCAGGAGCACATCAGATGGTATCTTCATTTTGCATGCCTTGGTTCAGCACGTGTTAAAGGATAAAGGCAAATTATATTGTGCATTCATTGATTATGAAAAGGCATTTGGTACTGTCATGCATGAGGCGTTTTGGCTCCAGTTGATTTACAATGGTGTTAGCTGTAAATTTACACGTATATTGCAGTCTCCGTATGGCAAGGTGTTAGCAGCAGTTAATATACAGTCTGATGTGTCCAGCTTCTTTAAGCTAGCACTGGGTGTAAAGCAGCGTTAACTGTTGTCACCTTTATTATTCATCCTTTTTATAAACGATGTATACTCTGATCTTCAGAATGCAGATAATGATGGTGAAATAATTGGCATCAGTATCAATTATATATGTTTTTTCTCCTGCTGTCTGCAGACAATATGATTTTATTCACAAAGACCCCGGCAGAGCTTCAGACTTTACTTAATAGGCTATATAAGTATTCCACTGAGTGGGGACCTCGTGTTAACACTAAGTAAAAAAAAGTCTGCATTTTTAAAAACAGAAGATTACAACAAAATCAAAGTTGGTCTTACAATGATGAGCCACTAGAAATAGTGGATTCTTTCTGTTATTTGGGTATGAAGTTCTACAAAAATGATAATCTAGAACCAGCAAGCAAGCATTGAAGGCAGATAATCAATTATTATTATTATGTAAATGGATGAGTTTTAATATAAAAACTAAACTTAAATTGTTTGATTCTCTTGTATCTCCTATATTTCTGTATGCAGCAGAGGTATGGGGAATTTATGAGTACGAACACATGGATAAAATTCACATTAAGTTTTACAAGAACATACTTGGCGTGAGAACCCAAACTCCTAACTATTCTGTGTACGGAGATCTGGGCCGCTATCCTCTCTCTGTAATTGCCAAATAAAGGTCTATTAAATATTGGCTAAAATGTTATCAAATAGCAACTCACTAATGTTTAAACTCTTCCAGACTCAGATTGATAATTTAAACGTACACACACAGCCAAGTAAATTCAAGCATAAACGTTCGTGGGCTCAGGATATCAAGAGTTTACTTGATAAGTTTGGATTCAGTCAGTTGTGGCTTAACCAATATGTTGAGATTCCATGCAACGAGGTTAATCAAGAGAAGAATAAGAGACCACTTTACTCAACATTGGTATGCTAATATATGTAACTCTTTCAAACTCTCATACTACTGCCAGTTTAAAACGGAGTTTAAAATGAAGAAGTATAATGAGTATACCTCAAATGATAAATTAAGGACGGAGCTCGCTACTCTCAGGCTAAGTGCTCATAATCTGGATATAGAGAAGAGAAGACACATCAACGTTCCTCGAGAGAACAGAGTCTGCCGTCTCTGCTCAATGTCAATGGTAGAGTCAGTATGCCCTCAATACAATGATATAGAAGAGAGTTTTTACCCAGGACTGCTAGGCCATCTGTGGCTAAATTTATTTCTATTATATCTTCAAATTCCCAAATATTTTTTCTTAAACTGTCAAAATTCATTATATCTGCAAACACCTTGAGATCTCAAGCTCTTGAAGAATTAGCTGTCTTTTGAAAAAATGTACATGTAAATGTAGTTATTAACTTACTGTCACACGATGAGGATAGTTTCAAAAACGACGTATGCATCTTAATTCGACCCATCCCAGACCTATACATATACATGCGTAAGACATGCGTATATGTATTGGTCCCGGATGGAGTGGTGACGTTTGTCTCTGCAGCTGAACGTTCTTGTGGTTTGATATAACGGACTGGCTTGATGTATGTCATATTGCTGTGTATTGTATATAGCCAAAGGCACTGTGTTTTGCTGATATGCTAATAAATTTGTATTGTGTTTGAAAAATTATTAGAGTCAACACTCATCTTAATTTATATACTAAGCCACCACAGAACTCAGACCCCGAAAGCCCCTGGCGCAAGAGAGACTTAAGTCCAATCTTAAACCTATATATCAAATCGTCCATAAAATTCAGAAAAAGGCTCCGCGAATCTTACGAAACCGACAGCCCTGCCCAAGAAGTCTCCAAGCCAACAACCCATCGCGAGCGTTAAAGCCAGCAACAAGGCCAGATGCTCCAGCAAAACGAACGAGCCGAGAGACACAGACCCCACAGGACGCAGAGCGAGGAACACCAACACCCCAAAACGAGAAACCGCCTTTGCTAGTCGCTTGAATATCCATTACCCCAAAACGAGAAACCGCCTTTGCTAGTCGCTTGAATATTCTATGAATATAAAGCTATTGATCGAACAGCATTTGGAGTTTCTAAGCTTAAAAGGAGGTTGCACGGGCTCCTCTGAGTCTATTCATGTCAAAATACCACATTGTTGAAAATTTCATGTCGCGACTCAATTTTTGTTTCTAGTAAAGTAAGTAAGGTTGCAAAGATCAGGAATCGATACAATCAAGTACCACACCTGACCCAGGATACCAATGGGAAAGTGACAAACTGACAGAAGACACCACAAACCAGAGCCAAGAGGTCAGCCCTTTCCCAGCAGGTGACCACGAAGCACATATAAACAGACGCGCACAAAACATAGCAAACACAAGACAGAACAAAAACATAAAAGATCCACAAAAGAAGTACCGCCTTGGAACGGTCAGTAAAATATTTTACTGGAGGGCTTAAACCGGTTTAACGGCGCCAACCTCACCCTTAATTCAGATGTGGATCAAGACACATAGATATTTGGTTTGCATGAAAGACCCCTAACTTATCAATGCATCATCTCCTAAAACATATAAATCAAGATATAACAAGGAGACTTCATCACTTAATTGTCAATAATAAATAACTATAGAAAACATCAATGCAATTTAATTTACCAGCGCAAAAGAAATCATTCTATCGATTCATTTAGTGAAATATTTTCAATCTAATTAAAATATTGTCTACCTCATTAAAATATTGTCTGGTAATTATTATTGTCACACATTGCGACATATGTCCCTGTAATTATAATCATTCCCAATATCGCGTTCTCCTAAGGAGTACTTAACGTGTTACATATATTGCTAAATAAGGCGATTGTCGTCCATGACGTGGAAGAAAGATTTATATAAAAAGTTAAAATAAAGAATTAAAACAAATTTCTTGGAAGAACAGTCAACTGATCATAATTTCTGGTTAACAGATTGATTCTCTGAGATATTAAGATGAAAAGTAAAACCTAATCGTATTACTTGGTGCCAGCTTGAATGCCTATAAAATGTCAGTTTGACAAAGGAGCATTTCCACTTCTCTCTAAATTACTAGTATGTTGTTTTATCAGTTACCTCTCATATTAACTGCAGTGTTCAACTTGCCTGATAAACGTTATCTATCTCACGGCATATGCCTTTATCAGGTCATGATGACGTTTCACTTTTTAATGACGTCACTAATGACGCTCAATCGACACAAAACCGATCATTACGTCATATTCCCTAGTTTGAAGAGTAAATAAACTTGGTAAGCTGACGAATAGACTACCAGGGCCCGGAATTACAATGCCTCCTTAAAGTTAAGCAATACTAAAAGTAAGTAATGGTGCAAAGATCAGGAATCGATACAATCAAGTACCACAACTGACCCAGGATACCAATGGGAAAGTGACAAACTCACAGAAGACACCACAAACGAGAGCCAAAAGGTCAGCCCTTTCCCAGCAGGTGACCACAAAGCACATATAAACAGACGCGCACAAAACATAGCAAACACAAGACAGAACAAAAACATAAAAGATCCACAAAAGAAGTACCGCCTTGGAACGGTCAGTAAAATATTTTACTGGAGGGCTTAAGTTAAGTATTGATATACTAGAGGACTTTGAAAACGCATCACCATATTTTTGCACTTTTCTTGCAAACCGTATATGCGATTGAAAAGTTACTCGCAGGTTTTAATGTGCAACCCAGAATTGGTATGAATCAGTCATTAATTTGACTGCACTATCACGCGACGCTGCTGATGACGTCACATGGGTACATACAGCATCCAGCACCTTTCTGCACAAATAAATGAAGCTTTTTGATTATTTTTATGTTTAAACTGTGGCGTATATGATGCCAAGTTACCAAAAGAGTTTATAGACTTTTTCTAATTAAAAGTAATTGAAAACTTCAAAATTTCAAAAATAAACGTCAAATTTGAACATCAATTTATAGCTCCTTTTTAGAAACATCTCCATTAGTTACCTTTATGCACGCTTTCATTTCTGATATTGATTACATACACTGACAAGCTTGTGGGGAAGACGTTTTTGATGTAAATCGTTGCAGGAGATCTGCTGTCATGTGATCGAGAACGTCTTAAAAATTTACGTTAACGTCACTTGCACAATACAAAAGACACGTGATACCAGCGTAATTTATGAATAATTTGTCATTTGTGTATGCCCTTAGCCTCTCCGAATAAAACCGGACGTAAGAAATTGAAACTTTGAAGGGCCCAAGACGTTGAATTTTATTACTAGACTATAGTAATCAGGGTGGTTGGGGTATGTCGGTAATTTTAAAGGGGGGTAATTTTGAACATACCCAACTGCCAATTCGTTTCTAATCCTTCAATGATGAATGTGCAATCGTGAAAGAAGCAAAGGACGCAATTCGTTGAGCCAGGAATCTGAACTAACGCGTTTTAAATCGCAGCTGAATTTGTGTCCTTCAATATCGACCACCCCTGTCTTAAAACGGATACTTTTTTTAATACCTTAAAGTAAATTTACAACCATGAAATTTCTAGGACATACTACAAGATGGTCAGACTATGATATGCAGTAATAATTATCTCGCTGACATTCTCGGGGTTTGTGAAATAAAGGATTTAATCTGGGTGATGCGTTTTCAAAGTCCTTTAGTATATTTCAACATGCTATATTAAATGCTGAATAAATTGCCTGGATCGATGTGGTATTTGTGGTCAAAAAGGGAGCGCAGTGGCTCAGTGGTAGAGTGCTTGACTCGAGACCGAGAGGCCGCGGGTTCGAGCCTCACCGGCGTCACTGCGTTGTGGTCCTTGAGCAAGACACATTTATTCTAGCGTAGTACTGGTTCAACCCAGGAAGACCCGCCCCTGTTTAACTGAAAGATTGTTGATGGGACGTAAAGAATCAAATCAAACAAACAAACAAACAAATTTGTGGTCAAAGATATTGTTGTGATCTTCAGAAAAAATAAAACTATTTGATTTTAATCAGTTTGAAACGTTATTTTTCGCATCCTGAAAAATCAATTTTTAACTTAAGTCTTAATAACTCTAAGGAGGCACTGTAATTCCGGGCCCAGGTTCGGGTCGTTTGATATCAAGTTTAGATCTACTAGGCTCGGCTCTGAGAGTGGTTGTTGAATCGCTCAGCAAGCCTTGCGATGTCAACAAGCGTTCTCAAAGCCTTAATCCGAGCCTTCTCTGATGTTTAAGTGGCTTTTCCATATTTTGATATTTTCAAAATAAAGAAAAGCCACTAAACGTCAGAGAAAACTCGGACTATCAAAGCCTAAACTTGGTATCAAAAGACACTCACCTAGTATGCTCTATGTTTAGCTCACGCTTATGAAATGTTCCATGACAGGTAAACAATCAAATGAAATTGACATACTGTGATGATAAGAAATATAAATAGAGGATCTTACATGAGTGCTCATGTTTATTGAATTAATTAAACGGGTTGCGAAAAAGAGATAAAGTGCTCGGATTGCCGAGCATTTAATCTCTTTTTCGCAAGGAGTTTAATAAATTGAATAATATAAGAGCATGAATGTAAAATTTTATTTATAATATGACATAAAGATTATTTTGAAATCTCATTGCAGAGGTAAATATGTTGTAATTTTGCCATTATGTATGCAACGTTGTTATGGACGATATAACGTTTCCCGAAAATATGTAGATATTATTAAATGGCGCTATTTCACTCCTAGACGCAACGTCATTATGATAGGTAAAGGATCTTAACCAACAGATAGTAAGAGCTAAAGAAAAATATCCAGTGGGTACGGTAGGCCCAGCCGAAGATGAGCATCAGACACTAATCCCTGGTGAAAGTGTTAGGTCAGGGCCATCATCGTGTCTAAGGCCTGACCCAACATCGTGCAATACTGAAGAGGTAACCATAGCTATAAACCGTGATTTGGGTTTATAACCAGGCATGCAGATTGCCACATGATATCTATATTATATCCAACTCTTTTATAGCGCTATATGATCCTTTAGAACTGGTCATGAAATCAAGGCTTTTCAGCACTTATTTTGAATTTATTGAAGAAAAACCCTATTAAATATTGGCTCTAACGAGTTTTCCAACCAAAAAACTTCATAAACGATCAAATCTGAGAGTCTGTGGTAGAATTTAGAAAATGCTTTACAAAGTTTGGGATATCAATAGCCGTGTTTTAGTAACGATAAATTGGTTTCTATTGTTGAAGTCACTTACATTTGAACATATTCTCACAAGAAAGATGCAAAACATAAACACCATAAGAAGGGTAGGGAGGAAAATCTCCATCTGGAAATGAAATGGCAGTTTCAAACTATAAACGCTATTGGAGTTGATAGTTCACTATGAAATTATAGAAAATGTAATGAATTGCTTGCTTACTAAATTAAACTAAGTATGTATTAAATTATGTATTAGATTAAGTTAACACATACAAGTGTCAGAGATAAATGATGTTAATCAAGCATTTAAGAAACATGATTTGATTATTAGAATAGGTAGTTTCTATTAGTGATGCTTACATATTTGACAAGGAAACTCTTAATTAAAATAGCATTTCATGTGCTTTGAGTTAAATTTTATCTTAAAAAAAGACACTTTTTCATAATTTCTCTCATTGTTGAACCCTAAATTGGCAGTAATTATGCTCATTAGGAGTTTAAACTCATATAATGCTATTGTTGCATTTAATGGATGTATTCAAAAGAAGTAACGTATGTAACAATATTAAAGGTACCTAAATGAGTTAAAATTATACTGCTAGTCATTTACTTTCAATTACAAGATATTATGAATTTGTAAGAATAAGGAATAATTTTGATATTTACAATAAAGGAGTTTCTATTGTTTTATGGTAACATAGTAAACTCTACAATTGCAGGATAACGCCCCAGTCCATAAAGAGCTAGCATGTGTTATTTTGCGGCTCATATAATGTGGGTTTAGAAAATTATAGTGTACAAAACTCCTCCTCAGAGGTACTTTGGCAGCACATGGTCTAGTGATTGCACAGGGCTAAATAGTAGTTTATTTGAAATAAAGGAACGTGTATAACCGCAATATAGTATGCATATGTTGTTTTAACGCATACTGGCTATTTTCTGTATTTCATTACTTGCTTTTAAGACAATCAGCATGTGGATAAATAGAAATTATGTATAGCTTTGCTTTTGAAAAATAGGATTTGGAGCAAATCATTTCTAAATGATCAAAGTTTGTAAGGTGAAAATTTGAATGAAATGCGTTCATCCATTTGGAACTCGCAGACATAAACGTCAAGCGGAAATAACTTTATTGTTTCAGTATATATCAAAATCCTATTTTACAGGCGGGGAAAATTCTTTAATTTGCCTGATTGTGCTCTATCAATAGGTTATATAGCGAAAACATTAGAACTTTTCTTGTCAGGAAAAAAAATGCCAAAATTTTTGATATATGGTATGTAACATCACCTAGTGGTACTCTATCAAGTTTGTTCAAATTGTGGTGCTGTGGTCAGAATGACCTCATAATGGAGGTCACAGAGTTTACATTGGCATATTGAAAACATAACAAAATTATCTTGTTTGAAACCACTTGTTCTTGAGCCCTGATATTTAGTATGTAGCACCACCCAGTAGACCATATTTCAATGTGCTCAGAATATAGCACTGGGACAAAAAAGGCCCCACTAGGGGGTCACCATGGGCATGGCCAATTTTAAATATATACCTATAAATTAAGTTAAACAAAAACTCAGGTGAGCGATCCAGGATCACTTGGTCATCTTTTATTGTGTGTAAATACTTGGTATGCTATTATAGTACATGCTAAATGCGGTTTCCATTTGAAAATGTTTGCTATATATACGTCATATTCTTAATATGGTAATACCTAGATATACAAGTAATAGCAATACATGCATTTTCCAAAATATACCTGGATATCAAAATGTCAGATTTTGAGGCAAACAACGAAAGTATTTTGACGGGTTTTACTAGTATACACGTCAAGATGTATGTAATTTAACAAATACAGCATTAAATTTAAAACAAGATAAACAAACACTATATATTGTAAAAACTTTACCTGTCAGATTACAAAAAAATCGATTTATTTTTAATAAATCATTGATGTTAACCCAAAAATAAAAATTTCCTTTCTGATTTTACTTTATAATAAAGTCAGGGTAGGTTTATATAAGATTCAATATCATTTTTCAGTCTTTCTTGGCTGGTTTCGTGTATCTGATGTTGCAAATGGATTTCAGAAATTGCAATTTCACTTCTAAAAGTGAAGTTTTTTGCAAAATTTCAACACCACTGCCCCTCTTTGAAAAAATAATTCCAGCGCTCCAAGAAACTTCATAATCTTGCCAAATCATTCATGCAATCGTTTTCCATTTTACTGATGGGGAGGGGTTCAGGCTTAACTAAGTGACTTTTTGTCAGTGTTTTGCTCTACCACAACGGTCGCTGCATGGAAATGTATTCCTCAGGTAAGAAGCATGCTCTATCAGTTGTCATCGTTTGATGACAACGGTAGAGCATGGTGATGTATTCCTCATGTATGACACACGCTCTGCCAGTTGTCATCGTCTCGTGACAACGGTCAGAGCATGGTCATGTATTACTCGGGTATGAAACATGCTCCACCAGTTATCATCGGCTAATGACAGCAATCAGAGCATGGTAATATATCCCTCAAGTATGGAACATGCTCTGTCAGTTGTCATCGTCTCATGACAACGGACAGAGCATGGTTATTCATCCCTAAGGTATTAAACTTGCTCTGTCGGTTTTCGTCTCATGACAACGGTCAGAGCATGTTTATATATCCCTCAGGTTTGAAATATGCTCAGTCAGTTGTCATCGTCTGATGACAACGGACAGAGCATGGTGACTTATCCCTAAGGCATGAAACATGCTCTGTCGGTTGTCATCGTCTCATGTCAACGGTCAAAGCCTGGTTATATATCCTTCAATTATGAAACATGCTCCATCAGTTGTCATCGTCTCATGACAACGGAAAGAGCATGGTTATTCATCCCTTAGGTATGCAACATGCTCCGTCACTTGCCATCGTCTCATTACAACAGTCAGAGCATGGTGATACCCCTCACGTATGAAACATGCTCCGTCAGTTGCCATTGTCTCATGACAATGGTCAGAGCATGGTAATGTATTCCTCAGGTAAGAAACAGGATTAGTCAGTTGTCATCGTCCAAAGACAAGAGACAGAGCATGGTTATATATCCCCGAGGTAAGAAACATGCTCTGTCAGTTGTCATCGTCCCAAGACAATGGACAGAGCATGGTCATATATCCCTGAGGCAAGAAACATGCTCTGTCATGTGTCATCGTCCCAAGATATAACAGTCAGAGCATGGTTATATATATCCCTGAGGTAAGGAACATGCTCTGTCAGATGCAATCGTCCCAATACAACGGACAGAGCATGGTTATATATCCCTGAGGTAAGAAACATGCTGCGTTAGTTGTCATCGTCTAAAGACAACGGACATAGCATGGTTATTAATCCGTAAGGTATCAAAGATGCTCCGTTTGTTGTCATCATCTCATGGCAGAGGTCGTAGCATGTTCATACCCCCTTCAGGTATGAAACTTGCTCCGTCAGTTGCCATCATCTCATGACAATGGACAGATCATGATGATACCCCCCAAATATGAAACATGCTCGGTCAGTTGTCATCATCACATGACTATGAACTGAGCATAGTTATTAATCCCTAGGGTATGAAACATGCTCCGTCAGTTGCCATCATCTCATGACTACGAACAGAGCATAGTTATTAATCCAAAGGGTATGAAACATGCTATGTCTGTTGTCATCATCTCATGACAACGGACAGAGCATGGTTATTATTCCCTAGGGTATGAAACATGCTCAGTCAGTTGTCTCAATGCTGACCGTCTCATTACAATCATTAGAACATATTTATATGTTAATGCCCATATATTTGCTTTTTTCTATTACGGGCATTTGGACATGTTTGCAGGCTAGCCTTGTATGATATAAGATCGTCTCACATAGTTAAAGAAACTAGTGCATGTGTTTATCATCTTCATAAAGGAAAAAGTAGGTATGCTGATACATTTACAACTGTGCAGGCTGATCTGAGTCTAAGTGGATGATTGGGGGTTTGGGACAGGTTTAAATTTTAAGAAATTATGTTCGATCACTTACATTAAACATTCATCCCCATTATAAGATCTCTTCATGACATAATAATTATTATCTTTTTTAAAAGATTTATCTTGTTAAGCGCTATTAATAGACATGTTTTTTGGGCTGTCTATTTATTACGTCTATTTATAACACCATGCGGGGACTGATGTCGTTATCTCCTTCCTCTGAGCCTATGGCATTATCTTCTGAGCTAAAATGCATGCTTTACTAATATGCACCACTGCACTTGCCATAAAGACTTTGAACAGATAAGTTCTATACTCTCTGTGGAGCTCATAATATATTTATCTATTATGAGGGTCTGGATGGGGGGGGGTCTGGTATTCACTATGCATTAAAAATTTAGCCCATTATTCATTTCATTAAACTTTTGGGTTATTCATTAAAATAAGACCAATTATTCATTAAAATGAAGAAAGATGGCAAATAAATCTGATTATTCACTATTCATTAATGTTTATTCAATTCATTAAAAAGTAGGATAATATATTAATTTTAAGGCCCCTGTTATTCACTTTTCATTATTTTTTTGGCTCATTATTCACTATTCATTATAAAAAAAGGCCATCATTCACTAATCATTATGCCCCATCCAGACCCTCTATTATTATTCCAGGTATTTACATATTGTATTCTATAGTTTTGCATTAGGAAATATGTGAATTGTATTTTGTAGAGTATCGCTGTAATTTGATTTTGTAAATGAAACTGCAAGATTTCTGAATATTTCATAAATCTGACCCATTATCCTATTGAATGTTAACTTGTCTTGGCAGCCAAATTCCTATTTAAATTCCTATGCCTGGTACATTATTCGCTACCTGTTTCGCCATACTGAATCTGGACTGTGTACACTCTTTGGAAGCATCTCTACGAGACGTTTCCAATGAGTTTTCACAATCTATGCTCTTTGATGATAACACTAGGTTTTAGGATATGCGTTGCAAAGGTTGATTTTGTAGGCACTTTCCATAAAGACCTTAAACAGATCTGTGGCGCACATATTTAATATATTTTATATATACTATTGTCCCAGGTTCCGGACTAGTTGATGCCATTGCTGCTGCTTATTATTCAAACATATTATCTATCTGAGTTAAAATTGGTATTCGTCATTTCGAAGGACCGATCTCACGACCGGTGACATTAGTTTTACAAATAAATATATTTATTATAGGGTACGAATATTATCCTGAGTTCTTTGTACGGTAAAAGAGTTTAGAGACGTTTTCGTTTTCTATAGTATATGTACGGTACAAGTCCGTGTTTTTAGGTTATTTAGGGTATAGAAAGTTATTTAAAGGTTTATCTATTCATGCTTCACGTGAAATTGAAGCTCGTCAGGTATATTAAAATTAATTTCGTTTGAAAGAAGACAATTAGAAATTAATTATTTTCTCTTGGCCTATATAAGCATTTGTAGGTAGAACGTGGAGTGATATGGGCTGTTGAATATCGTGATAAACTCATTCTAGCTGTGGATCCGCTGCTGAACACAATGACAATTTAGCGTGGCGTGATTTTTTTCTTGCTTAAATATACGTACAATGAATTCAACGTTGTACGTGGATGCACGATTTTTCAGAATTCGGTGGAATCACTGATACGATCATCAGTCACATTTGTTCAAGTTGTCCCCTATAGGTTGTGCATTCATTTACTAATTTAACGTATTCTGACAATGCCATGTTCAATGAATTTACATGAAAGATTTTCTTGACATATATCACCTTATTAAGGGTAAAAAAACGGCGGTTAAAGTGTTTAACGAGATTCTGTGTGGTTATAAAGTGATTGAATAAGGTGAATTTTATATGCATTCGTTCTACCAGTCGCACAAGCGTATTGGTATCTACTGCAAAAAGTAATTGAAGAATTTAAAGGATCTATATAAAGCAAATATTAGGAAGATAGCCCAATGATGTCTTAACTGTGGCTTTGGCGTCAATGTGATTTCATCTTAGTTTTTATGTTCAGGCTGTTGAAAACTGGTATTGCAAACGGCATTGCTTTTCGCCAAGAATTTAAAAACAGGCTTAGTGAAAATATATGAGTTTTGTTGGAAGTCCAATGTGTTCAGATAATAAATTAGCGGCTGATCCATAAGCTCTCATGCTGAAAAAAGTTTTGTTGTTTCTTACGAATGCGTTCAAGGGTGCCCAAGAGAATATAGGTTTTGAAGGGTGCGAAAAGGTCAATCGAGGCAAGGCAGATACTAAGAGCGTTTCTGTGATTTCTTCCCCACCCCTCCCACCCACTGGTTAGGGTAAATCGTGCACTAAATTGATTCCTTTTATTAGGGATTTTACACGTTAATAGTTGAGGATTCAAACGTATCTAGAAAGTAGAGTAGGCCAAGTTAAGACATCTCACCGTGCTACGGTGTCTGTTCATGGCTTACAATAATTTCATACATAAGATTATATTTAAATTTAAATTCATGAAGAACATAAAGAAAAGTTTTAAAAATAAGAGATTTTGATAATTAACTCCCTGTAATACAAATTGATTGAATCCTTCGGTTCTACAAAAATAAAACAAGAGAACTGAACATCAAGATGTGGTTATTTAGAAATCAGGGTAGACCAAGTTAAGATACCGTTCTGAGCTACGGTATCTGATCATGATCTACACTAATTCTATATGTCATATATTTCAATTAAATCAGTTAAATGCTAGAGTACGATTATTAAAGTTTTAAAGTTGTCCTTAAAATGGAGACATTTTGGGTTTTTCTGACTATTGTGCTATTGGGGTATGTTTTGACTTTGTTGTTTTTCAGTCTTTTTCAGACATCACTACTTATATCTAGAGAGAGTGGTTTTCTGCATGTTATTGTGCTGTGTTAGTGATGGGTTCTGGACTGTGGACTGCACTTGGAGCTTAATTCTTAAAGAATTCAAGTGTTTGTGTTAAGAGACGATGGACTTCCCATTTACTTTTATACAGTGGATATAAGAGAACCTCATCAGATTGGAAGACGTGAGGTTGATTGTAATTAAATATTTAATAAAGTTAAATACGCTCGGGTCTGCGCATGCCACTACAAACACAATATTAGTTGTTGTCTTATTTATGAAAATAAATAAGTGTCGCCCTTCTAGGATATTAAGTTTAGATAATAAATAATTTATGTTTGGCTGTATAGAATGAAAGAAAACATAAAGTTTGTTACCATGGTAACCAACGTGCTGCAGTTTTGATGTCATGTAAAAATAAAGAAGAGAACGTTCTTGCATATGACCAAATCCATTTAGATTATATAGTTGCTTTAACAAAATGAACTGACAATATCATTAGGTGTGCACTTTATTGTTACCCCGCCCTCTTTTCTCTATAAAGGCCACTGATACCTGGTGTTTAGTTTGAACTTTCACATACAGTTTAGTGTGCATGTAATAAAACAAAACCAAAGGATGTGGTTGTATATCACTATTGTTTTGTTTTATGCCTTAAATACTGAACAATTTCATTACAAGTAAAGCATTTTGCCTAGAACATCACATTTAAGCCTATTTCAGAACGAAAATCCATTGAATTTGGCTTATTTGGAGATACCATCTAAATTTGACGTTACCGGAAACGTAACGTTTACAGGGGATACTGCTAGCAATGCCTTAAATTAAATATTTTATAATATTAATTTATATTAGAGAAAATTTAGGTATGCCAAACTTAGGTTGGACTTTTATTCAAGTTTAGAAATAGATTTCGGGACAATTCAATAACATTTTCTGAGACAATTCACCAACAGCATTTTTTTAGATTTTGAATTAAAGAGATGATAATGTATCTGTGAGTTGTCTCAAAATCTATCAGTGAATTGTCTCATAAAGTAGTGGCGAGTTGCCTCAAATCTATTGATAATTGTCTCAAAAATGTGTCTTTCTTATCTATCTGTACTCAGTTGGTTTTTGTTCAGCTGCAAAAAAATGTCTATTTTCAATCGTGAATTCTTTATTTTCTTATTCTTGCTCAAAACATTGGTTGTGGGTACACATTAGATTTAAACAGACCCCCTTGAACCCCATTTTATACAGCAAACCTTTGGGTGTACAAGGGTATACACTATTTTTTTCTTATTTAACAATAAAACATAGAATGTGGATACTCATTAGAACTGCCTCATTGATGCAGTTCTATCAAGTACCCACAATCTATTTTTTGAGTAACAATAAGAAAAATCACCTTCTTCATTCATTTGACAATTGCAATTTATAAAACCCTAATGATCACCGTTGGCGCTAATGTTATTATAATGTGT